>CATIXQ010000002.1:13676329-13719753 GCA_949711755.1 Leptidea juvernica | reverse complement strand
CAAAATCTGGCACGAGACTGGCCCGCATCCTCAGGACGTGTTGTCTCGACAAAATCTGGCACGAGACTGGCCCGCATCCTCAGGACGTGTTGTCTCGTCAAAATCTGGCACGAGACTGGCCCGAAACACGTGTCGAATTGTTTTAAAAACAAATATTGGCGGAATTAACACTAAAGAAAACTTAAATCATTTTTATAACTCAACATCAATCTATTAATTGGAGAATAGCGTCTTTGACGTGAGCGTGTGCTTTTTTCTACGAAACGCATAAAAGACGACGGCCTTATTGTCTTTATTGGGGCAAGAATATTTAGTTGAGCTAATAAATAGGCACTATCAATGACGCCATTCACCAACTTATATAAGAAAGTAAGATCGAGGAGCAGTCTTCGATTCGATTCGAGAGTGACTGAAGCTTGAAGTACTCATGATGACGTTTTAATATAAACACACCGGATGTTTCAAAAAACGTAGTGACAGATAGTCCATCAACGGAAGAGGTTGATTAGATGACAGTGATTAATAATTTATTTACGGTATGTGTGCATTGATGTATATGCTTCTACAATATCATCACAGAAAATGTACAAAACAAATGAGTTACGAAATTTAAAAGAATTGTTTAAAAACGTTTGTGTGGGAAAGGTTATTATAGCATAAACGATTTCCTTAACGACACCACGGACTGGGAATAAAGCGAACACCCTCAGGCTCTTTAATTATAAATGTTTATTGTACGATATTACATTGAAATCCATATTTTATATTAAAAAAAAGCCCGCTGAGTTTCTTGCACTCATTCTTCTCAGGTCTGAGGCAGTCTCTTTTGAATGGGTGGTAGTTTTTGACGTTCAATAAGTGATTTTAAATCCTATTTTGAATAAAAATATTTTAATTTTGAATTTTTGAATTTTTTGATGCATCGACTATACTCAAGAACTCTTGTGTTTATAAGTATTAATTTACTTTTTTTTCTGTTTTTGACTTACTCGTGTAAGCCTTTCAGTTTTTGGCATTTGAGTATTTTTGTTGCGTCACTTTGCATATATTGTAATTGAAATGATTTGTAAAACAATTAAAATGTAAATCCAGACTTGAAAGAGTGGCAATGATATTCTTGCTACTTCTTCTCATTAGCTCAACCCCTTACGAAGAAACATTTTTTTTTTTTTTGACATTCATAAGTGTCATTTCCGTGACCTACATGAATATAGTGTTTTTGAATTTGAATAATGATTAATCATATTTTCCATTATTAGGTACGGATAAATAAACGTTCGTTATTCCCTTGCTCTTTTCAAACTGACGACCTGTATAGCTGAGTGGTTAGCGATCCTACCTACTAAGCTAGAGGTCCCGGGTTCGAATCCTGGTAGGAGCATGCATTAATATGATGAATATGGATGTTTGTTTCCGAGTCATGGATGTTTGAATTTATGATTTATTTTTGAATTTATATTATAAAACTAGTTGACTACAGAGAAGACGAAACTGAGTGATAGTACTTAATGTCATATTATACAATGAAGCATTTTGTTTCCAACCCATTAAATACTTATTTTTTTTTATTTCAGAAACTACCATGTTAGTTATAAATTATAACTAATTAATTCATCTCTAAATAACACGAATAATTAAATAGAGATAGTCATGAAAACCAACAATTCGTTTTTTTTCCATCCTGTATGTAGCTTGGCGTCATAGGCCTGTCATCAGCATGACATGTACGCTCCCTGTTAATAATACTTGGATATAACTTGTACATCCCCGACGTAATATTGCCTACAATAATAAAATATATTATCAAATATATAAAATTCTCGTGTCATGGTGTTAAACTTTGAAGTCCTCCGAAACGGCTTGACCGATTCTCATGAAATTTTGAGTGCATATTGGGTAGGTCTGAGAATCGGACAACATCTATTTTTCATCCCCCTAAATGTTAAGGGTGGTCCACACGAATTTTTTTTTGAATTTGTTTGATTGTGAGTCAGCATTAAAAAATACATACAACTTCAAATTCTCACCCATCTACGATCAACAGTTACTTTTGTATCGCGATTTTAATATCGGCAATACAACGTTTGCTGGGTCAGCTAGTTTTATATAAAACCTTAAACAGTATTCGTAATACAGGTACAGAATACAATTTGCTGTACGTCATTTGTATTTAAAATAAAAAAAAACGTTAAATTTGCGATGAAGAAGTGATATTACTGATTTTCATGAACGACGTTGCCTTATAAATTTGAGTGTTTACTAATATGTTATGTATATAGTAATTTGATATTATGTGTATATTAAGAGTTGATTCATATTTAAAACACAAATAAAATTTGAAAAACAAAATTTTGTGACGATACGGGACTCGAACCCACGACCTCCGGCGTTCAGTGCCGGTGCTCTAACCAACTGAGCTAACCGTTCGAGTGATGTATCGTTATAAAATCTTGTATGCTTTCTAAATCCGCCACGGAACGCCGAAGGTCGTGGGTTCGAGTCCCGAAATGTTCATAAAATTTAGTTTTTCAAATTTTATTTGTGTATTAATCCTAGAAGTGAGGGTTATCACTTTAAAAACATAACAAATTGTTCATATTTAAAAGCCAAGGAAACTTCCTTGCCGAACTTGTATGGTTGCGACACAGTTCCTACCTCTCTGAGAGATAAACGTGTAACATAACTTATTGATAGACAACTCCAGTTAATTTTTTAAAGTAATAAGTATTTTAGCGTAATAACGTTAAATAAAAAATGTCATAATATAAATATTACAGAACAAATAAATACTTTATTAAGGATAACGTCTCTATGGGTATGTTCCGATATGCACTGCGACCACTGTACAGTGTGACGTCAATTTAGTATACTGTGAAGCCGTTCCTTTATAGCCAGTTATACTGGTTACTATTTAGAGCTAGTTCAGACATGGCGGATTCCGCGCGGATGCAAATCGCGCGGTTCTAAACGCAAGTGTTCAGACAGGCGCGGATGTACATGCGGAGTGCCGTTATTCGCATAGGGTGACAGTCCAATCATGGAAGTCGAAGAAGCAATATGTGTGTACTTGTTGCTCCGTAAAAAAGAAAGAAAGAAGAAACGGCAGTATTGGGTGCATCCAATATTACGCGATCGGTTTACTCATGGTCAGTTTCAGACTTTATATCCAAAATTAAGAAGTTTTGAACCAAAATTCTTCAATTATTTGAGAATGTCGATAAATTCATTTGATGAATTATTAGAAATGATGAGTAAACAAATTGAATCTAATGATACCCATATGAGGTCAAGCGTGTCCCCAGAAGAAAAACTCGTGATCACATTAAGGTAAGATATTTATTTTATACGTCAGAATATATATTTTGTACTATAGAAGACTGTGAATCGTCAGTGCTATTGCATGATAAAGGCGATGGAGACTCTCCTGGTACTATTGTAGAATATCCAGTGAAATATCCTTGTGGGTTTGAATATTGTTGGTTTTGCCAAAATACTGCATTAGGCGTGTTTTGCTGGCTCGTGATATGAATAGGCGATGGTAATTTCTGCCCTTTCTGTATTACCTGGAGCAATTCAATTTTAGTAGCCAATCGTTTATTTTCTGGAACTTTCTTTAACTCTTTATACAATGACATGCAAAAAAGTTTATCATCATCATCTTGCTTTGACATACTTTCTTGTATTTGTCTTTGTATTTTATCTCTTGATTCAATACTATTTTCTAATATGTTAGCCAATCGCTCTTCTGAAGTAATTTTAGTTTTCTTCCTTTTATTGGGTACCGGTTGTATTTCACGTGCATTTACAAAATTATCTAGCTTTTGGTCAATGTTCCGAATTTCTTCATTTTTGGCTTCATCTATGTTTGTGATAGTTTCTTTGTTTTCTATCGTCTTCTGAAGAAAAGAAAGCCGGTCGAAATACATGTATTTTGAACCTTTACATGCACCAGAACCAGAAGGAATTGATTTGCCTTTCTTGAATTCCTTATTATAAGCATCACGGATGTTCTTCCATTTTTTTTGTAATGATACACCTGGAACAGAAATCACTATCTTTAACAAATATAAATACAGTAGCGGTTAGGTAATTCAAGACACTCATTATGCTTTAACTAGCGGACCCGGCAGACTTTCAAAACGATACAGATTAATATTTTATTTTTCAGATATCTGGGTACTGGTTGTTCCTTTGGAGAACTACATTACAACTTTCGTCTTGGCAAATCTACAATCACAGGAATTGTCCGTGAAGTATGTGAAACTCTGTGGGAAAAAGTCACAAAAAACGTCATGCCTGAACCCAGCGAAGATATATGGAAGAAAATAGCTAAAGATTTTGAAAAATATGCAAATTTTCCCAATTGCATAGGCGCCATAGATGGCAAGCATATAAGGATTACAAAACCCAAAGATTCGGGTTCTTTGTATTATAATTACAAAACTTTTTTTTCCATAGTACTGTTGGCACTTTGTGATAGTAACTATTGTTTTACTTTCATAGATATCGGATCTTACGGAAAAAGTAGTGATTCTGCAATTTTTAAAAATTCAGCATTTTATAAAAGGTTAATAGAAAAGTCATTACACATACCAAAACCTAAACCAATATCTGAAACAGATCCTAAACCATTGCCATACGTCATAGTTGGCGATGAAGCGTTTGGTTTATCCGAAAATGTAATGCGACCCTATGCAGGTAAAGGGCTATCATATGAAAAAAAAATATTTAATTACAGGTTATCAAGAGCTCGACGTTTTATTGAATGCACTTTCGGAATTCTGGCAAACAAGTGGCGCATTTTTCATAGGCCTATAAACGTGAATATAGACTTTGCCGAAGACATAATAAAGGCCTGTTGCGTGCTACACAATTTTGTTAGAACTAGAGATGGTATACAGTATGAAGATACTTTACATACTGCGCCAATGAGTAATCTTATTACATTACATGCAGGAAGGGGTACACCATCATCATTAAACATTAGAGACAAATATGCTAATTACTTTGTGAATGAGGGTCGTGTAGAATGGCAAGACACGAAAATATGAAATTAAAATTGTTACAGTTCGCGCCAAATAACTAAACTCAAGATGGCGCGTCGCGTTGGTGGGTTGTACATATTACAGTTAATAGCTATACGTTACTGTGGTAACGTGATAGTTTTCCCGCGCTCGTTACGTACCGCCAAACAACGTTATACACATTTCAGTTATTTGGGGTGGACTGTCTATTACAAAACATGTAAACTACCCTGGTAAAATGTATAATTAAATGTCTACTGACCAAAAAGAACCTTCTTTTCCAAAGAATCCTCATTTTCTCCAAAAATCTCCACCAGCTCCTGCCAAGCTCCGTTTTTAATCGTTTTGTTAGAATATTCTGCACATTGGATGTTCCACAAAGCAGGTCTTTTTTCCACCTCATCGATGAATAGCTCGGTGTCGAAGCGATCCATTGTCACCGTCCGATACGCGCGGCTTCCGCGGAGCAACTGAACGCCCTCTAGGTACGTCAAGTAAATAAAACCGAGCGGCGACCGCGCGAATTCATTTTTAGCGGTTGAGCCGCGCGGATTGTCAATCCGTGCGGACAGGTATGAACGATTTGTAAGGCGCTAATGTAATTAGGATCCGCGCGGTTCAACCGCGCGATTTGCATCCGCGCGGAATCCGCCATGTCTGAACTAGCTCTTAAAACGGAACGCAATCCCGTATACTGTCAGCCGCATATTTTGACGCAGCATTCAAATGAGTGTATTAAAGTTTTCTAGTTCATTAAAAAAAACTGTTGTTGGAGTACTATCAAATTAAAAATATTTGTGATTAAACTGTCGGTATTGTTTATAAAACGTTAGGCACTCGAGTGGTTTTGACTGATCACGTGATCAAAGTACTGCGAGTACCTTACCTCGAAAACGCCAGTGCTCACAGTAGAATATGGCGGCGATTTATGACGTCATATATTTCCCTAGGGTACTGCGGCAGTATACTGGCAGTCCATAACGGAACGAATCTTTCTACAGTGATAGCACTGTGCAGTGCTCGCAGTGCATATCGGAACATACCCTAAATAACCAGTTGTCGATCAGTTTTATGCAAACATTATCTGTGATTGTCAAATGTCAATAAAAATGGAGCCTGTAGAAAAAAAGTGTGTGAATAATTCATCTAGAATATAAATATAGTGATTGTGAAACCCAATCTCTTATTCCAGAATTTTTATGTAGCCATTAATTTATCTAACCTATGACAACCTGCAACTTTTCCTGTACATTGTGAAACAGCTCCTAAGTGAAGTTATTTCTGTGATGTTGCTTGAATATAATTGTTATAAGTACTTATCTTTGATGAAATTGGCCATATTAAGTTAGTTTTTGAAACTAAAATTATTTTCGTTTGTTGCCATTTTACTATAAAGGTCTCTGCCCACTACACCGTATCATACCATGACCGTGCTAGGAGCGTATCAGGCACGAAAAGCAACACGATACCACAGTAGACATACTGTGACGATATGCTCTACTATGCCCACTGAACGGATTGGCATGCGACGCTGTTGGTCGGTGACGGAACGGTCTAGTGGGAACAGTGTCATACTTTTCAATACAAATAATATTTATTTGACTGATACGCTCCTAGCACGGTCATGGTATGATACGGTGTAGTGGGCAGAGACCTTAAGCATAATAATTGAGCGAAGCGAATCTGAGCGGAGCTCCCACCGGGTGGTTTTTTTATTTGATTTCTGTGTTAAATTGTTTCTCGGCCATTTCTGGACCGATTTTAAAAATGTTTGAACTCATAGAAAGCTTTCGAAATTTTCTTGGTTATTGTGAGACAGAATTTTGAATTTCGACTTGATTCAATTATTATAATAAAAAACAAACATGACTTACAAATTATTCTAAATTAGCACGCGCTGTTTATATTTATTAAAAAAATTGAGCCGATTGATCAAATCACAATAAGTTTTAATTGTAACACTATGCTCATGATCTATAAGCATCAGTTTTTGTACACAGACTTAGTTTACCTCGCTTCGCTCAAATATACGCCGCAGCGAAGCGGTACGACGAGCGACTGCGGCATCATAGTATTTTTAAAAGGCGCCGTTGTGAAACCCATAATGTAGCCCCGGCATCTCGTACAAAAAAACACACACTTACATCAAACCCGATACACCGGATTCTTGAAATTTTCAAAAAATTTTGATAATCTATTTTTCTGATATTTTCGGTCTTTTACTAATAAAAGGATACATCTAATTAATAACAGTTTGCAAAGGGATGGCTTGTGACGTCATGCCAACGTTAATATTACAAGGGGACAGAAGTTACAATCCAACACGCGGACATAGAACCGAATCAAAAATACTTAAATAATCGATAAACGATCTTATTAATTTCAGTAAAGTATCGATTTTTTTGACGTTTTTTGCCTGTTTTTTTTTTCTATTCTGATAATCTTAGTTAACATAAATCACCCAGTCTATTTGAATCTCGAAACACCTTACAAAATAGATACAGTTGCATTTTTAATTCAAACATAAATACACTTTTTTTGCAATTACAGGCTTGTTGTGCAAAAAACTATTTTAAACCACTGACTAGTAAAAAAATAAGGACTCCGTGTCACCTTACATAACAGTGTAGCAACAAAACAAGCCGATTAACGTGTAAATAAATAGCCCCACGCACACACACTGCTACAGGCCGATAGGCGGCAATTATGAGAATTGTTATCGTCTGTGACAGATCAGTTTGCGTCTCAATAAAATATTTTAAAAATGCCGTCGTGCGTTGTGAAAAAGTGTAAAAAAGATACTATAAGTATTTGTGGCCATATATGACTATTTATGGAAGAAAAAATTGTGTAACTAGTATCCCCCGTAACCGCCAACACTCTAGCATAACGGTGCTTGCTAATATCACGGCGCGGAGTCCTTCTTTTTTTACTCGTCCGTGTTTTACTATCATTGAAAGAAGGCTATCTATCATTCATCTTACATTCTAGTTTACTTTTGTACACGAAAGTCGGCATTAGATATATGTGGCCTTGTTTATATAAATCACAAACGATACAATCAGTCGATGAATGTTTTGTTTTGTGTCATTTTTGAGTATTTTTAAGAATGGTTGAGAACGTAGTTTTGTAAACTTTGTAATAATTAAATGTTAGATAGAACAATTGTTTCATTTTACATTACCTTCACAATTGAGGACTTTACGACGCCTGATGAGTGTACAGGTACTACATACAGGTGATTGACGGAAAGAATACAATTTAATAAATAAATTTAACATATATTGAAAAAGGAGTGAACCACTGCAGGTATTAAGCTCATAGAGTCGCAAGATGCATTTTTGTGTAATGTCCTTTGCTAGACTTTGTGCAAAAATACAGCATTGAATTTCTTAAGGAGTTACTCAATGGAAGAATTTTTGTATGCGACGTGAACAGAAACTCGATCTTCAGGAAAACTTATAGGAATGGGTATTCCGCAAGGTTTTATTCTCGGTCCATTTTGTGTCTATATATATGTCGCTGGGAATGATAATTACAGAGATTTGGTCAAGTCCCTAAGTGATTTGATAAAATCACGGAATATGTTTAAAAAACAACACGAGTTTATCATTTCTCTAAACAAATGTAGTGATTTGATCAAATGCCATTCATTGTGTGTTTTCTACCGCATTTATCACGGGGAGTGTGAAGAGCTGTTTAACCTGATTCCTACCGCCGAATTCCACCTTCGCACGACACGCCACAAGTTAGGATATCATCCTCACCATCTGGATGTGTGGCGGTCCTCCACAGTGCGGTTTTCAAGGAGCTTTCTTCCACGTACTACTAAGCTGTGGAATGAACTACCTTGTGCGGTGTTTCCGGGACGATACGACATGGGTACCTTCAAAAAAGCGCGTACACCTTCCTTAAAGGCCGGCAACGCTCCTGTGATTCCTCTGGTGTTGCAAGAGATTGTGGGCGGCAGTGATCATTTAACAACAGGTGACCCGTACGCTCGTTTGTCCTCCCATACCATAAAAAAAATGCTAGGGTTGGTTCCGTGAAATGACAGTGAGTGACGCGACTAGAACTTAGGATGTAAAAGCGATTAGGTGGAATGGTTTGGCGCATCTATCATCATCAAAAACCAGCTCTTTTAATGCGGTACAAAACACACAATGAAGCGACGTCTCTTATCTCTACCCCCCAATTGACTCGAATGCACCTGATCAGAAAGTCAATGTACGAACCTGCGCCTTACAAAGCACAAGACTGTGAGCCGGCTTCAAGTATTTTCGAGGAATAAAATTTCCAACGCCGTCTTCATCATGTATGGTGCAGGATGTAATCATGAAGTGATTGTTCCGTAACTATTACATATATGAGAAAAACTTTAAACTGATATCGAAAGTAATGCACATTGAGGAATTTGCTAGAAACAGTGACAATCATAATGTTAACACGAGGAACAAAAATAAACATGTTATGCCTACTGCTTGGCAAAGTCGAGTTAGTACCTATATGCGCACTGTTTGGTTGAACAAAAAGCGAGAAACTCGCGTCATCGCCACCACAACCTTGTGTAGGGACGATAGCGCAATAAATGAAAATTGTATTTCACCATAGTACTACTCTCTACTAATAAATAAAACAATTCACGCGAAATTATTGTGTTTATGATCAAGGATTACCTAAAGTTTAAATTGGTCATTTACACTTTACAAACCAAAAATAATTCTAAAATAATCTAATAGCTGCTTCTCAATACATTTTTGATTGAGAAATTTTCTATAATTTTCTAAACTGTGACATTCATAATGTTAACACGAGGAACAAACATAAACTTGTTATGCCTACTACTCGGTTGGGTCGAGTTAGTAAGTCTTTTGTTGGGCGATGTATATGCTTCTACAAAATGATTCCAGAAAATGTACAAAACAAATGTGTTACGAAATTTAAAAGAATTGTTAATAAACGTTTGTGTGGGAAAGGTTATTATAGCATAAACGATTTTCTTAATGACACCACGGACTGGGAATAAAGCGAAAACCCTCAGGCTCTTTAATTATAAATGTTTATTGTACGATATTACATTGTAATCCATATTTTATATTAAAAAAAAAAGCCCGCTGAGTTTCTTGCGCCCATTCTTCTCAGGTCTGAGGCAGTCTCTTTTGAATGGGTGGTAGATTTTGACGTTCAATAAGTGATTTTAAATCCTATTTTGAATAAAAAATATTTGAATTTGAATATTATAGTTTAGCCTTAGTCGCATAAGGATTCCTTTATTCCCTAAGGAATACTTAACTTTAACTATCATCGACAGCTATAGATACTTAAATGGTTTTGTCGTGTAAATAATGAGATAAACATGTCTATTTCCGTGATAATAAAATTTGCATTATTATTATAATTTAATTTAAATAATTAATAAGTGATTAGTTACAATAAATGGAAGTGTCTATACATCCGATTGTCGGATGATTCTTTTTTTTAAATCATACGACTATCGTATGAATAACTATTATTTATTTGTCCGACAATTTTCAAAGTAAATACGGTGCATTAAGTACCTTGTAATAAGATTAGTAGCACTATAATCGTGGACCAAAGTATCTATCAACTATAATTAATAAAAATTGGTTAAGTTAGGTTATGTTAGAACAGTTAAAACAATGCTCGAGCCGGGCGTAGCGGGCCGCGGTAGCGGCAATGTCCGAATTTGAGGTTAGGTTATAATGCTTTTTTCTCTGGGTTTCTCTGTATTACCTTTTAATTAGAGTGATAGTGGTATTATGATCGTGGACTAAAGCTCTATAAATTATTCAATTACAATATTTTTTACTTCATAATTCGTGCTACGGAATACTAAGTTTAAACCATTTGTCCGACAATTTTTAAAATTAATTCGCATATTAA
Source organism: Leptidea juvernica (assembly GCA_949711755.1). Classification (NCBI taxonomy): domain Eukaryota; kingdom Metazoa; phylum Arthropoda; class Insecta; order Lepidoptera; family Pieridae; genus Leptidea; species Leptidea juvernica. The sequence continues at coordinate 13,708,825 of CATIXQ010000002.1, read as the reverse complement.
ATAATAACTAATATAATAGTTTAAAATTTTATGAATTATATTTTCTTTGTTGCTTAATAGTTTAATATAAAATTGACTCTATTTTCATCAATATAAAAATTGTCGGACAAATAATTATTTATTATTCATACGACTATCGTATGACTAGCAACAGCCATAAAGAACACATTTCGTTTTTAAAAGTTATTGATAGTTTACTCATTTTCTATATGATAAGGCTGTATGGTAGATACGTCCATAACTAAAGTGAGAAGGCTTCCATCGCTCTCTGTGGTGGTACAGAAGAAGGTCCACCACCAGGTCAAACACGCTGCCACGTTCATTTGCTCGAGCTTCATAAACGTAACTTATCTTTTGTAATGAATTTTAGGAAAAACTTATTCCTAATCTATCTATATATATAAAAATGAATTGCTGTTCGTTAGTCTCGCTAAAACTCGAAAACAGCCGGACCGATTTGGCTAATTTTGGTCTTGAATTAATCGTGGAAGTCCAGCGAAGGTTTAAAAGGTTAATAAATATGAAAATGCTCGGAATTAAATAAAAATAACAAAAATTTTGTTTTTCTTTGATGTGATGTGATGCATAATTTCTATTAGAGAATTTATTGACGCACGGTTTGACAGTTCTGCTGTGAAACAATTTCAGTATAACAACAGGTGCATATTTTGCGAAGTAATTCTTGGTGTGATATATTATTGACAAATTCATAAAAAGCATTATTTTATTTTTTATATACAGAACAACGTCTGTCGGGTCAGCTAGTACAAAATAAAAACAATCACAATCGAAGACACTGACTAAATGGACTTCGGATATTGTCACAATAAAATATAACCATTCAGTTTAATTTTTCTTTTTTCACACAATTATGGAGTTTCATATATTTGGAAATCAGAATTTATATAATTCTTTGTGTAAAAGAACTGTAAAGTTTATTTTAAATATAAAAGTATATTTGACGATATTTCTCCAATTCCATACTTCACTGATTATGGAATATTTTTGTATTGTCTGTGGTTCCGGGTTCGTTGCTCGAAAGCATTTCAAAACACAAGCCAAATAATATTTTCATGTCCATCTATTGTATAATCTGTGTTTTCATAAATGCCCGCCACGGTTATTGCAGCTGACAAACTCTCCGCAATTGTTATTTAAAATTGTTCCGACTTCCGAATTAATATGACGTCAGATACTGAATATGTATACAAATTAAGGCATTTGAGGTGAAATCAGCTTGTTATATGAGCACGGAGGTTATCATTCAAGTATCATTCTGCATGACCATTTGCTCCAAATCTATCAAAATTATTGACACTTCTCGTTTGATGTCATTGATGTCATTTTACTGATTAGTATAAAGAACCTTATTCAAATTCAAATATTTTTATTCAAAATAGGATATGACATCACTTATTGAAAGTCAAAAACTATAATCAAGCATGCTGTATCTGCCTTAAAAGATAATACATTTAGAATTAACTTTAGATTAAATATTGTATTGTTGCTTGAATTTATGTAATTATCACTGGTGGATCGAATAAATAAATAAAACTACCACCCATTCCATAAAGAATGCCTCAGACCTGAGAAGAATGGGCGCAAGAAACTCAGCGGGCTTTTTTTCATCAGAAAATATGTTTACAAAGTAATATTGTGCAATTAAACTTATGATTTAATATCCTGAGAGCGGTCGTTCCCTTCCCAATCTGTGGAATCGTTAAGAAAGTCGTTATGTTATAGTAACCTTTACCACACAAACGCTTTTTAAAAATTCTTTTGAATAACGTAATACTTTTGTTTTGAACATTTTCTGGGATCTTGTTGTAAAAGCATATACTTACATCGCCCCACAAAAGTCTTACTTACACGTTGCGATCGTTAAGTAGGTATGTCCAGACTTATATTTCCGAAACTATTACAGATATCACTATAAAGTGATATAGAAAGTACGTTATTTAATTAGTAAAATGACATCAATAACTTATTTTAAATCAAACGAGAAGTATCCAAAATTTTGATATTAACCACATTCATTTATTTAGTATGAGATTAGTAGAAAGGTCATTGTATCGCACAACAAGGTCGTCACTTCGGAAAACTGCATCAAATACAAAATTTTCTGCTAACAATATAAATATTATTCAATTAAAAGATAGTTTTATTAATTTTTAAAGTAAATAAATTCTTACGGAAACGATGACGCAATTTCAAACATTTTTGTTCACCAAAAAGTGATCGACGCACCTAAAAAAGTTTTCACTTAAACGATAAGTTTTTAATATATAAGGTACAGAAGGTTTTATAGTAAAACATGAAGAAGAGATTCTATTGCTACAATTATTATGAAACGTTTTTAATTAGATCTGCAGTTTGTATTATGTACCTACCTATTAAGATTTATGAATGTTGTTAAGTTTTGCAAAACAATAGCTTATCTAGTAAGTGGTGTAACAGTATCGGAGCCACAGATACCTGCCTGACTAACGTGGTGTTGTAACTTGAAATATTCACTCATGTGTGTGTCCTACGCTTCCATTTCCAGGGTTATATATCAAAAATTTTAAAAAGTATTTTTATGTCTTTTGTATAGACCTGGGAATGGACGGCAACTCCATTAGATTACTTATTTGTAAGTAAGCCCGTTAGCCGTACCTAATGTTGTTGGTATGGACAAGAGACCTATACCATATATGGCTCTTTTTTCTGCTATCAGATCCCTTAATTGGGCCCATTTTGCGTGCGGTGATGGCCAGTTACTCCAACTAACCCAGCCCCTTGTAGAAGCTCAGAATATTCCTGGGATGTCCGCAGACGTTTCTGAGCGACCTCGTATTTTCGGAGGTTTAAGCCCTTTAGTGACCGTTGTATCTTCGACCAGACAACCTCTGTACGTGCCAACTGCCAACGTGAAACATCGGAAGCCTGGTGAGCAGCCACATAACTGTTCAGGCTATATTGCACATATCACTCATTCCGACTTTCAGCAGCTTGTGAGGTGTGCTTATCGGGTATTTTGTAGGCTAGGAGTGCTCAAGCTTGAACTGCTGGCGATCTACCTCAAAATTGTTACACTACGATAGATCGACTCTTAGAGGCTGCAGGTATGTGTGATGAAGGATTGTCGTCTAGGTAGGGCGCATCGTGACATACATATTAGTTTTGCGCACAATATGCATTTTTTTAGTCAAGGTAAGTGTAGGTCTGTTCTAAAGTTATTGGTTTTGCGGCTTTTCTTTGACAAGTACCGCGCGTTCCTGTGATAAAGCCGCCTTTTGGCGTTAGCAGGAGATTATTACGATTGAAGAAAGTGATGAGGGGGTTATACTGGCCTAATTGTGGATCCAATAAACGTAAGTAACTTAATCATTACATTTTGTTTTAGTTACCTAAAACAAAATCTGTGGATAGCTCGATATCGGATTTTTTTTCTCGAGATCAACCGTTTTAGCTCCCCTGTTTTAGGCCGTGGTAACAGTGCGTATCCGTAATCCCATGTCCCTGAAGGGCAGTGACAAGATTGGCATTGAGCCAGCCACCAGCCACCTGCATCACCGAGCCGCCTTGCAAGGTCACCCGCTGCACCGTAACCCAGGTCTCAAGGTAGTGTATCAAACCTCTGATGTCAGCCATGACCTCGGGGAGTGACCTCGTTTACCCCAGGTGTTAGGTGTTTGGCCCGGTATGTAGCCACACTCCTACACTCCAGAATGATGTGTGCGGCCGTCTCTTCTCCTCCATGCAGGCTCTGCACAGCGGGCTGTCGGTGACACCTATACTTAACAGATGTCTACATAATCTTTGTCGTGGGAGTTTACGAAGGGTACCTATGTTGTTGGTATTATTCAAATAAACAATTTTTAGAATTCCACATTTAAAATTAATCGTAACCTACATACCATAACATAATATTATGCTACTTTAGTGGCACTTATAATACAAGATGGAACCTAACATAATTAAGACAAACACAGTTGAAAAAAACGGTTAAAACTTACTTCGGTGGTATTCTTAGCGAACTGACTCGTTACGTCCACAACCTGACGGCATATCCAAAAGAATCGGTGAATTCATATCAATGAAGTCAACATATTTCGTTAAAAATATCATTCATATTTAGATTACTATAATGGTTTATGGTTTTCACAGTTATTACAAACTGCAAGGCATTCCATATTTCCACATTTTACATCTATTCTATCAAATTTCACCTAACTTCGGGTCGAGCGATCAGCATAAGATAAAAACAATAATTCTTTATCCATCCCAACTCCCAACTAATAACAACGCGTAACAATTATTCATCTTTTCACTCTTGCAAAGCGAAAGCGTTATGCAACTAAACAAAACTAAAACTAGAGAAAATATATAATTGTCAACAGTTGAAACTAATCAACTGTGAACACTTCCTGGTACCAGAGATATTATTGTAACGTAAACTACTTTATACCCAAGTGTTGGCCACGCATTTGAATACTGATACCAAATTGTAAACTCCCCTATTTTAGATGCTCTCAATCTTTCCTCTTTTATGTACACAGCTCATAGACCGAGTATTTGATCGTGTTATATACACTTATGTTGGGTTTTCCCAATATGTACTTCTACATTCGGTCTATGATGTTCTGTCATTTTACTTTATGACACATGTCTGCGTGTTGGATTCCTACACTACCCAAAACACAAGCCAGGTCTGATACTAACCTAACTCTTTTATAAAATTCGTTTAGAACATAGAAGTAGATTCATATCTATATGTGATGTAATGAATTTGGGTGGTAGGTATAGTTCTATACGTACTGTTTAGTCAATTATTAAAAAAAAGTCACTGACATTTGGAACGGAGTGTCAAGCCCATCATAGATACAACAGGGTTTTAGCTTATAATTAATAAAGATAATATTAATAATAATTATCTATCTGTTATGTTATGTAAATTAAAGTGAGTAGGTATTGCTTTATGTAGATAAACATTATCTTTTGTTACTTGGTAGAGATGTCGTTACAGGCAACGTCATGCTCGCTTAATGTAGGTACCCTTCCCTAAAATAGGGTCGAGGGAGGCGATGGCTGGTCCATGCGTAATGCTCGTGAACGGACGCTACTTGTGGTGGCTAGAAGATCCTCTCACCGGGAAATCTGCTTCATGTTTTTTTATTTTCCTTATTTTTTAAATTAAAGTTATTATACATTTAATAGCTAATAAAATGTTCGCATTATGCCCTTATTTTATTTATGGTCTGTGTGGATTGATACATCTACTGTATTGTACTCTAAGTATGTACCTACTCAATAACTATAACTATGTTTTTAAGTACTAATTAATTTACACTTTTTGAATTACTCATGTAAGGCATTTAGTAATTTGAATATTTTTGTTGCATCACATTGCATATACTTACTGTAATTGAAATTATTTGTAAATTTAATTGCAAAATATGAACTTGTAATAAATACCATTCTGATTTGAAAAGAGTTTCTTGCTTGTTCTTCTAAGAAAATCTGCCTTCCGAACGAGCTCTGTGAAAAAATGACATATTTCAAGTGTTATGCAATTTACCTACCAAATAAATTATTTTTGCTTTGATTTGATTTGAAACATAGTTACCATGCTAAGACCCCTCGATTGAATAATAATTTACATAAAAACAGCAGGTAAAACAGAGCCAGGCTTAATGCGTAAACGTATGAGACCTTTTTGGATTTGTATTTAGTAAAGTAAAATACTAACTATTATATTTCTTATAAAATAATTATTGTTTGTCGTAACTACATAGATACGTTTATCATTATTTATTATAAATAAGATTGGAGTGTCTGTTTTTAATATAGAAATAACCGTTATTTACTACTTGTAAGTATATGAATATATATACGGTACTTACAAAAATATAACATTTTTAACAATTTTTGTCTCTCTGTCTGTTTGTTCCGGGTAATCTCTGAATTTAGACGGGACTTTTATTGGCTGGTAGATGGTGTAATAAGGAGTAACTTAGGCTACGTTTATTTTTAGAAAAAAATCTTTTAATGTTGCAATATCCAAGAAACGGTCTAATATTAAAAATAATTTATATGGCAAAACAACGTTTGCCGGGTCAGCTGGTTTTAGGTAAATAAATTATATAAGTTAGCAGTTTCTCAACCGTAGCAATAAAGTGAAATACCTATATTCGGCACAGTTCCCATAATATATTGCAGGTGAGATTCGAATAAGTATAAACTATTGTTTGGATGTAATTAGATTTGACAGAGGTCACTTTCCGACGGTGCACAATATAATACAGACTACGTAATGTTTATATGAGTGGCGAGACATGACGCCATATTCCTGGGAAACTGTAATTTACCTACTACATTATGCCTTGCGTTCGTTCACGGTATAATGGGCCTTCACCACCAACTTACATGTTCTGTTATTTCAAAATTTATCTCCTCCTCCTCGCGTCGGTTTCCTCAGTGCTTAGGGTCGTGATCATCTCGACAGAGTACTTTGTTGCGTATTATTTGCCGCCATCTGCCCCTATTGGAAGCAGAGTGTAAAGCGTCGTGGACAGTGGTTTCAAGGGCAGTGCGAATCTGAGCGGACCATCGCATGGGGCTCCTTCCTCTTGGTCTTCTTCCCTCCACCTTCCCTGTTACAATCAGTCTCTCCAGGTTGTCTTCATCCCTTCTGGCGATGTGGCCGAAGTATTGTAGGACCCTACGCAAGCAGATGGTAGAGAGCCTAGTCACAATGCCCAGCCGTTTCAGGATCGACACATTAGTTCGGTGTGCTGTCCAAGGTATGGCCAACATCACATTATCTCCAGCACCACATTTCGAAGGCATTGATTTATTTTCAGTCGGCTTTCTTTAAAGTCCATGTTTCAGCGCCATAAATGCAAATGGAAAACACCAGTGATCGCACAAGATTGGTCTTGGTTTTTATGCTAATTATGTGGGAATTTATCTAAATCTTTATTAATCTATCAAAGTATAGTCTGCGACAGTGTATCTTCATGTATTTGGGGGTTTATTCCAGATAAACCCCCAAAAATATACACATACCTACTTAACTACTTAGATGTGTTTATTAAAAATAAAGCACCTACCTACATGTTTTGATTACAGAAGCAATTATTTAGGATTAGGTCATTTTATAGAGTTAGATACTCGATTTTGTAGATTTGAGATAGGTACGAATTGACATTGAAAACCAAAAGCAATCGAAAATACCTAATAAAAAGTAAGCTAACAGAAAATGTTTATACTACCTTCTGAGCTATTAAACTCTTAAGATGAAATACAAAGATTTTTTTTATTTGCGAATTAGGAATGCTACAAAATATTAAAAGCTGTTCGACAGTTTTACATCGTTAGTGTAGTTGTTGCCAGTGATATTTAAAGCTTCAATGCTATGTTTCAAGTTAGGTTTTATAATTTGGATTACGTCGGTTTTTTTTTATGGAATAGGAGAGGACAAACGAGCGTACGGGTCACCTTTTGCTAAGTGATAACCGCTGCCCACAATCTCTTGCAACACCAGAGGAATCACAGGAGCGTTGCCGGCGTTTAAGGAAGGTGTACGCGCTTTTTTTGAAGGTATCGTCCTGGAAACACCGCACAAGGAAGTTCGTTCCACTGCTTTGTAGTACGTAGAAGAAAGCTCCTTGAAAACCGCACTGTGGAGGACCGCCACACATCCAGATGGTAAAGATGATATCCTAATTTTCTGAGTTGCTACATTGAAATGTATTATAAAATTGAAATTAACGGAAGTTATAAATCAAGAAATCTACAGCACTGCAATAATCCAACAGACGAAATATATTTTAAAAATATTTTTGAAAAACTCAAACGAGTATAGATATACAGAGAGAATATAAATAATTTTGTCCTCATTAAAATCATTTCAAAGTTTTGTATCGTTTTGACCATGGTCTGAATATGGTCTTGTATATCAACTGCAAGTGAAGTATTAAATATATTTACTTATTTGTTCCAAATAACCTTGGTTGTTGGCGGCTTAAGTTTTATATCCTTCCTTTAAGCAAGTACGTAACTTGACAATGTTGCGAAAATAACCTTAAAATGTGCAGATTTATGTAGAGTGGAACACAAATTCGAATGCAATATTATTTTGTGGAATATCAGACAAATGTGTTTGGGGTCACAAGGCACTAGAAGCTGACGTCGACCATCGACCTGGTGGTTTGAGGATATCATACAAGTGGTGGTGAACAATAGATGGAGACTGCAAAGAATAGGGATAGGAAAAAATTGGAAATCTCTAGAGCAGGCCTTTACTTTTGTGAACGAGGGGTTCTAACTATCATAAAATTTTAAAATAAAAGTTGTAGGAATAAGATTTTTATTTGTGAAAATAAGGGACGAGACCAACAGGACGTTAAGCTGATGGTAATTGATATGCCCTACCCATTACAATGTAATGCCGCTCAGGATTCTTGAAAATCCCAAAAATTCTGAGCGGCACTACAATTTACTACTACAATTGAGACATAAGATGTTGTCTCATATGCCCAGTAATTTCACTAGCTACGGCACCCTTCAGACCGAAACACAGTAATGTTTACACATTACTGCTTCACAGCAGAAATAGGCGTCGTTGTGGTACCCATAATTTAGGCGGTTTCCTGTGCAAAGGAGCCTCCCACTGGTAAATTGTATTTAGGATGTTAATATTTAAAAAATATCTATAAATAATTTAATCTATTAGAAATATAATGCTCTTTTATTTAAATTTAGATATTATTTATGTGCTTGCGGTTACCCGGTGTGTCGTGCTCACTGCCCTACACACCTCATTAAGGATTCCTGATGGTAGGCATCAGGAATCCTTAATGAATTAACTCTACATTCATTCAATCATCAACTGACTAATAAACTATTGTAAATTATGACGTGCCTCAATCATCACATCAAATAGTTGTGATAATTTGTATGGAGAATGAGATCTATGATTGTCGCTTGTTTTTGAAGTGCAATTATTTAGGCGTGCTATTTATTGTATGTGTGTTATATGAGATCGAGCCGTCATGCTCGGCTATGTAACCTTCGCTGAGTAAACCTAGCTCGAATCGACTAAGGGAGATCGATATCAGAGTACAATGTACCTACCAGAGATAACTCTGGTAATTTTGCTCCGACCAATCGCCAACTCTGGTAACACAATTATTACTTATATTATTATTTTATAATATTAACCTCGCTTTGATCAAATTGACTTCTGTCAAGTGGTCATAGCATCCACGGTTTAATTATAATGCTAAGAAAATAGTCAATACGGCTAACTTAATGGTTGTCGTCCATGTTTTATTGCAATACCAGAGGAATTACAGGACTTAAGGGTGGCCACAGACCTGTGAGTTCGGCAATTGTACAATTAATGTCCTTCCGGTTCCCTGGTCCCATATCTCATCCCAGGACGGGAACGCTGCTAGGATTCCTCAATTTTTGTGGAGTCAGCGGTGATCAGATGAAAGTAAAATCTTTTATCATGAAAATTAATTAATTAATTCTGGATTAGCACTGAGCAGCCATGGTTAGTAAGCTCGTTCTATATCGGTACTACGCATTTGTTCGCAATTAAAGGTAACTTAAAAAAGTAGAGCACGTCCGAAGTGGCGAGAGAAAGTGAAACTTAGTACAGAGCCTGATATAAAATTAGTTGGAAGGTGGCCCTCGCTCCAGTAGCCACCGAGCTGCGGCCCAGAGCTGACGAGTACAGAGGACGGCACAGTGTACCGAGCACCGAAGACAATATGGTCAGTTGATACATTATTAGTGATGTCTGTGATGTGGTTTATGTCTGTGTAACTCTATCTCTTGTCTCACACTCTTTTCATCTCATACTTTTTCTTCTTTTCCTGTAAGTACTGTTTCCTCTTTTAGAGCTTATATTTTGCATAACTTTTATAATTTACATTATAATATATTTTGAATATTATTTAATTAGTATATCGTATTTATATCATGAACCTTTTGTAAAAAACTGTTTCAAATTTTATACCTTTCCATTATCTATTTAAATCATTTTGTTATGTATATCACAGACATTTTTATTTGCTTTTCATTCAATGCTTTTGAAAGTTACATTTTAATTTAGAATATTTTACTAAGATGCCGTATTTAATTTTTGTTAATTTACGAAAAAAATTAAATAATAAAGAGCTGAATAAAAAAATAATCTATCAATTAAAAGTAACTTTTTTGAAAGATATAAACGTGATAGTGCACCAATTTCCAACATTTTTATTCGGGTGTAATATTTATCATACAATGTTATAAATAATTCTTAGTACCGAGTAAGGCCAACCTTCTATCCTTTATGGTTTTTATTGCTTTTAGAGTTTTATAGAGAAAATATGTCTTGTATTGAATCTAATTGGGGTGACTAAGGGCATATTATTATAATAAGTTTTTTTTTTCATTTTGAAAGAATAATTTCGATAGAACCCTGTAATAATGAATACATAATGTTAAGTTACAAAAAATATATAAGTGTCATCGTACACAAAATAAATATTGTATATATTATAATTTTTAAAGTATAATTTATATGCATAATGCTACACAAAACTGTTTTCACGCCTATTGACTTGGTTAACCTCAAGCGTAAAATATTGCAATTTGTCGGTAACGAAATTTAGCGCGTCGAGGTTAAATGAAAATAGGTAATTAAAATAATTAGGGCCAATAAGAGGTATTGCAAGATATTACAACTGTTGAACTGATCAGGGCCACAGAATATAAAAAATATCAGTAAGAATTTTTTTTTTGATTTTATGGCCTGGTAACTAGACCTTTAAGCCATATATCAGTAAGTAATTACCTCACACTACAGGATATGCTTCTCCTAAAAGACAATACAATTTATGAAAAGACAATACTACCTAATTAAACTTAATCAAAATAATTAATCTTTCAAATATAATTTAACACCACTCTTGAATACCGAACCGAGAACTGTATTCTCAATTTAAAAAGCATTTAGTTTTAAAAGTCGTTTTGAAATAACAAATACGGTGTATCTAAGCCGACACAAGTGATAACTTCAACTATGCGAGGTTAATAGTACGAAACACAGTTTTTTTTTATGTTTTTATTATATCGACGTATAAATAATGTATATAATTTTCATAAACACACAACGATTTTTTTTACACTTACGCTTAGATTAAGGATTGTTCTTCGCTGTGCTCCACCTAGATACCGTAGGCAAGTAATACTACGTCCAAGTGGGCGTACTCGAGCCAGTCTCGAACAATGTGTGACGTTGACTTGCCACATGTTCTATTAAACTTTGTTAATAATTGAAACTAAAATGCCGGGTTGCGTAGTTTAACTTTGTAAAAACAATGCTAATAGAAATAAGAAAGACACTGAGATCACATATTATCACCAATAAGTATTTTATTAATTTCAATATTAAATAACACGAAGCATATGTTACAAAATTTGAAAGATGCCATTGAGTGTCAAGATGCCATGCACCCAAGCATCTAATAGTTGCCGTAGGTTATAAGAAAGCTATCGTTCTTAGGTAGTGCGGTATCTAGTTGGAGCGCAGCGGAGACCATTTTTTTTTTCAAGTATCATGTAGGTAAGTTGGCACAAACATTGATACTGATTGATCGTTGATCTCATGTCATATTCACCAAGCGCGAACGTATCTTCCCACTAAATAGTGACCAGCGCGTGTTTCACACACTTTTAAAGTTTTCACTTCATTAGCAAATATATTAAAAAAAACATTATTTAGTAGTTAGTACCAATAACTATTTTAAACAGTTCTGTAATCTGTTTGTATCACATATTTAGCAAACATAATACCTACACACATTTCCGTCCATAACAGCTATGTAAAGTGTACGTACAACGTATTTGAACACGTAAATTATCGTAATATACCTTGTAAATATTTCACCTTTCTACAACACAAACTTACGTAACCAAACTATCTCTCCGTTTAACTAACCCGCGTCCGCGCCTTTTCCCGCCAAATCCGATCCGCCATGTTACTTCACGGTTACGTTTTTGAAATCGCTTTGTATGCTAGTCAAGTAACAATCACTAGAAAGTGAAATTGTACTGAGGTCGATCGAGTGATAAACGAATTTGGTTCATGTTGAGTAACAGTTAAATTTAAACGAGAACTCATTATGTTTTATTTGTAGCTTTTATTATTAAAATAATTAGGTAATAACGTTTATATTAATATCTATACTATAAATATTATTTGGATGTTAACAACAACTTATTTTATTCTTTTCTATATGTCAAAAAGAGGGATGTTGATATTATTTTAGATACTCACACGTTGGTATATTATTTATTATTACATAATAAATTCATTTTTCTAAATTCGCCTTATATCTCTCTTAAGGCGACACTAAATGCCGGCGACCTTGAGCGATATGAGTTCACGGCTCCTATGTAACAAAGCCAATATTTTCAAAATTCTTGCGTCGAAAATTTAACATTTTAACAGGCGCAAACAGTTTAATTGTTTACAATCCTCATTATTGATTACTAATCTCAATAAATGTACCAACACAAAAAAGTAAAAGCTATAAGAACAACTTTTATGAGAGCAGTATACTAAACAAATGCATCATGCCGAGAAAAAACTTGTTTAACTGCAAACAAAACCGGTAGTTCATAATAGCTCTGGTGTATTAAGTTTAACTAGCAAGCATTAGCAACCTACAAGTAAGACTTAAGGATATGTGTAACAGGATACAGTAGTGTTTATAGCTCCAAATGCTATATTTTCACCACAAAACTTGCCTAAAAACACCTTGTTTGAGTGTTTTCTGCTTACTCTTCGCCTTAAATGTTCACCACCCTCTTAAATGAACACCCTGAAACTCTTCATCTATGGGCTATGTAGGTACCTCTTTAAGTATAATGAATTGTATTTTGTAATGAGTTTTTATTGTGTTTAAGGCTATCTATTATGTTTTGTTATCTAATCGTGTGGTGGTGGTTAATCAATACACCCCTTTTTATTCTTTTCAATTCTATCAAATATACCATAATAACAGTCTGATTTAAACTGGTGGAAACCGAAACGATATTAAATCTTGGTTGGTATTTTTAAAATAATTAAAGATAAGACTAAAGTAAATTAACCAAAGCTATCTTGAAAGTGTTTGGATTTTTATGTCTGATCATTTCTACCATGTATTCTAGTAATATTTATAAAAATGATTCCTTCCTGTAATTTTGCAATGAGTTAAAGAAATATAGCACGGGAGTTGATCACTCCATAAAAAAGAGAAAAATATGTATGAAGCGAACGTATTTAAGTATTACATAATAATAACTAGCTGACCCAGCAAACGTTGAATTTATTAAAGTAGGCGTTACTTTGCAGAATTCCATAATATTAATTATCCAAATGTTTGAGTTTTCTTTAGTGTTAATTCCGCCAATATTTGTCTTTAAGACAATTCGACACGTATTTCGCCTCTACAAGAGACATCCTCAGGAGATCTTGACTCCAAACTCTGGCACGATTATTTATTTTTAATATATATAAAACTCTATATATATGTATAAAGTTTTGCTTGAATTTTAGAAACGTTGAATTGCCAAATTAATTAATAAAAAAAGATGAAAAAAGAATTTTGGGCTATAAAAATAGATGTTGGTATATTCTCAGACCTACCCTCACACAAATTTTCAAACGAATTGGTTCAGCTGTTTATAATGATGAAAAATCAATGAAAGAATCTGGGTTAAGTAGAAAATGTATTTAATTTTCATTTATATATACCTACATGGGGCACACTAAAAGTTTTGCACTTCTAGTGTGCTAATCGGAACAATTTGAATTTCGAATGTTATATTTTTTGAAAGTTGCAACCTTCTTATTAATGAAAAAAAAACAATTGGCGGGAAATCATTTGTCAATTGTTTTTTGACACCAGAATTTTTTATATTAGATAAAGTAGCATGTAGTTATATCGGTTCAATTAGGAAGTAATAAGTATTTATATAAAGCAGTAAGCGGCTCGCAGTCCGGACTACGGCCAGTTCACCTTCACAAGAAGGGTGAAAGGTACTCCCGCCAATGACATTCACTCGCAAGATAACAAAGTGACATTTCCGTGACAATATTATCAAGGCTATAATTATAATATAATTACTCAATTATTACCACAAGTGCGTATCTAGTTTCGTAAATTTGAAAGTTGACTTTGTGTGTAGCTTTATTTTTAAATTATCGTGGGCGTTTCGAGTATATTTTCAAGGCTTACGCCTACAGCCCTGGTTGTAATCGCCTACGCTCTTTGGCATAATAACTGAGTTAGATAAATGAGGCAATAGCCAAAGAACTCAACCTCTTGGTTCAGCCGGTACGTTTTTTTTTTGATAAAACTAATTTAAATGAACGTTTAGGGAGTATGCAATGTTTAAGCGATAATTATTAAAAAAGCAGATGACTATAAATAATTAATAATAACTTTATGCTTATTCCTTTCCGTTTCATGCCAACTAAAAATATTTGTGCAACTTAAACCAAGTATATCAATTAAGTAGAATACGACTCTAATAATGTTCCTACTCATTTATATTTTTTTGTATCACAAAAAAATTAACTCAATTTATATAATACTAGCGGACCCGACAGACGTTGTGCTGTACATATGTGTTAAATTTGAAAAATCGGTCCAGACGTTAGGAGGAGATCACTAACATACGTAGGAAAATTATATGTCGGCTGTATTGAGAATCTAAACCAATCTCAAATTGACTGGAACATTTTCTGAAAATTTCATTCAAATCCGTCCAGCCGTTTAGGAGTTCACTGTCAACACACGTTTAGAAATATTATATATTTAAAGATAGATCAGTGTTCTTATATAATAAAATAAATCGTGTCCTAAATATATATCCTATGACATTACATCTATGCAGAAAAGCTTTAAATAATTGGCTAACTTGTCTTGCTTATGATGAAGTGGAAAATCTTCCGATCAGACTCACATGATAAACACACGCATTGCATAGATGGACCCAATCAAAGGTCCAATTCAAACCCACATCCACACACTCACTCACTCACACACACATACACACACACACACACACACACACACACACACACACACACACATACACACACACACACACACACACACAATTAATTGTAAATTGTAAAATTTGGTTTTTAATCATTTCTGTTTATTTCTATATTGTTTACTAAATAAAAGTTATCTGCTAAGGAAGTTGCGAGATATTCCCAATACAAGTGTCCTAAGACAACTTACTGGGAAGTCTTAACCACTAAAAATGTATATGTAATCTTTGAAAATAAACGAAATTTATTTATTTATTTATTTAAAATAAGTACATAAATCAAATCAAATCACACACTAGCGTGGGGTATGTGCAAACTAAAACCCTTTACTATGTACGTGACTTGGTGTTAATGACTATATTGTTATAACACCAAGTCACGTATTCAACCCAGATATTATGTAGATAAGTAAATATCCAACTAACATTGCATAAACCATTTATAAGATACTAAGAAACTGGGTCGGACACTCGACTAAAGCACGTACCTACATACCTACATTGGCTGTACGTTTTAAACAATAACCTATGATATGAATAATAGTTGTAACCATATTTAGCCCATGATTAAAATCACCATATTAGCCTTACAAGGGAAATTAAATATTTATCTTAAATTATATTATATAAAGGTAAAAGTATACTTAAATGTTGATAAATTCAAGTCAAAACCACATACACCCATCGAAAGAAGAAATATTTTTTTAAAACATTGGTTTTCTGGTAAATGTCCCATGTGATCATTTATATTTATTTAGTAGGTTGTAATGTTATTTTAACATAGATTTCGTTATTGTTGGCAGGATTTGCTGATTTTCGCGGCAGTCCTTGGAGGTGCGGTAGCAATGCCCTCATACATCGCGGTGCCCTCAGATCAGATAGCATTCCTGGACCTCCGAGCACTACGCTCCCGAAGAGTTCCCCGACAGACCCTGCAGCCGCCACAGCCTCCCTCGCTACCTCAAGCACTCTACGAAGATGATTATCAGCCGATACCCATAGAACAATATCGTCAGCCGAGTTAGTATATTATGTTTACTTTCGTCAGCTGAAGTTTTAGTTAATAACGTGCATACAAAATAAGAGTACTTTAAGAGCATGCAATCAAAACAGATTGAAACCGTGCAGGCGTGTTAACCACGTGGTAATCTTTTACACCACAACTTCAGATATAAGTAAGGAAAAGAGATAAAACCAAGACTCAAGAAGAAAAAAAGAAAAAGGAATTTTGTGTAAACGCTGTATATTTTTTAAATTATAATAATAATAAAAACAACTGAGCAATAATATATTTCTGTAAAGTTTTAATAAAAAACAATTCGAGTACACAAAACTATTTTTAACAGTAAATCACGTCGCGGAAATGTCTACACTGGAGTTCTTCTACCGAGGCTTTCTAATTATATAAAAAAAATATATGACATTTCCAGTAACAGAAAGAATGTGGGAGAAAATACAGATTGTAAAACCACAGTTAAATCGTGATACACACGCCATTATCAATCAAAGCCCGCATTTACTTTCACTTTTCGCACAAAGGACTTTCAATAACGACCACTTTACATTCAATACAACCAAAACCAAATTACTTTCGTTCATTGTTCAGCGTTGCGCAAGAAATAAACACTGTGATATTATCTGATGTAATGTTTTAATTAATTAACAATGTAAACTTCAAACATAAAACATTATAACTTGTTAGATAACTATAACAAATTATTGTAAATATCTTCGTCTTACATTTACACTAAAGAGTATCTTTTTAATTTACTATATTTTTTTTTTATATAAATAAAAGCAATGTGCCAAATTGTGTAATCAAAACAAATCATTCTATTAAAATATAAACAGGTGACCCGTCCGCTCGTCTATCCTCCTCTCACATAAATAAATAGAAAAGAAATACAAACAAGTAATTGTTAATATTTGATGACTTTAAGTTATGTGTACAAACACAAGTTTAGTTCGATATCGAACCAAAACTGTGTATCACGTCTGCGTGATTACATCATAATAATTTTAAATAGCTTTTATTGAATGTACTCCCTCCGAAACCAAAGAATTTAAATATCACCCGGCCTCACATGGAGTACTGTTCTCACCTTTGGGCGGGTGCTCCCCAGTACCAGCTTCTTCCATTTGACCGCATACAACGAAGAGCGGCTCGAATCATCGACGATCAAGTCATCTCCGACCGGCTTGATTCTTTGGCGTTGCATAGAGATGTGGATTCCCTCTGCATCTTCTACCGCATTTATCACGGGGAGTGCTCAGAGGAGTTTTTCGGGTTGATACCAGTGGCCGAAATCCACCAACAAACAACGTCAAGATAAATACCACCCGCATCACGTTGACGTCTGGCATTCCACAACCACGCGGTTTGCAAGAAAATTTCTTGCCGTGTACAGCGACTTTGTGCAATAAATTACCAGCTGCTATTTTTCCGAACCGATACGACTTAGGGACCTTCAAGAAAAGAGCATAATTCCAACTGCCTATTGCGCGTTTACCCTCGCTTATAAAAAAAATCACCCTTATTAACAATTTTCTTACGAATATTTTTTGATATTAACCATAACTTAAATTTCAGCGGTTGCTCTAGCTCCACCACCAGAACCCGCAAGGATTCAAGCACAGCAAGAAGCTGAAAGTAGTCAAGCAGGAGCCACATTAGCTAAGTATGATGGACGACCCCAAGACTTTGGAGAATACGTAGATTTTGGGGCTCATACTGGAGATAACGGCGCATTCGGATGGTACGCGGACTATCCCATCAGTAACCAAGGAGCTGGTTACAATAAATAAACAAACCGTGCCTTCGGCATGTAACCAAAGACAATAGTTACCATTAGTTAAAGTTTGAAGCAGAATTACCGCACATTTGTTTAAGACGGTGAATTCCGCGATGCACTGGTTAGAATCAAGTTCCTACGAAAGATTAGTATTATAAAGAACACTGTGATAGGCGCCTTGGTAGTTCGTTTTCTTTTATATTTCAATGCTTTCTTTTCTCTCTTGCCTTTCCTTATATATTCTTTATTAATTTCTTTCTTAATTACACTTTTTCGTTTCGCTAATAACATACATTAAAAAATAAAATCAATTAACTACGACATTGTAATACTTAACTTACTTGTTTAACTTAAATAAAATTATTACCTTCGTATTTGGGATTATACACAACTTACAGTGTTCAATAAATTATTAAATATATTAGTTTACCTTTCTCTAATATATTTTTCTGAATATTTCTATATTCTTCCATACTTTCTTTCTCCTCTCTTCTTCACTTACTTTCTTTCTTTCTTATTACAGTGCCTAATAACTTATTAAATATATACTTTTATTAGGTCTTTCTGTGTATTTCTCTATTCTTCCTTACTCTCTTTCTTATTTACTGTTTTTCGTTTTGCTACAAACACACTTTCAAATTACTTTGTTGGAAGTTAGATTAGAATATTACAATTTATAGCTATCCGACACATAAACTATCTATTTAAATTATTGTATTCTCTGTATGTCTTATATAATTATATTTCATGTAATATTTATATTTCATATCTCATAAATATAAACATTATTTAAACTCCATAATATTAACATTATCATGTCTTAATTCCTTGCCTTTTACTATTTCTGTTCATTACTTCTTTCTTCATCTTTACGTTTCTTTCTATTCTATACTATTTTTTAAATCTATTCTTACTTATTTTTTCTATATTTTTCATCTTTAACTATCTAATACTATTTTTATATCTTTTATTAAACTATAGTAAAGTAAAAAAAAGTAGTTCTGTAAAATTGTATATCTCATTTTAAAAGTACTGAAAAGACTGTATTGAATACATAATTTAGTTTATGTTTGTATCACAACATACGAACTATCCACATCTATTATTTTACATATTTATATGTAGGTATATGTATCTTCCACTCAAGTTTAATTACTACCTTGTTTGAAATGTTTCATCTTTGCCTTATCTTTCTACTTTACTCATTTCTCTTTTACTTCTTCAATATTTTTCTCTCTCTATATATATCTGTTTATAATAATTCTATTCTTTAGTATAAAATCTTTACTATTTTATTTTCTTGAAATTCTGTTTTCTGTATTATGTTTTAATTGTATATCTTATTTATTTATATTGTCACTATCAGATGCTTAACAATTAATCATTTTCGAATATAAATATATATATATATATATAATTTCCGGACTTGCCTTTTTCCTATCCTAATACTTTTTTACCTTGCCTGCATTCTCGTTCATTTCCAAGTTCTATTTCATTTACATTACCTACCATTATTTTTGGGTTTACGCTAACCATTTACCATTATTTATTTTACCATCAGACACCATAACATCAATATTTTCCTTCTTAAAGCCTAAATAAATTGTGTACTATCCTGTGCAATAGCATCTTTTTGAAAAAAAAATCATCATAACTGCAAAGAAATTTGAAATGCTCACTTCTTCTCTTCGATCATTATTAATAAGATATTATATTGGACACGACTCTTATTCATTTTTTAGTTTAAAACTATCAATTCCCATTATATTGCTCATCTTCCTGTATTTCACTATCCATTATTCCATCGTGCATCAAACATTAAACAATCAGGCTGCTATTTATGAATGCTCACTTTTTCAATTTACTTTAAAGGTCATTTACTTCATAAATATTTCTATCTTCTATTCTTTATTAATTTTTCATTCTACTGCTTATCTTTCTGTGCTTCACTATCCTGTTTTTCAACATGCATTAAATGCTAACTTCTTCTTTTTAAAACACAGATCTATGATTCATAAGATAGTATATTATATCCATTACTTTAATTTATTTTTTAGTTTATAACTTTATTTTATTTTAAAAATTTTCTTTCTATTGCTAATCATCATGTACTTCACTATCCTGTATGTCAACTTCAACTCTTCATCAATGCTCACCCTTTCTCTTAATTCATTCGAATTTTAAAATATTTAATTGTATCATCTGCTCTTATATTTTTACATTTAAGATAAGTTTTATCATATTCTTCAATTCGCCTTTTAGAATACGTTTCTAATGCTTTTCTTCATGAACTGTAAATGCTTAATTATTCACTTCTTCTCATAATTCAAATGATTAAATACCATTGTGCACTTCCTAATCTCTTTCCTTCTTTACTTTTAATTTATTATTATTCACATCACACGTTTTACATAACGTACTGATTATCTACACTATCGTATGCTTCATTTTAACGATCCTCAAATCTTCACACATATCACATTCTACTTCACATGAATCCCTACATATTTCCTTCGCTTCTCGTAGTTCGTGTGATTTATCAAATCTTTATTTACTATATACTTCTTCTCATGAATGCTTACTTTTTCACTTCTCTTCGTAGATCATATAGAATATCATATTGTATTAAGTATTAACTATCCTATTCCCTTCTACATAAACGTTTCTTTTACTATCTTAAGCTGTATTTCGACGAGCATCAAAACTTCATACAAATTAGGCAACGCGTGATTTACTTGATAATTCATTTATATATTCTTTCTACAACTTCTTTTTTATTTTAACGTCGGTTTCATATTGTACATTACCACACCACATACTAACTACATGTTTCCATTGCTCATTTTCATTCTATGTTTCATTTTAACTTGCTTCAAATCTACAATTCACGCATTTTCTCATGTGTGCTTACTTCGTCACTCCACTTTACTCATTTGAATCATATTGTTTCTATTACTTACACCATTTTTTCTTTATCTATTTTCAACTTTCTTATTTCTCATTATTTCTTATATCACAAAATTCCTACTACATTAACTTACCATTGTTCACCTCCCTATAAGCGTTCATTGAAAAATTCGAACATATCACGCAATTCGTAACGAGTTCTCATTTCATCATTTCACTTTGTAAGTTCACATTTAACGTAAATATCACAACTATCGTATCTTCTACTCTATTTTCTTCTTTTATTTTTACCTTAATTATCATATTCATTTATTCACAACTACATAAATGCTTCTATAGCTCATTTAGGTACATGCGTTCTTATTTTTATTTATGTACAATTCCTTGTAAGTGCTTATTTCTTTACTTCACTTCTAAATTTTTGTTTCTAAAATATCATATTCTACCAGCCTATATAGTCTACTATTATAATTTCTACTGTACTTTTAACCTGAATTTTCATACAAACAAATTATTTACTTCATAAAATTCTCTATTGCTCATCTTTATAATAATATGTCCAAACACCATTACCAACCCAGTTTGTACTTAAAACTATCTATTCTACATTCTTAAACTTCTTATCTCTTTAATGGCCGAAATCAAACTTTTCCAAATGATGTTTTATATTGATATATGGATATAGCCCTTATATTTTTTACAAATAGAATTTTTAAAACATAATTAATTACTATTTTTGCTTTTCTTTTATTCAAAACTCATTCACATAATCGTATTTCCGATGTAGTAATTACTATATTTTCTATTTCTCTTCTTATTATATTAGTCAATATTTTATGTACCTATATTCTTATTTTAAGTATATTCAAAACACTTTGCTTTATCTTCCTATTCTGTTATTAATCCTTTAATTACCTATACTGTTTATTTTTCCTTTTCATCCTTCACTCCACACTTAATAATTACTTGAATGCTCTCTTATACTCCAGTTTTTATTATTTCAATACAAAACTAATTTTTATAATGATATATCTTCTTCATCTGTAAACAATCTTGAAATTGTTTTTTAGTATTATTAGTATTTTCTTTTACATAAACTAGCATATTTTTCATTTTTTTTACTATTTTATTCATTACTTACCCTTGTCTCGTTCTATACTTTCTCATCTATCAAATATCAAGGCAGTATCAAAATCTGAACTTTTATACATTTATAACACATTTTATATGATTATAACTCCGATTTATGACATTTTTATTTATCTGTGATCTTTTTCACTCTCTTCTATTTTCACCCTTTGTCCACAAAATAATAAATTGAGTGCGCTCTTATAGGTACTTCAGTCTCTATTTTCAATACACATCTACTTATTTTAAAAAATACACCTTTTCTTCAAACAAATTTAATTTTTTTCTCAATCAATCCTTCATTAATTAACCCTTCTAATCCTTTATTTACGACATATGTATCATTTTTTTCTTTTATATCTATTGCATATTTTATAACTTACCCTGGTCTTATATATATTCTTGTTGTATCACTTTTTACTATTCTTCACTATCATTATATTATCTGCTATATATTTTTTACAATTCTTTATTCTTCCTTTATTGCTTTACCCTTATGAGATATGAACGTTTTTGAACGACGGCCCTTACTTCCTCTCTCTTCTCTTCTTTATATCTTTCAATCTCTGCTCTATCTTTTAAGGTGTACATTATCTTATTTTCACCCTAGATGTACGTACATAATGAATTTAGTGTGCTTTTATTCTCGAAGCTGTCTAATTTCAACAACAACTGCATTTTATAATTACACATTATGTGCAAACATACTTTTTTTTATTAGTACATTTTTTTGGTGACTATAAATATTCTCTATTTCTTAGTTTATCTATTACAGTTATTACTTATTCTTGTTTTTTTCTATGTTTTCTTATACTATCCACTATGAAACTATTTCTAATCATCATCATCATAAATATACACCTTTTTTAACATAATGTACCAATCTATGTACTTTTATAATTTTATTAGATATTTCATATTTTATTCCCTTTCCTTTCCACTTTTTGTAACATCTTTGTAACTGTCTATTTCTGTTTTATGAATGTCAGATATATCTTATTTATTTCTCTCTTTCTCTGGCTTATTCTTTGTATTCCGATCAATCTCTCACTGTCTCTTCTTTAAATCTTTTTTACTATTTATTACTTCTGTCACTATTTATTTATATATTTTATTTTTCGTACAACGCCATTAAATATTCATGAATTAAACTTACTTCCTTATCTATAAAGTTTTCCTTAAGCTGCAAGCAGTTAAGTTAATCTACTCTTAGCTATCTTTTAATTTCAACTATTCTCTTTTATTCTTTTCTGCTTCTTTATTTTATATTATTTTCCTCTTTACTGTTTATTTATTTCTTGTCTTTACAATCTATTTATTTCTTTTCTTTCTTCTACTTTTATTAACACGAACTCACCAGGCGTTATTTTAATCGTTATTCACATCTATTGTTAATATTGTTATTAAATTGTTTCTTGTTTTCATAAATTTGTTTTATTTGTTTATTTTACCTGTTTACCTCAGTAACACAAATGCGTTGAAATAACATAGGGGGCCATGATAAAGAGGAAATTACAAACAGTATAAAAGGCAAGTATGTGTTTTATACTTTATTATGATACATTTAACATACAATATTTAAAATAGATTTTATATTTGCATAACAGTTTGGAAATAGTTCAAGTCAACTACGGAGTCTACACATTGTTTTATATTAAGTATATCTACATTCAATGTATCTTATACTTGCTACCAATTCAAACACAGTGACGTAAAACACAATAAATAAAATTTGAATGACCGGATTATTTATAAAAACAAAGGTAAATCATTGTCACCATTATGTCTCTCTGCAAACTCAGAGGATTTATCGGCCGTTGGCCTAGTCATATTTTTCGGACTTAAGGATTTATAAAAGAAACTATTAAGTAGATTGTGATAGCTTTAGACGATTTTTTAACAGATTGCCACACACACACCATAAACATTATAATGGCGTAGCGAGGTGTGGTCAGGGCGGACCACTAGTTATGAAGAATTTATACAAAACCTTTTATGTTACTTATTATCAACAAGATATAGTTGATATAACGCGAAATGTAACGTAAACCCGTTTTCAACTGCAGTCTTGCACAATATTTATTACTTCATTAGGAGTGGCCATACAAAATAACTTTTTAAATAAACTGTACGTACCTACCTATGTATTAGTTATTATTAACTAAAATTATTTTTAAAAGATAACAATAATCATTAATTAAATTAACAATATTTATTCCGACATAATACTCGCCTTAAATAAAAAATATATATAATTTTGATTATTTAGTTAATATGTATACCTAATTCAAATGAGAAAAATGCAATTTATGCAATCGATTGCCGAATTTTTCCAACATAAGCGACAGTTTACCAAACTAGTGATTTCGACAATTAAAATTCAGATAAATACCAATTTTGGCACGATTGAACACGGTTGAAAAGTTTTGTACTAAAAGTATTTTTATATTAACAATAATTGTGACAAACACTGCGAGAACATATCTCATAGTTTGAATATAATGTATGAAAAGGCAAAATAAATTCACGAAAGTAAAAAAGGAAACATCCAAATTAAATGAAGTAAAAATGTGCTTAGTGGCTTCTCACAAAGTATTTAACTACGGTGCGAATGATATGGCACTAATAAAGCCACGCCCATCGGTCAATATGGCGTACAAATGTTGTATTCCCATCGTCCGCAACGTCGCTCTAGCAAAAACTAGCGATATAAGAATATACAGTAGAATATGTATTAGTACATTATTTCATTATTTGAACAAATAAATATGAGTCTTCATAAAATCATCAAATGAAAAACACAAACAAGTTTAAACTGTTTTATATAAATAATAATACTTAACGGCAATGACTAGAATCGAAGATACAACATAAAAAAATACATGCAACCCTAAATTTTCAACCCTCTACGATCTATACCCCTATTTTTGTATCGCAATTTTTTTATTATTCTGTTCCATCCACAAATCCGCTATAGGGTTGCAAGATGGCAATGGATCAATACTTACAATAATTGTAGTACAATAAATTTGGTAGGTCTGAGAATCGGTTGCATCTACTTTTTACACCAAAAAAATTTTTTTATTACTTTATATGGCAATACAACGTTTGCTGGGTCATCTAGTATCTATATATATACGTGTCTATATTAAGTGATATGCTTACTTGAGCTAATAATGCAATACTGTTGTTTGCTAATCTAAAAAACACTACACCAGCGTACGAAGCAATAACAACACTCTTCTAACTCCACCATAGACCAAGCATAGTAACTAGACATCGGTTTTGCGTGACCAACACGAGACAGACAATATCCTATACATATAGGTACATAATATAACACAAGTGTTCTTTCACTATCACTTTTACATCATAAAACACAACATCACGCCATATTTCCTTCGATTCTACTTAAATTTGTTACTGACGTTGAATAAATAGTGGATATTTCACACGTTTTACAACAGTTATAATAGCTATTTTTATATAACGCAAATAAAAGTAAACAAAATATCTGTGCAGCGCTGTCAAGTTTGTTTAGCACACCGGGTGTGCTGACCTTGAAAAAACCAGAACTCATGACGAAACAATAAATCTAATCACTCTATCTCATTTCTTTACATAAGAATCGCATAAGTTTTTCTTTTTCTCGTGTGAGTGAGACGGAAGCTATCAATTAGTCTAGTTACTATAATTGATCTATGAACTCCACACACAGAAATTTTTAATAATCAGTGTTACCACCTATTTATTAGAAAGTACAAGATTAGGCCCGAAAATTACTAAAATATTTCCAAAAAAAAATATTAGAAAATCTTTTCGAAATACACAATTAACTAAATATTTTACACAGCACCAAATATTTTAGAAGAATGAGCAACAGTAGGGTCGTAGTAACATATGTGTAACATTACGTATGTACTTATGAATCAACTAACAGTAATGTTAAACATGGCGTCCATTTTGACTTCGTATGATTTAAATACGAAGGAAAGGAGGTCAGGATGGGCTCGATATATACATATTATACGTTTTGTCTCTCATACGTCTCAATTACGTCACACCTTATGGGGGAAGGAGGGGGGTCCACCAAGTGTGACATCATATTTTTTCAAAATATAATATTTTATATCTAAGTATTGCAACACTAGAATTAAACCAAATCCCTACTAAACTTGCATATTATATAATATTTTTTATGTTTGTTAATTTCCATTAATTTAATTTATTATTAAATTTTTTGTTTAAAAAAAAAAAAAAAATTTAAATGGAACTGTTTAGTCCCATTTTCCAATCCAATTTCGTAACACTGCTGTTTTAACATGATACATTTTAAATGTAATTGCGAAATATGTGTCATCACACTAGGTGACAATTGTGACCAGTTGTGACAAGGCCGTGGGAGGGGTCAATCAATCATGTAATTAGTGTGAAAAAACATCCAGATACAGAAAATGAGAGCGAGAGCGTAGGGTTCAAACAGCATTGGATGAGCCCTATATAAAATATATCATGAAATATTCCACGAGCCCATCTATAGTTTTATATCGAGGCATAGTTTTATATACATAACGTAATGCATATAATTAGCCTTACCTATTTGAATCAGTTACTCAGCTAAAGTATAGAACAGGGATTCCCGAACAATTTTGGGCAAAAGACATCTTTTTTTTTAACTATACGGCAGACCCTATTGCCAAATTTCTTTAAAAGTCATCTTTCTAGTTTTATTCCTATTTTCTTTACTTGTAGATATTTTCATCTAGTACCAACTTGTGCACTCAACTTGTTCAGCTCTTTAACGGCCGTTTTCAATAACGTATCTCTAGTTACGGATACATTGCTGTCACCGTTTAATGACAAGATCTTATCTATCCATAGTTATGTCCAATATAGTTGTAATGCAATGATTTATGTCGATAGGTTATTAAAATGTAATTAAGCGTAAAAGGATAGATTTGTCTACCTCTAGTAAGGTAAACTAAGGATAATAATAATAATAATATTGACACAATTTACACAAATTATCTTGCCCCAAATTAAGCATATAGCCTGTGTTATGGGTTGCAAGACAACGATATATTTAATACAATATACTTAAACATACATAAATACATATAAACATACATAGATACATTCTGAACATAAATTAATACACATAAAAACATCAATATTCATCATATAAATGCTTACACCTACCGGGATTCGAACCCGGGACCTCTAGCATAGTAGGTAGGATCGCTAACCACTCGGCTATACAGGTCGTGAAAGGATAGATAGGTTATTGCCATAAAACGACCATAAAAGATCATTATCAATACTTGGGTCGATTCTTTGACCTCGATGACCTTCAAAATCCGTTTTCATTTTTTTGACCACTTTTGGGAATCCCTACTGTAGAATATTAAAAATACATATATACGTATTGACAATAATTGTTAAATATTCACGACAACCTACAAATACTACATACATATATTAATAACGATTTAATTCCTTAAAAGCCTTGTTATATCAATATAAAGACAGACATATATTCATACAGGAAACTTGATATATTAAGTACGTACAGACAACACGTATTATCTCAAGTATTTCTATTAGAAAAATATATATTAGAATATTTTATTGATAGTATTTAACAATTCATTTACTACATAAAAGTCTGGATGAAGTCACAAAGATACAATGTTAAGTAAAACAGCTCCAAACACCTAGCCTACTTACAGATTTCACAAAACACACAAATCCTTAATACTTTAGATTAGGTACAACATATGACATATTTTAATACTAATTTCTATTAATTGTTAGAAAATTTATTTGAACATTCACAATTTTATGCTGCCTGACATAAATACAGGCCACAGTAAAAGAAAAAAGTTTCAGCTTAAATTGATATACAAAATAGGCCACAGGATATACAAAATAGGACACAGGCCACAGTAAAAGAAAAACGTTTCAGCTTAAATTGATATACAAAATAGGTATTATTCTCAAAACAAACATCTTCACCACGGAAAAACGTCGAAAAAAAATACTTCGAAAATAATATAATAATTTTCAAACACTTGTATCATGTAACAGTCTTCAACTTAGTATATTTTAATCAAAAAGAAACTTTTTAATTTTTTTTAAATGTTGAAGAAGAAATAATTTAATTAAAACACTTTTAAAGGATTAAAACGCGCGTAATTGTAACGGTTTTACATTAGCTTCATTCATAATAAAACGATTATCGAAGATATAAAGCTATTACAGTTAAAAAGACTTTTAAGCCTATCGAACGTTCGTTATAATTCCTTATTCATATTCGTTTGATAAATCTCCCATAACTAATACCTACATCTTTAGTACGCAATGTTGCCATTTCGTACATAAAAACATGATTTTAACTAATTTAATGAGGAACTGTCAATGGAAACAGACATCTTTTCAGTGTCAATTGTTTGTCAGTTGTCAAAAGTCGATGTCAAAATAATTTCAAACTTCAAAAATCAAAGTTTTGAAGTCTGTCGGTTGTCAATCTATGACGGAAATCCAACAACTTTGAGCGGGAAGCTATTGAACCCATTATTTAACGAACAGCTGATCGATGTCGGCCATGTTTTTTTGCGTTTGAGTGCTTAAATTTGGGTTTATAGAAGGGTCCTCGCTATTATAAGTCACGTCAGCTTTATCGAAGAGATAATGAGCGTTTAAGCTCTAATATGCTATTATGAATACCATTTTTTAACAAGCGTATATTAGCGATGTTTTAAATCTCCGCTAAGTCATTATGATTAATACGATAAATGTTTGCGTAAAAGTTACATTTTTATTTTAATTAACCCGACGCGACGTTTCCAGATCTCGTTTTCAGGGGGACTGCAGATGAAGTCCATCTGCAGTCCCCCTTACGCAAACATCTAATGTAAAACCGTTACAATTACACGCGTTTTAATCCTTTAAAAGTGTTTTATTTAAACGTGTAACACTCGCGTTAATCAAAGAAAATACTAGAAGAAATAATTTCATCTAATTAAATATTTTCATGATTTGGCTCTTCATTCACATCAGTTTTATCGCTAACGAATTTCACATTGTATTAGTAAGTACCTCTTTCATAATTAAATAGTCAAGATATATTTATAATAGGTTACCAATCTTACCATTCTTATGTTTAAAATATAATCTGTCCTTTCATTAAATATTTCTAAGTTCTACAAAATAGTAAACACATAGATACTGTGTTATTAAGAAGTGCGAAGTAATGTTATTCCAAGTTTAAAACTTTTTGTCTTTATCTTACCTTTGTCACTACAGAATAACATGACAGGGAGGAGTAATTGGCTAGCGCTTAGCAGAACGGAACCCCGAACTAGTCCAATCATAAAAATATTACTGTATGACATACCGAACAAAACATATCCGATATTTCTAATTTAAAAAGAACCTAGTTCACTTCTCGTATTTGTAGTAAAGATATTGAACACATCCACAAGAAATATACTAAAAGTCACAAAACAAAACAATAACTATCTTTTGACTTTGGACCTCAAATACTCGGCTTAGTTTGCATGTGGACTGGTTCCATTCTGCTAAGCGCTAGCCAATTATAAACTTGGAGTAACTTTACACCGCGTTTATTTATCAGAAAGATTGAGATAGTTAATGTCAAAACACACTTTACGATCGATAGTTCAAACATGCTTTAAGTCCAGGCTATTTCAGTATAAAAGTTTGTGAGTCGAATTAAGTTAAGTAGCCCAGGCCATCACCACCTTGGAGAACGGCACAAAGACAGCGGTGTAGTGGGGGGGAGTGAGGAAATACCTGCGGCCTCTGTATGTGCCGTCGTTGAGGGGAAGTCCAGGGTATTCGGTGGTAGAGAACTCCGCTCCAACCACGATGCCACTCTGAGCGGCACTACCGCCAGCTATTCCAACATACCTACAGATTAAAAATACATGCTAATAACACTTATAATTGAATTAATTTAACTTGATTCACCACCAGAGGTCACTACTTAATACCAATGACGTACAATAAGCAACTAGAGTCGAAATCACCTATCAAAAGATCGTCAAATAATGTCAGAGAGGCGTTGTATATACGTACATTAACTTATATAGATAAAACTAAAACATCTATTCAAATGAACACCTTATTTTGAAGCAGTAACGTTCAAAGTCCATTCTATTGTAAACGGTTATTAGAAGCTGCTCGGACGCGAACACGAGGCAAGAACATTTCGTTATACCATTTGAAATGTAATTATTTAGCAAAATGATTGAAAACGTCAAGTTAGTTATACAATTTTGTTAATTTAAAGACGCACTTACCAGAAATACGACACTACATCCTTTGAAAGTTTGGATATGATGTTATTTGGACAGTTTTTCACTGAACATTCATCATTGCGTGGCGTTGTATTCAAAGCGCGGTCGAAACACAACTGAACGAAAACTCTGCCTTATAGACGCGTAAGCAGACTTTTGCTTGAGACAATTTTTTGCGTGATTGTAGATCTAGTTAGTTATTGTACGTTAATGCTAAATACGAAATGTTATCTGCACTCACAGAGATTTAAATGCGTACATACAGCGGTCATTGGCAAATTTTTCATATAATAATTATTTTGATCCATTTAGTTAGTCAAACTTATTATTACAGAGCTCTCAATTGAATAAAGACTAACTAAAATATTGATTTACAATTTCATAATGTATATTTTCGATCTTATATATACTTTACCAGTGGGAGGCTCCTTTGCACAGGATGCCGGCTAGATTATGGGTACCACAACGGCTCCTATTTCTTTGTCATGTGTAAGAAAAGTGTGTTTCGGTCTGAAGGGCGCCGTAGCTGGTGAAATTACTGGGCAAATGAGACTTAACATCTGATGTCTCAAGGTGACGAGCGCGTTTGTAATGCCGCTCAGAATTTTTGGGGTTTATCAAGAATCCTGAGCGGCACTACATTGTATTGGGTAGGCCGTCTGCTCGTCGAACGTCCTGCTTGTCTCGCCCCTTATTTTCATAAAAAAAAAACTTTAACCTGATTGCCCGCACTATGCTTAACGCGTGTTATACTAGCAGTACACCGCCACCAAAAAGTAATATTATATTCCCGAACCGATACGACATGTCAAAGACCGCCATATCTCAGAGTCAGCGGCTTCTCCATTCTCATCAGATGATCCATTTGCATGTTCGGTTATTGCAATGGGTAGATTTAAATTCATCCTTCTGACTACCCTCATCGTTTTTGCAATGTTATGGCGACCGCGGCCCCGCGCGCACTGGTTGCCCCTAGCAGTCCACGTTAGACCGTGATTCGAGAAGCTTGTCAACCAGACGTTCTGAATATCTAGCGCCAATACCCTTCGTGTTACTCTTGTCCGTGTCAATTGCGTGCCGTGCACCTCCGAGGAAATCAAAGGAGAGCAACTAAGTGGGAGATCAAGGTTAGTTGGTTAGTTAGTTAGTGGATGAAAATTTCTACCGACAGGTTCTCATTCGAATCACATTTTTCTTATTATTAACTATATCTACAGTCCACTCAGGTTATCGAACACCCAATGTCAAAATTGCAAAGTAAAAAAATTAAATTTCTAACCAATATTTATGAAAGATGTTGAAGAATGTGGGCGGCGGTAATTATTTAACACCGGGTGGTCGTACGTTTATTTGTCCCCCTTTTCCATAAAAAAAGATGCGGGAAACGAACCCGCGACCTCTTGGGTTCCATCCGAGCGCTCTTTCCAACTAAACCAACCCTTCCTAATACGCATGGGTCGTAAATTTTTTTACATCGTTTTTAACTCTCAGGGTGAGATCTATACTTAGATTTTGCTCTGACTTTGCTTATGTAAAACATAGCTGAGTGTAAGCATAGCATTATCTTTGATTCCGTTTTTATTGTCATTTGACAGCTATATTATAATTATACTGAGCTTAAGCTAAGACAGCCCAATTTAAAAGTCAAGTTCGCGTTTCATCACACTCAGTTAGTATTACGTGAGTAAAGTCTGAGCAAATTCTAAGCCTCTATAGATCTCGCTGTGGTTACAAATTTAATTTGTAT
The DNA here is from genome assembly GCA_949711755.1 of Leptidea juvernica. Taxonomy (NCBI): domain Eukaryota; kingdom Metazoa; phylum Arthropoda; class Insecta; order Lepidoptera; family Pieridae; genus Leptidea; species Leptidea juvernica. Next base: position 13,676,840 of record CATIXQ010000002.1, on the reverse strand, counting down.
AATTTATCCCAGAAGTCAGAGATACCACGTTAAAAATAACAAATTGTTTAAGTAACGTAAGCGACAGTCGCATCCAGATTTCCAGAGTTGCACCGCACCGTTGATAACTCATAATCTATATACTGCTTACACAGTACTTCACTTGTTTTATTGTGATTCAATAAATATGTTTAATAATGTATTACTGTAATCAACCCTGGAACAGTCAGGACTTCAAAAAAAATTTTTAATACGTTTCCTCAAAAAGTTGACATTTCCATGTGTGTTTAATATGCGGAAAATTATTCTTTTTCGTACTAAAGCGTTTTGTTTTATTGCATTGGTATTTTTCATCTTTTTTTAAATTTTGCTTAAAGAACACTCTTCTATGATAGTTTAATGTGCGGAAAGTTATTCATTTCCGCACTAAAGCGTTTCGTTTCATTGCATTGGTGTTTTTCACCTTTCTTTTAAATTTTGCTTAAAGAATAGACTATTTTCTGTGAGTTTAGTGTGCGGAAAGTGATTCTTT
>CATIXQ010000002.1:13638399-13676319 GCA_949711755.1 Leptidea juvernica | reverse complement strand
CGGTGGAGCGTCGCACGAACATGTCGGCCTCGTGTAACAACGAGTCCGTGTCGTCGGCGCGCACGTCAGGCAGCGACCCGCGCCACCCACGCCACCCGCTCGCACTACCTGAACCTGCACACAAATAAAAGAATTAAAGGACATAAAAGGCATTTATTTTCTCAAAATTGATTCGTTAAGAATTTTTTGATGTCAGTTTAAACACTGCCACCGCTTCGGAAACAAATGGCGCTCTGAGAGTGAAGAAATGGCGCCAGAAACTTTCCCATGCCCCAATTATTATAATATCATTATAAAAAAAACATTATTAAGTTTGAAATAATTTTAAAACTCTTTGTGTCATCAGCGTAAAGCAAATGATAATATTCATTAAAAACGTGATCAACATCGTTTATATATTACGAGAAAAGTAAATGACCCAAATGGGAACCCTGAGGAACTCCGGAGGTAACATTAAATATTTGAAAAGTAGCCACTTAATGCAACTGCCTGACTTCAATTATTAATGTATGATTTCATCCACCTTAGAAGGTCGCCGTGTATACCGAATAAAGCTAATTTTGTTATGAGTAGGTTATGATTTATTTTGTCAAATGCTTTGGAAAAGTCTGTATATACGGCGTCAACTTGACATCCAGCGTCAAATGCGTTTAGAATAAAATCTGTGCACCACACTAAATTGATATCCACACTCCTACCTCGAAAGAAACCGTGTTGTAGTGGAGAAATGTGATGTTTAGGTGTAATTATAGACACATGAGATGTCCCAGCTTAACGAGCTTCATCTCGAGGCAACTGTCACTGTTATGGGCAAGTGAAGCTGCTAAGATTAGGCTTACTAACATGACGTAATGAGTACTTTTTCTCATAAAATTATCAAACTACAAGGCCCTGCGCATTACCAATCACGATTAATGAAATGAAATGATATGATTTATTTGTATGAATCGTGGTAACATAGTTGTTAACAATTAATTGGTGTACAGCACAATTCGCCAATATATCGGCATACAAATATTTGATTGTCAATATTGTAATTTTTATATTTATACGTCATTAATACACATTACATAGCTTTAATTCAATAATATAATATAAAATAAACATAAGTTTGTAGGAACCTCTCAAAAAATTACATTTAAATACTATTATTTTTGGCTAAAGAATTATTTTAAACTATAAAAGCATTTATCTATTAACCATAATTTTAATTTTTTATGCATTAATGTTTTAGGCATCTCTCTAATATTCTTTGGAAGGTGGTTAAAGACCCTAATACACATAACATTTGCGTTATTTTGATGAAGCTGTTATACAGTATGGCATCAGAAGGCGAGTTGGATCTCTTAATCCTAATATGGAATAGTCCTTTGCTGGTTTAAAAAGTTCACCATGTTTTTTAATGAACATACAAATTTCTAATATATATATAGACCAGTAAGCGTTGCAGTAGACGGTGCTTTTTGAATAATGGTCTACACGATTCTAGAGGACTGACATTGCATAAAGCTCTTATACATTTTTTTTTGTGCCAGAAAAACATTTGAAATATTAGTGGAGTTTCCCCATAGTATTAACCCGTACCGTAAAACTGACGCAATATAACCGTGGTATGCAGTAAGTGCAGCATTAAAGGATACAGTTTGTCTGAGCCTTCTTAAAGCGAAAACGAACTTATTTATTTTGCCTGCCACTGTATCACATTGAGCTTTCCAGTTACAATTGCAATCTAATATAAGACCTAAAAATTTTATTGTGTTTGTTTCTTTAATCACTTGGTCACTGTGTGTTATATTTAGAGATTTATGTATTGTTTTATAATTAGAAAATTGTATATATTTAGTTTTTGTCATATTAGCGAATAAATTATTCTCATTGAACCATGTCAACATAGTTTCTAAATTTTTATTAATAGTCATATTATAATAATTTATCGCTTTATGCTCGTCAGGAATAATTATGGATATGTCATCTGCAAATAATACACAGTTATAGTCAACCACATCGGGTAAATCATTCAAATAAATTAAAAAACAGTAAGGGTCCCATAAGACTTCCTTGAGGAACTCCAAATTTACTAATTAAATAGGGTGACTTGTATGTAGTCATCTCCAGTAATATGAACATACCTCGTGTAGCCAGATAGCTATGTGTCCAGTCGTTGCTGCGATCTACGCTCACTGACGGCGAACGATATGAACTGCGCGTATATCTGTCAATTGTAATCATTTTAGTTAGTTAGTTTTTTTTAATATAATTGAACTCTGATTATTATTCATTTTAATTTATAATAAATCATTAAAGGAGATTTACCAAATATTTTCTAGCAATGTTTCATATTGCAATATGAAAATATAACAAAAATATTGAAATTATTTTCTCATTTTTTTTTATCACTCCCGAAATTTTATTTTCGTATTCAGAATTGTATTATTAAAAAGAAGAGTAAATCAACAACCCCTCCGTATTATTTCCGTATAAATTCAAAATATTGAAGTTATGTTTTCTTTATCCTATGTACGAGTTAGGTCATCAGATTAATAAATAGTCAAATAATTAGTAATAGTCATTACCTCTGCTGATCTGCTAGTAAGAGTAATATAAGTTGCGAGTAGGTTCAATATAATTTATTGGTTATCTCCATTTATGTCTAATTACTTAAATCTTAACTTAAAAAAGCCGCGGGTTAGCATTAAGATTCACTGCAACTACGACAATAAATCAACGGTTAATTACTAGAACTTTCGTGAGTCAATATCAAATTATTTATTAAAACAGCTTTACTCACCTTTTATCGGTGGTGTTATTCGGAGGTCCTTCATCAGGGTGAGTGTGGTGGGTTCGCGATAACGTCCCACCTCTTACTCATCTTATCGCGAACACTCACCCTTATGAAGGACCTCCGGATGGTCCGAAACTAGTCGGTACCGACACCGATGAAACGTGAGTAAAGCTGTATTAATAAATAATCAACGGTTCGTTCAGTCCTGATAGGATACAGCTATTAATGAAAATCAAGTACGACATTTTGTAGACCGTGACATCACAAGAATTAAATAGTTTCATCAAATAGGCATGTACCAGATTCAGCGTTCCATAACATTTTCCTTACTCTGCTCAAGAATCGTATAGTTGGAATATATAGTTCTTGTCTGGATCTACGCAGGCCACCAAAAAATTGACTAATATTATATTAAGTAGGCTAAGAAATTTTGTTCTTCACCTCTAATGCGTGACCAGTTTCTATTTGTCAATGTGAGTATTAGCTTTAATAGTTTAATAGTGTTAGGTTTAATATTTATAATACCAAGGAGCTAATGCCAAGCGTCGCTGTTTACGACTTCTCATTCAAAATCAGTTACAATAACAAAAGATTACTTCGTGTATCTACATCTCCGTGACAGATGCTCTTCTGTCTCGCACGTTTGGTTTGTCTATAAGCTACTATATTGTGCGTCTATACAGATTGTTATACTGCATTATACTAACCCACGCACAGAGTTCATTCTTCAAATTAGAATACTAAGGCCATTTATTTACTATAAACAACTAGACTCCCAATCGCCTATTAAAAAGTCGTCAAAAATGTCCGAGCGCCGTTGTATATACGAACACGTTGACACATGCTTCATTAAAACATTCTAAGCGGCACTTGCCTGAAATACAACACACTTTTTAAGTTGGGATATGATGTTATTTGGACAGTTTTTCACTGAACATTTTGTCATTGCGTGGCTATCCATTCAAAGCGCGGTCGAAACATAACTGAACGCAAACTCTGCCTTATCTACGTAAGCACAGTTTTACTTCAGACAATGTTTGAGTGTGATTTTTAGTCTAGTATTTAATTGTACGCGAATGACGTAGGCTAAACAGTTTTATTTATTATTTAAACCTGTGTTTGGGCGATGTCTCCGTGGGGTGTTGGGACTTCCACAGCGTCCACAAGGGTTCTGCCGAGCGAGACAGCTCGGGCACCATGGAAGTAAAACCTGTACAAATAATTGATTTCATTTTAATTAATTATAATTCCTACTTTATTACTGATATACATTGCCGCATATACTTTGCCTTACTTGCTTAACTCATTCAAAATAGCATCTCTTCTCGTCTACTCTAACTCTACCTGACGACGATGAATCTTCTGACTTGTAGCCATAACATCTCCAAACTGCCTTCTTTTCATTAGACATTTTTTTGAAGCTTGGTTTTGTGATCATCTCGTACTTTAGGTCGAAGTTACTATTGCACCTAACACAATGAACACCTTCACTAAAACTGACCTTGCACATTGCACTTTATTTAAAAATAATGTTTGGCACCTCTGAATACTTTATAATTGGTAATATCGTTTGGCGACGACGCGCAAACGTTTTCTCTGTGTGAGTGTTGACAGCTGACTGTAATGTTCAGATAGAGGTGTGATCTTTGATTTAATTGAGCGAAGCTCCCACCAAATTATTTCTCTGCCATTTCTGGACCGATTCTAAAAATGTTTGAACTCATAGAAAGCTTTCGAAATTTTCTAGGTTGTTAAAGTCTTAAGAAACAATGATTTTAATAAGCTCTAGGTACGATCTCAGCCTTGTGTGTTCTCGGATCAAGTCAGGTATCAGCTAGGAAAAATAAAAATAAATGCCTGTCCAATAATATAAGTACCAATATCGCTGAGCAGAGCTCGCTTCGCTTCGTGGCGGTGAGGGGGCTCCGGTGCGGGGGGGCGACGCACCTGGGGCGAAGCGCGGACCGGACTAGCGCGCTGGGGCAGAGTCACCGTGCCGCGACCACCCGGGACCGACATCTACAGACATTCAATTACAACTGACTAAAGTCAATACATAGTACATACCATAGATCAAGTATAGTAACTAGACATCGGTCTGGCGTGGCCAACATGAGATAGATAATCTATATATATAAAAATCAATTGCTGTTCGTTAGTCTCGCTAAAACTCGAGAACGGCTGGACCGATTTGGCTAATTTTGGCATTGAATTATTTGTGGAAGTCCAGGGAAGGTTTAAAAGGTGAATAAATAAGAAAATGCTGCTAAATTAAATAAAAACAACAAATTTGTTTTTCCTTTGATGTGTCCATACATAATTTCTATGAGAGAATTTATTGACGCGCGGTTTGACAGTTCTGCTGTGAAACAATTTCATTACGACAGCAGGGTGCATATTTTACGAAGTAATTTTTGATGTTATGATATATTATTGACAAATTCATATAAAAACATTATTTTATTTATAATAATATACAGAACAACGTCTGTCGGGTCAGCTAGTATCCTATATATATAGGTACATAATATAACACAAGTGTTCTTTCACTATCACTTTTACATCGTAAAACACAACACCGCACCATATTTCCTTCGATTCTACTTAAAATTATCACTGATGTTGAATAAATGGTGGATATTTCACACGTTTTACAACAATAATAGCTATTTTTATATAAGGCAAATAAAAGTAAACAAAGTATTGTTGTGCAGCGCTGTCAAGTTTGTTTAGCACACCGGGTGTGCTGACCTTGAAAAAACCGGCACGCATGGCGAAACAAAAAATTTTATCACTCTATTTTTCTTTTTCTCGTGTAAGTGAGACGGAAGCTATCAATTAGTCTAGTTACTATACTTGGTCTATGGCACCATACCATAGTACATATTTATGACTTATTTACATGATTTTTATTTTTTCTATTAAATATATTTAAATGTGTGAGTATTTTTACTAACTTACTGCATAGATTGTACATAAAATTTGAGTATTAATTGAGGGAAGCGAAGCGAAGCTGAGCGGAGCTCTCACAGGGTGACTCCAATTGACTTCTGTGTCAAATTGTTTCTCGGCCATTTCTGGACCGATTTTAAATATTTTTGAACTCATAGAAAGCTTTCGAAATTTTCTAGGTTATTCTCGAGACAGAATTTTGAATTTCGACTTGATTCAATTATAATGATGAGTTAGCATAACTTTCTCGTGTACAATGATAGATACAAAATGTCTCGAGTTTGCCTGATTTTCTTATAATGTTGAAATTGCTCAAAATTTATTGAATTAGGCGTTACTTTGCGGAAATCCATAATTATACAAATGATTTAAGTTTTCTTTAGTGTTAATTCCGCCAATATTTGTTTTTAAATCAGTCAGTCAGTCAGTCTCAAGAGACGAGTCTCGGTCTCGTGCCAGATTTTGGCGAGACAACACGTCCCGAGGATGCCTCGTGTAGAGGCGAAACACGTGTCGAATTGTTTTAAAAACAAATATTGGCGGAATTAACACTAAAGAAAACTTAAATCATTTGTATAATTGCTCAAAATTTTAATGATGAAAGTTCAGGCAAAAATCCAGAGTGATTCGACTGCCAGGTTGTAAACTGTTGTTATATGATTTAAAATATGGGCTGGGAGTTTCTTATCAGCTCTTCTCCCCATGACAAAGCCCTTTTACGATGATGTAGCTTAAGTTTTGTTGTAAAATCTTATTGTCACTCCCTGTGGTAACTATAATATATTTCTACTAGCTGACCCAGCAAACGTTGTATTGCCAATTAAAATAGTAAAAAAATCAATAATTTGGGGTAATAAAGCGATGACGACGATTCTCAGATCTACCAAATATATCATACATGAAATTTATCGTACTACAATAATCATTATATTCGATTGCTATATTGCAACTCTATTGCGTGTCTTAGAATAATATTAAAATCGCGATACAAAAGTAACTGTAGATCGTAGATGGGTGAAAATTTGAAGTTGTATGTATTCTTTAATGCTGACTCATAATCAAACAAATTTAAATGAAAATGTCAAAAAAAAATAAAAAAAAATTTCATGTGGACCACCCTTAACATTTAGGGGGATGAAAAATGAGAATCGGTCAAGCCGCTTCGGAGGAGTTCGGTCCCGGACACCGTGAGACGAGAATTTTATATATTAAAGTTTTCCTACCTTATAAGCCAGGTACCCGTCGGAGGTCCACCGAGGAGGAAGCGCCGACATATCGGTCTGCGCGGAACCCTCTCGCCGCGCGCCGCAAAACTCCCGCAAAATGGGACGCACTGCACTACTGACAGGCTTGTTTAGGAGCCCTACACGGGGCGGAGGCCTGGAATATTTTATGCCATCAAAAAATAACTTATAAAAAAAACAAATCTCTCAACTCAGTTCTTCTACCGTAAAAGTTGTGAGATTCATGTTAATACCGAGTCCTTCAATTTATTTAGTCCTTTAGGGATCCCTTTAATTGGCGAACCTAACAAGTAACAACATGGTATAGTGACAATTGAAAAAATATTTTATGTTTATGTCATTCTTCTTATGTTATTCACAACAAAGTTATAGAAATTATGGGGTCGAAAATGGCCTGAACTGCTTCGAAAAAAGGACGGTACGGCCGTGTCGCTTGTTGTTTGCTCGACTTGGCGGGAGCCCTGCCGTGTACCCAGATGATGTACAAGGGCTGACCCGGAAAACATTGTTATGTCAGGTACATTAAGTACATCGCTCATTGTAAAATTGTCATTTGAAATGTAATGTCATTGACTGAAATATTTGTATATATGCGGCTATATGTATAGGTATTTCTAAGTCAAAAAATATAGATTCCGGATGAGTAATCATCAATTATGTATTAAAACCTTCTCCGAAACACGCTGCATCTTAAATGTATTATTCAGTCGGTTCAGTAGTTTTCGCAGTATAACCGAAGGAAATAAACGACTCGCCATTTATTACATATAATTTCAAAGTTACGTTTCGGTCACTCATTAGTGAGACGGAAACCTTATTATAGGTTCACATTGTCGTCTATCTGCCTAATAATGAACTACTAGTCTACCGAATCTTCGAAAATCGATAAAAATTGTACGCGCGATATTTCAGATATTTACAGAGTACCAACTCTCAATGCTGTCGGGATTGTAAACCGACGATGCCAGCTGACGTCACGCAGCCGTTAATATGACATGGTTCTGTCCTCTTTCGCAACGCGCGGGGTTATATTTTAAAACCCATTGTAATTAATAGGGTAATTTCACTACCTTAGTGGGAGGCTCCGTTGCACAGGATGCCGGCTAGATTATGGGTACCACAACGGCGCCTATTTCTGCCGTGAAGCAGTAATGTGTGAACATTACTGTGTTTCGGTCTGAAGGGCGCCGTAACTAGTGAAATTACTCGGCAAATGAGACTTAACACCTTATGTCTCAAGGTGACGAGCGCTATTGTAGTGCCGCTCAGAATTTTTGGGGTTTTCAAGAATCCTGAGCGGCACTGCATTGTAATGGGTATCAATTACCATCAGCTGAACGTCCTACTCGTCTCTTCCTTTATTTTCATAAAAAAATGCAATGAAAGTAGATTAACTTCACTAGTTTATAGAGATAATGTTAAGTGTCGGAAAATGTCAACATTCCACACTGAGATCGGAGATGTATTAAGAAGAGAACTTGTATTGAAGGTTTTACATTCTTAGAAGAAGGCAAGGAAGTACATTAGGACCGTCATAAGTCGCGGCCGCTACGTTCTCTGGGAGACAGGTAGTTACGACTAGTATGAATAATGATAAAAAAAGTCCAAATCAAATAAAAACGACACAAATTATTAACTCACCTATACTGGAACGGGTTCGGGCAAGTATTGCGTCTCGTATTCAAATTGGTCAACAAATCCTCTTCGGAAACCCCACATTTCGACATATCCGCTTCAGGGAACACGGAAAATCTATGACTTAGGCGACACCTATTAAAGTTGTCCATACTGGGATCTCTATTGAGAATATCCATACTCGAGCCCAGCTCATAACTTGATGACTTCGTATCAAAACTCAGGCCTCGCCTGCAGTCGTAACTCAGACTGTCAACGCTATCCAACCTTCGAGAGTCATGGCTCCTTCTATACAACATATTATCGGACTTATTCGAGAAACTCTTCAATATCCCACGCCCTGGTATATCTAAACTTCCTTTCGCGCCTCGCTCTATCTCATTATCGTTCGGCAGCGAAACTCTTTTAACTTTTAATGCTGGGTCATTGATATGATCTATGTGTTCGGTGCTTCTAATTGGCGCGGGGTCTGTGTGAGCCGATTGGTAATCTGGGTCAAGGGTGTGGAATTTAATTAGGACTGGTGTGGAGTGGGTCGTGGTGGAACTCGGCGTCCATGCCTCTGTTTCCTTTATAGATACGAGGTCCTCCTAGAAGGTTAAAAAACAATGGGTAAAATACTAAAACTGTGAAATGAACTTCATTGGGCAGTGTTTTCAAGTTGCCATAACATGACGTGTCCCTTCAAAAATTGCGAAAATACATCTAATAGTGTGTCCAGTTTGTTCACAGCACACTTTACTTAAGCTGTAAGGACAGGTAGTACGTACTAGGACTGTAATTACTACCTGTTCTTCTACTCTCAATTAGCAATCCAGGTGGAAACCATGCACTTTTAAGCGCCCAGCCATAAGTATTTTTTTTGTAATCTGGTTGCTTTCGAAAATATAGGGACAGTTTAAAATGTTACGACAACATTATTGTGAAAAATACTACGGTGCAAAGAACTGCGTCCACGTAATTAGCCAATGTAACAGTCGTGCTGTATAGTGCGCTATGACATTAGACAATTAACTGACATAGATACGGCGCGACTAGTATACTTTAGTTATTTCCATAGTATTATGTCCTATGGTATATTGTTATGGGGCAACGCTGTTCGCGCTATTTATAACCTAGGTCCTAGAGAATCATTGAGAGCAAAATTCAAAGAAATTAACATCTTGACTGTTGCTTCTCAATATATTCTTGATAATGTAATGTATGTTCATAGGCACATAAGTGAATTTGCCAGAATCTGTCATAACCATAATGTTAACACCAGGAACAGACATAAACTGATGATGCCTACTACTCGGGTAAGTCGAGTTAGTAAGTCTTTTGTGGGGCGATGTATATGCTTTTACAATAAGATCCCAAAAAACGTTCAAAAAAAGTATTAAGTTATTCAAAAGAATTGTTAAAAAACGTTTATGTGGTAAAGGTTACTATAACATCAATGACTTTCTTAATGAAACCACAGATTGGGAATGGAGCGACCGCCCTCAGGCTATTAAATAATAAGTTTAATTGTACAATGTTACTTTGTAAATGTTACTTTAATTGTAAAACATATTTTTGATGAAAAAAAAGCCCGCTGAGTTCGTTGCGCCCATTCTTCTCAGGCCTGAGGTATTCATTTTGGAATGGGTGGTAGTTTTTTTTTTGACTTTCAATAAGTGATTTCACATCCTATTTTGAATAAAAATATTTTAATTTGAATTTGAATATGCCTACCTACCTAGCAATAATTACTTGGTAGTTTATCAAATAACTATAACATTACATTTGATGATCGCATGACCTACTACTTGCATTTCAACGATAAATCAACAAATAATAGGGTTCAAGAGCGATACATGCAATGCAAGTATTTCATTTATGAACCCTCCTACATACTACATACGACCCGCGGAGAATGATGGCGTCTACACACGCCACTAGAGAGCTCAACGATTGAAATATGTGGCTGAAGGCTGCAAAGTGGCATGTTGTGAAATCAATTGGTATTATTTGAAAGATTGTGAACACTTGTAAACATCTAATCAACCAACGGGAGGCTTCTTTGGCCAGGACTGGCTAGATGGGTGCCACAACGGCGCCTTTTTCTGCCGTGAAGCAGAAATGTGTAAGCATCATTCTACCGTGGTATAACTAAAATGCCGTTATCCCACATAAGGAAGATTTATACTTTATGAGTCCAAACTAATGAGAGAAAAAATCTCTATCCATCTGTATTTGCAGGATTTCTATAACTTTATTAGTTTTTGAAATAGTTATGCTAAAAATGCCGTTAAATTAGGCTATTTTCATACATGTACTAAACAAGAACACCGTTAAGTTACTTTGTGAGTATACACAGCCGCTAATGTTCCATATCACATATTTTTTTTTTAAATTTTCGTTAGGTTTTTTCTCTAGATTGCGGCTAACCAATATTCTGCTGATTTTTTGATACGTTTACGACTCACTAAGGTGTAGCCATTAATTAGTAGCAACGTTTTAAGTTTTAAATCGCGTGTTTGACTCGTTATTCGATGAATTGTTTTGATAGATATCGGCAATATACATATATCACGGCAGCATTGTGTTTTGGGTTTGAAGGGCGCCGGAGCTAGTGAAATTACTGGGCAAATGAGACTTAACATGTTAAGAGTACTTCAGACGGAAACACAGTAATGCACATTACTGGTTGACAGCAGAAATAGGCGCCGTTGTGGTACCCATAATGGAGCCGGCATTTTGTGCAACGGTACCTCTCACTGGTTGAGGATAAAATAAATCAAAGACATACCCCCTTTTTCATAATAGTCTGCTAACTTAAAGCATTGCTAATTCTCACTCTGTCTTCTTCTATTGACCTAAGTCAGAATGAGAAAAACGATCCTTAGCGGCTGTTTTAAGTTAGCGGACCATTATGAATAAGGGGGATAATCTATATCTATAATTATCTATGTTATATAATAAAATCGTAAATAAACTACAAAAAAAACTGCACATTGATTTTTTTTTTTCAAAGAACACTTGCTGTGTGATCTACAAACAATAACGAATCCATAAATGTGCTTTATACTATATTTGTCTGTTTGTATCCTGGCAAAAAACAAAAACTACTGAAAATAGATTCGAATCTTATTTTGCATGAATAATAACAAAAGATCAGGGTAGCATACACAGACGAGTAAAAAATAAGGACTCCGTGTCACCTTACATAACAGTGAGGCACCAAAACAAGCCGGTATACGTGTAAATACACAGCCCCACGCATACACTTACACTAATACAAGCCGATCGGCCGCCATTATGAGATTTGCCATCGTCTGTGACAGATCAGTTTGTGTCGCAATAAAATATTTTAAAAATGCCGTCGTGCGTTGTGATAAAGTGTAAAAACAATACTATAAAAAGATTATATCACGTCGCGGAGTCCTTCTTTTTTTACTAGTCCGTGGGAAGCATATTTTAGGTTACATATTATTATGAAGCCGGATAGTATTTTTACTACTTTATAAAAACCGCGCGGATGACGTCACGGGCACAAGCTAGCGATACATCATTAAATGATATTTACAACACTGTTGCAGCAAGCTTTTAAAACTTGTTACGTATTCGAAATTGTATTTAAATAAATCTACATTTATCGAAATGTAAAAACATTTATTTACCAGCAATTAACCCACTTCTACTTGACATGCAACAGTTTAAACTAAATACAATATGTTAGCAATACAGCTACAAGCTTTCAACAAAATTACAGTTAATAAGAATTTTTTCAAACATGCAAACAATAATAGTATGTTATGTTACGTATTTTGATTCTCATAATATTCAATTAAAGAAAAAGATATGTTTGAAGCAAAGATATTATTTTAATTATCTAGGTCTATGATTTGTTGTAAAAACTCTAACTCGCTGTAAGCTGTCACGCTTGTCTATGTAACCCTCGCGTTACTTTATTAATGAACTATCTGACCCGGCAAACGTTGTTTTGCCAAATAAATTATTATTAGAGTATTTCCGTTTCTTTGACATTGCAACATTACTTTATATTTCTAAAATAAACGTAGCCTAAGTTACTCTTTATTACATCAGCTACCTGCCAATAAAATTTCCATCAAAATCGGTCCAGCCATTTCAGAGATTAGCCGGAACAAACAGACAGACAGACAAAAATTCTAAAAAATGTTATTTCGGTGCAAGTACCGTATATATATTCTATATATTCACATACATGTAGTAAAAAACGGTTATTTCAATATTACAAATTCAAATTCAAATATTTTTATTCAAAATAGGATTTAAAATCACTTATTGAACGTCAAAATCTACCACCCATTCAAAAGAGACTGCCTCAGACCTGAGAAGAATGGGCGCAAGAAACTCAGCAGTCTTTTTTTTTATATAAAATATGGATTACAATGTAATATCGTACAATAAACATTTATAATTAAAGAGCCTGAGGGTGTTCGCTTTATTCCCAGTCCGTGGTGTCATTAAGAAAATCGTTTATGCTATAATAACCTTTCCCACACAAACGTTTTTTAACAATTCTTTTAAATTTCGTAACACATTTGTTTTGTACATTTTCTGGGATCATATTGTAGAAGCATATACATCGCCCAACAAGAGACTTACTAACTCGACCCAACCGAGTAGTAGGCACAACAAGTTTATGTTTGTTTCTGACAGACAGAAACAGACACTCCAATTTTATTTATGTTTATAGATGTATTACCCTGTCGAACATGGTATTCGTGATTGTCTGTAATTTATTTGTTGTATTTAAGTTGAATTAACCATTACATTTAATATATATTACACTAATAGCAAATATTATACAATGTATTTTAAAGTGTGAGAGAGGCCTCAGTCACTAACATTCACCCCTTGAACAACATACTACTGTAATAATAAATGTTCTTACCTGCAAGTTACTCATATCCTTAGACTCATCTGTGGTAAATATCAGCTCTATATCATCAACCTCCTCCGACTCATTACCGCTAGCGTTCTCCTCTTGTTTGTCACCAATGTTTATATTTGGCTCTAGCGGGGTATTTGCTTCCGAGAACACAGAGTTGTCACCTTCTGACATGGACCTTAACATGATTTTATTTTAGTTACTATTAAGACAATGATTTTATTAGCTATAGATGGAAAAGTACTTAAAGATAAACCCAACAGCAGCACCATGTATCTAATTACAGAAATAATAAATTATATAAAAATACTTAAAATTAACAAATATGTATATCTAAACTTAAGAAAATTAGGGCTCAAAAATAATTAACAATAAGATACAACTGAGAGAAATAGCAACATATTGTTAAAAATGCAGACACTCATAATAACTTATAAGCTACACCTGAGTGTCCAAATGTATATACTGGGTGGCCGAGAAGTTGACGTCCAAAGCTTAAATTTGAATTTGGCTCATTTTATTGGCCAATGTTCTGGGAAGTTTTTAAAAATAGTTGAAAGCCATAGGCTCCCCAATTTATTTTTTGATACCTTGGATATTTTCATGAATTTAGGTGGAGCAGTTATCTTGAACTTACGACTCAATTCTAAACTAGTTCTGCATTGTCTAAGCTATTCATAGTTTTTTATGTGGTTATTGCAACTGTAGTTTATAATTATCAACAATAAAATTAACTAAAAGTGTTCAAAATAAATTTGAAAAAAGGCCTAAACCACAATTAGGTGAAAAAGGGGAAAAAATTATTATCTCCTAAACTACGCAAAATCATAGAACATACATAGGGGTGATTCGGATACTCATCACCATGAGGCTTTCGAATTTTAGCTTTGGACGTCAACTTCTCGGCCACATTGTATAAAGCATTTGTCCATGATGCTGTTAGGGGACCTCTAGTTATCAATATTGTAATTAAAAAAAATATCTTAATAAGCATGTAATAAAATATAGTTATGTCACTATTAGTTGGAAGAAGAGGTAGAACATACCTAAAGCTCAATTCATCCACATCTAAATTAAATGTTGCCTTCTGTCTTGCTCTTTCTATAGTCTCTCTAACAACTAAACTATCTTCGGATGTAATTTTAACCTGCACATCAAATTTATCCACTTTAGATTTTATCTCAGCTTCATCTGAACTTGGAACTGCCATTTTTATGTTTTCACTGGATGTTTGTTTTAAATCAATTGTATCACCTTTCTGCCTATTAAATGTCTCAAAATGATGATTTTTCTCTTTAAATTCAAATTCTCTAGTCTTTGTAGTTTGTGATTCTGTATTTTGTTTTTTGTCTTGCCTGTCTTGCCTGTCTTCAGAAGACTCGGTGTCTGTAGTACTTGATATTGCACTATTTTCTTTTAAAGTTCTAACTTTAATTTTAACATCAAATTTTGAGAGCAATTCAAGTTTCTTCTTAAAATTAAGCTTTTCTAATCTATTTTCTTGAGAAAACCAACTCTCCTTGTCACCTACTTGATATTTGTCTTCATGAGCTTCAGTCTTAACAGAATCAATACTTTCATTTTCTTGACTACTCTCAGTAAAATTATTTACAGACTCCTCAGTAATTTCTGTTAAAATATTTTGACTGTTACCTTCATCAATGTCTGCAGCCACTATATTATTGTAATACTCAGTTTCTGACCTAAAATCACTTTCAAATGCCCTAGCTTTATCATTATTAGTTGTAGCAGTTTCTATAACAATATCACTGCATATGTCACTATCACCTTTCTCCACACTGAGGGGAACTTCTAGAAGATGATCAGGTTCACTCTCAACACAAGATTCAATAATTTTTCTCCTTAAAATATGATTCTCAATGGATAATTTTTCTATAATATCCGCATGCTCCAAACAACGGGAATGCTCCAGATATTTCTCTTTCAATTCCTTGAGTTCATTCTTGGATACCTCCAAAGCAGTCCTGAGAGACACTACAGTTTGATGCAAAGATCTCACTGTGTCCAAGTGCGCCAATCCAGGAGGCATCGCCTCCACTTTACCAGAGTCCATTCCGTTTTACCCACCAGCCATCCAAAATACAGCATTCCATTCATGACTGTCTCTCTTTCAATATCAAAACAATCAAAATTACTCACACTATCCCAACGGTGAGATTTAATTTATTACTGTAAAATTCACATATTTTTTTTATTAATTTCATTTAAAAGATAAAAATTTAATCATAATAATTTAATATTGTATACTCACCTCCATTTAACACCATAATCACGAAGGTTTAAATATTCACTAGACATTTTAGAGAATTTTACTACGTCGCGGAAGTTAATGAAATCGATACGTTTCACTTTATGGTTAAACTAAAGTTTTTGGGCCCTCAAAAGCTCCCTTAGCTGGCACGATTGATAAAACACGAACACGAAAGGCGGCAATTAGGCTGGAGTATTATCTTTTAATCGTTTTGACAAGGTTGCTCTAATTCTTATCTCTACTATGTACGTCTTATGTATAGAAGCCTCAAATACATGCCCCGAAAGCCTTATGCGGTCCGCGTAAACAAATCAATAAAATCCAGTCCGTGATGTTTACAATTTTACATCGCCTTCGCTCTTCGCGCATTCTGTCACTGTCAGCAGTCAGTGTCTGCCACTTAGACCGTATCAATTACAAGAATTAACATCTTCACTTTTGATAGGTACTATCATTTTGACTTTGTTTTCCCCAATGGGGTCAATGATATTTAAAAGTATAGATAGGTTACGTAGACAACATTCGGTGTTTGAAAATGATACACTAACGCACACATGAATAATTTAACATTGCAATAGCACACTACATTACGATTACACGTCAAAGAAGGTTAGTAAATGCAATTATCGCAAGCGAAAAAAAGATAAATCTAATTTGCTTCGTATTTGTGCAGAAAAAATACAGTTAATTCATCAGATATGATTTTTTACCGTACACCGTGATTTATGCTTAAATTGCGATTCATTCATGAGTTCATTTAATAAAAGCTATAAAGTAATAAAACTGCATTGAAATAGGTAGATAATGTGTCATTGATTTTATAAAAAAATAATTTAATATTGATTATAATATTTATATATTAATATTTATATATTATAATCAATATTTGATGATCAATTATTTATGCATAAAATAATAAAAAACATACAGACACCAAAACAAAACCGAAAGGTATCTACAGTAAGGGTCCCATTTTTACAATTTTTCTAACGACGGCTCCCAAAAAGTTTTAAGATTATTTTTTGTATCTTATATTATTTATGAATGTCTTTTTGTTGAGGGTTAATTACAATAAGGTAATGGGAGAAGAAGAAAATGATCCATTGATTCTTCTGCAGTTAGCAAGGGATATACAGAAAGGGACAGTTTTACTGAAAAAACTATTACGTTAACAAATAGCACTCAATGTCTACATCCGCTACCTACCCTAAAACTTGTTTTAGTAGTTTGATAGTTCAGCTACCTATATACGCACTTGTTTATTAAAACTTATTACATTTCGTATTACATTCACAGCAACAACGACTTTTTACATCATTTCCCAAAAATATTCTATCTCGATCATCCCGCAACAGACAGCATCAATATTTCGTCATTTCTGTACCTACGTTAATCTATGATCGGCTTGGCGGCGATCGGCGTTGTCATGGCAACATATTTATTTTGTTAGATAAATAATTACCTAAATCAAATAAAATGTTATAATTCATGATTTGTTAACTATGGTGTATAGTTGTATGATTTTTTTACTTTCGTAATTAGTGAATCTTCCCATAACACAAGACGGCATTTTAATGTTGTACCTATATCAAATTGTAAGCAATTCTGTCAACAACAAACGCGTGTGTACCGTTTTTTTATCAAGAGAGCGACTACGACCAAAGGAACCAATTGACTCTATTCAGGCGATTGATTTTCGGCGCGCTAGTGACATATCTACCTCTTTTAATACCATAGTATCTTTGAATGGGGTATGTTCGATTAACAAATACAATACAATGCAAGAGAGAAGAATGATAGTTTTCCAATTACAGAGCATACTGTGACTCCGTGCCGCACAATGCCGAATTGTGCTCGTGCTTAATTGGAACATGAATTAGTTTTAAAATGAACCAGGAGAGTGCGTGTGTACTAAGTTCAGTGTTGAAAAAAAATATTCATAGAGTTAGCAATCTAATAAGAAAATAAGATGGGTGTCTTCTTCATTTTTATAAATATGTTCATTTCCACGAAAACATTTATGATGTCTGCTTCATTATATGATTCGTTCAAGCCATTGCAATGTTGACAAACGTATTATTCTGTTCAATAAATTTGTGTATACTTTAGAATGCTAAAATGAAATTGTATTTACATTTTAAATGTGGTATATAAAATTAAATAGTCAATGTTTGTACCTTCATTAGTTTTAGTTTTATTTATTTAGAACATTAGTAACAAGACCAAGCGCTCAAACCAAAATACATTAAACAATTCTTTGTGTTGTACAAATATACCAAAAAATTAATTAAATATTCTTATTTAAATCATTTTTAATATTTGGATCAATGCCAACATATAGAAAAAACACACGTTAATTTTCTGCCCCGGAGTTGGTATCTATTCTACGCATCACGCGAAAGCAGTACTCTTGAGAGTGCTCGATTGTGAAGCGTTGCTGTATCTGGAACACTCAAGGTTGAGAATTATGACTCATAATGCGCTCTAGTGCTGTAATTGAAAAATAGTCAATATCTGTAACATCAGATAGAAAAGGAAAGAGAATCTATTATAATATTATTACTAAAACATTTTTGAATCATAAGCGGTGGTCACAACAATCATAAATTAAAATATTTTTATTTAAAATAGGATTCAAAATCACTTATTGAACGTCAAAAACTACCACCCATTCAAAAAGACTGCCTCAGCCCCGAGAAGAAAGGGCGCAAACTCAGCGGGCTTTTTTATATAAAAATATGGATTACAATGTAATATCGTACAATAAACATTTATAATTATTAAAGAGTCTGAGGGTGTTCGCTTCATTCCCAGTCTGTGGTGTCATTAGGAAAATAGTTTATGCTATAGTAACCTTTCACACACAAGCGTTTTTTAACAATACTTTTTAATTTCGTATCACATTTGTTTTGTAAATTTTCTGTGATCATATTGTAGAAGCATATCCATCGCCCTATAAAAGACTTACTAACTCGACTTAACTGAGTAGTAGGCATAACAAGTATATGTTTGTTCCTCGTATTAACATTATGAATGTCACAGTATCTAGAAAATGTGTCCTCAATGTGCTTATGAACATATAGAACATTATCAAAAATATATGTAACACGCCATGTTCAATACGGCTATTAAAAACTTGTGCTAGATGTGGTATGATGTCAATAACCTAAAATAACGATGTCTGTATCCCCATATACCAGCAGTTTTTTTTTTTCATTTTAAAAGATCTGAAAGTTTTAATTATTTTAGATACGAATCGGTGTCCTTCCGCCGTGACTCGCTCTCGCCTCCTCACGACTCAAGCACATCTCACCTATATAACTATAGTATAACTATATATGTAGTAACAAACCTATCTGGATGACATCGACTCCAAAAATTACAATAATCGTAACTAGAATTAGATTAATTAATTAGATTGAATAAAAATACGCAATTATTTTTATACTTTTTAGTGCACATTATATCTATTGTTTTGGAATAGTGTTTTTGAAGTCAGTTGTTTTTTTGTTAAATTTTTTTTTGTTTTATGATTTTAAGTGAATTTGAAGTACACTAAAAAATTGTCTAAATATGTGTAAATATACTAAATTTTTCAATGCAGCAATGAACGTAAGTGCTTTGCAATTTGATTACAGACAGTTAGAAATTCTGCCACAGAATCGCACGCTTACTGTAAGTCTTTAAGGAGTCCCATTGATCATCATATTCGACTACGACAATTACTTGACCATAACTATGTTATGGAAGATGACTTAAATATTCGGATAGCATAAAAAATATTTGGCCGAGTATCGTTAATTTGCTCCTAAGAATTGAGTTCCGTTACTTTCTTATGGATTCCGTAATCAAAACCTAGCCAAACTTTCACCTTTGAAGGATATCCTTTCCAATATTTTGAAACAAAATTGTAAGTAGAGGCATTAAGTAAGTATTGCATAATATGTAGATGAACTTGAATTGTTTTGTTATTTGGTAGATTCCTCCTGACAGGTATCGTCATGCTCGCTTAAATGCCTCTGCTTGTGGCGGCGACGTGGGGCGGGTCATTCCCTTCCCTAAAATATGGTCGAGGGAGGCGATGGCTGGTCCATGCGTCATGCTCGTGAACGGGTGCTACTCGTGGGGGCTGAATGATCTTGTTACCGGGAGGTCTGCTTGATGTGTTTTTTTATTATTATTATTTCCTTTAAAATTAAAGTTATGATATATTTTATTTTATGAAATGCTCACATAATGCCTCTATTTATTTACGGTATGTGTGGATTGATGCATCTACGGTACTCAATAACTCTTGTGTTTATGAGTATTAATTTACTTTATTTTTATTTTTTTTGACTTACTCATGTAAGCCTTTAAGTTTTTGACATTTGAGTATTTTTGTTGCGTCACTTTGCATATATTGTAATTGAAATGATTTGTAAAAAAACTAAAATGTAAATCTTGACTTAAAAGAGTGGCAATGAGTTTCTTGCTACTTCTTCTCATTAGCTCAACCCTTTACGAAGTAGCGGTAAATTCAATAAGAAACAATATTTTTATATTTTTTTTTGACATTCATAAATGTCATTTTTGTGACCTACATGAATAAAGTGCTTTTGAATTTGAATTTGAGTAAAAAAAGAATCATCGAAATCGGTTGGTGCGATATTGAGTTATTCGTAAATTTATCATACAGTTTGCTATGCGTATGTCTAACAAATTTAAGACTTTTATGGTTTTCTCATGGATGCCATTGTCAGATCTATAACTACATTGGGACCATATGGGAAGCACCAGCTTTTAAATAAAAAAAAGAATTAACAAAATCGGTTCACCCATTCGAAAGTTTTGAGGTAACAAACATAAAAAAAGAACATATCGACGAATTGAGAACCTCCTCCTTTTTTGAAGTCGGTTAAAAGTTATTGATTTTTGATCCGTAGTCACCTATTTTCCATAAATGCCATAATAAAACTACACCAGTTTTTCCCATGTTAAAGGTTTTAATGTATATGCTTGGTTACGATGTTTTTTTTTGTAAATTTTATGGCATGCAGCAGGTATTTATTATTAGTATTTAATTAACAACTGTACTTATAAAGACTGACTTGACATTACACAGATCTCACAACTTTTTAAGTTAGAAGAACTGAATTGCTACACTTTGTTTAACAAGCTATGTTTTTGGTTTTTCCATTTTATAAGTTCTTGTTCCAGCACTTACTTTATATATTTATTTTTGGATACTTCCATAAACATTAGAAGGCACAAGTCAGCCTTCAATGATGTGTACCACCAAACGACATCTACAATCACTTGGCTAACGAGATAATCAACATACAAGACGTTGCCTTGACGACAAAAGTCCGGATAGTCCTTAGGGCGAATGGTCTCAAAGGCGAGGCAAAGAGCCTTGCTCAATATATTTGCCCAGTAATTTCACTAGCTATGGCACGCTTCAGACCGAAACATAGTAATGTGTTTACACATTACTGTTTACGGCAGAAATAAGCGCCGTTGTAGTTCCCATAATCTAGCCAGCATCCATGCAAAGATCCTCCCACTGGTTTAAAATATGTTAAAGTTTTTATAAAATTTTGTTATTTATGTACAATAAACAACAATCACGCTAAGAATAATTGTGTGAAGCAAATCTCTGCTTATGTAAACAACATTGACATTATTTATTATTTCAATGTCCTATGTATATTGTCAAAGCCGTGATATTAGAATTTAACTGGATAAATTATAATAAAACGGTAGATTGTCAATCGATTGATAACTTACAATTTAACGGCCTGGTTTTAGTCACATTGTATTGTCACGGGTACACTCCTTTTTTTTATGGAGTAGGAGGACAAACACTTGATGTTAAGTGATCACCGCCGCCCACAATCTCTTGCAACACCAGAGGAATCACAGGAGCGTTGCCGGCCTTTAAGGAAGGTGTACGCGCTTTTTTTGAAGGTACCCATGTCGTATCGTCCCTGAAACACCGCACCAGGAAGCTCATTCCACAGCTTCGTAGTACGTGGAAGAAAGCTCCTTGAAAACCGCACTGTTGAGGACCGCTACACATCCAGATGGTGAGGATGATATCCTAACTTGTGGCGTGTCGTGCGAGGGTGGAATTCGGCGGCAGGAATCAGGTTAAATAGTTCTTCAGAACACCCCGTGATAAATGCGGTAGAAGACACACAATGAAGCGACTTCCCTACGCAACGCCAAGTGATCCAGCCGTTCACAGAGCACTGGGTCCCCCACAATTCGAGCTGCTCTACGTTGTACGCGGTCAAATGGATCGAGCTGATACTGGGGTGCGCCAGACCAGAGATGACAGCAATACTCCATGTGTGGCCGGACCTGCGCTTTGTAGAGCGCTAGTATGTGGGCTGGCTTGAAGTATTGCCGTGCTCTATTAACGACGCCCAGTTTCTTTGAAGCCAATTTGGCTTTGCCCTCTAGATGACCACGAAATTGGCAATCGCTCGAGATTTTGAGGCCCATTATTCCGATACTAGGCGAGGCTTTAAGGGAAGTGTTGTCGAAGAGCGGTGATACGACAAATGGGGTTTTTTTAGTGGTAAACGCGCAAATTTGAGTCTCCTGGGGGATAAATTGGACAAGGTTCAATTTACCCAATTCCGCGATTCTACCTTCTCAAGAGAGGACTCGATAGAAGACACAAGTTTCTTCCGGCACTGGTCGACGATTTCCCGAGAGAGACCTGCATGGCCCATGTATACGGCATCACCAGTGTTGTCGTCTGCATAGCAAAGAATGTTGGAGGTGTCCAACATATCATTGATATGCAGAAGAAACAGCGTGGGAGATAGCACACAGCCTTGGGGCACTTCAGCATTCACGGGCTTCGGGTTCGAGCAATATCCGTCGACAACGACCTGTATGCTTCGCCCGTGTTATGAGCGAAGTATTGAGGTACCTCTAACCTAGAGCGATCATGTCTTATTAAGGTCAAACATGATTTAAATCTAGGCGTGGGACAGACACCTTACTATGGGGTCATGCTGCTGACATTGATATAGTGTTTGCTCTGCAAAAGAGAGCTGTTCGTGCTATATATCAGCTTGGTTATAGACAGTCTCTCAAAGAAAAATTTAAAGAAATCAATATTATGACTGTTCATTGTCAGTACATTTATGAAAATTTAATAAACGTTCACAAAAATCGTCACCTTGTTGCTCTTAATAGTGATTTTCATTATTATAACACTAGAAATAAGGGATTGCTTGTAACTTATTCTAGTAGGCTTCATAAGATACATAAAAGCTTTATGGGTAAATGTATACACTTCTATAATAAAGTCCCAGCCACTGTTCAGGCATTATCTATAAATAAATTTAAATGTTTTATAAAAAAATGGCTCTGTCATAAATCCTATTACTCAACTGCTGAATATCTCAATGATCGGACAGCCTGGGACTAGATTGTGATTATTTTATAGCGATAGAAATGATTGTACAATATTGTATATATTTATTGAAAAGAGCGTAAAAAACAGAATGCTGGGAGAGATTCTTGCGCCGCTTCTTCTCGCTCAGAGCGCCATTTGTTTCCGAAGCGGTAGTAGTATCTAGTTGTTATTAGAAATGACATCAAAAAGAATTCTAGAGGAATCAATTTTGAGAAAATAAATGCATTTTATGACTTTATGCCTTTAAAGTGACGTTTTCAAAAGACTGTAGTGCCATCTGTTAGTTGGTCCGAAAATGAAAGCTTTGTCAGCTATCACTCGCTTTGAAACCTTTCAATTTTTCTTTAATTGTGTCACTGCCCACTGGTCATAAAATGGCGGCTACTTCTAGCGTTTGTGCATGTATGTAGCTCTCGTGTTCCATTTTGCATATTTACACTACTAAATCTATCCTTTATATTCTATGTTGTGACAAAATTAAATAACTAACTCTACGCGCAATTCCAACATGGTAAAAATTGCAATACCTACATTAAAAAGTAGAGTTAGTTATTTAATTGCGTCACAACATTACAAATGAATTTTATAATTTCGAGCTTATATATAGTTATTTTCGGGGCCAATCTCCAGATAGCGCTAGCTTTCAAATAGACACTTCATAAAGCGTAGAGAGGGCTCTCTTTTCCCTATATATTATTATACTCTTTGTTTAAATCACTGTCAAGTCAAGTGCCATGCTTCGTCAATTATTGTCGTACTCTTTCATATTTGACTTATGTCATAAATCCTAATCTAATTCCTAACCTAAAAAATAAAAATAATAAACAAAAACGGAGTATATGAAAGTATGATTTTACTCTAATTGAGAACTTTGCTTGAAAAACAGTTTAACTAATATAAAAAATATACTCGAGAAACATATTTTCCATTAAGTACAATCTTTATCAGTTTAACACCCAAACAGTTAATATGTTTTCTGTTACGAAAATCCCTAAAACATCTTCAATTTACTTTTCCTCAGCATTGAAGCTGAGGCATAAATCAAAAACTCACTGGGTTCGTAATTCATAAGTATTATCAACAAATTTTGCTTTTGGTAGCAAATTTAAATATAAAAATAAATTTTCAGGCAAAGTTGAAAAGAAAAACAGGACCAAAATACACAGCCTTGAGTCATTTTGATGATTTTTATGGTTCAGTTTTTGGAAATCAGTGGGAGTCTATTAGAGAAGGTTTGTTACGTCGCCCAAAATATGTTGCTGTTATAAATAACTATGGAGACTTTGAGGAAACTATGGAGTTACTGTCTAATAAAGGTAAACATAGATTAAACTAAAATGATAGAACAGACAACATTGTTTTATGAATACAGTGTATAGGCAAAGGCGAGTGTAAGATTGTAACAGTAATTAGAATATTAATTTTAACAAAGAGATTGGTGCTAAAAAACCCATTACTACTAAACATTTTCAAATAAAATAACAAACACTAAAAATAAACATTACAAATATAGTGTTGTTTGTCCCTAAACTAGTGAATGTGGTCTAGATGAGGGAAACATGGATGATTTATTCTTCAATTGCCCTTTAAGGCAACCTTCTTTATACAATTTTATACCTCCTGAAATTCCCCGCCCAACTTCCTTTAAATGTCTCCTCTCCCTAGTTTTCACTCCTTTTGTATATATTTTGTGTAAATATATTAAAATAAATAAGATTAAGTTGTCAATAGCACTAAGTACTTATATTAAATAATTTAAGTAATTATATTTGTGTATGTCCCTTATAGTCCTAACAGCATGTATATTTGTTTCAGGTATAAGAAAATAAAACTTGTTTCAATCTTAAGCACCAATCACTACCATTAAAATTAGTAAAAGAATCTTGGTGGTCTACCTTAACATGACATTGGCAAACTTGTGGTATACCTTCCACAGGTGCCATAGTAGGAAGAATATAATAGAATAGTGAACAGATTTTAATGGGGATTACTTCATGGAGTGCAGTTTGGTCCAACTTGAGAGATAGGATAGTTTTTATTTCGATTTGGGACCCATAATTAGTTTTATTTTCAATATTTGTTTTGTATGGAAATATTTTCTATGAGAGAATTTAGTGACACACGGTTTGACAGTTCCGCTGTGAAACAATTTCATTATAACAACAGGGAGCATTTTTTACGAAATAATTCTTGATGTTTTGAAATATTATTGGCAAATTCCTATAAAACAGTATTTTTTCATTATCTACAGAACAATGTCTGTCGGGTCAGCTAGTAATACTGTAATTTTTTAAACATAGAAACAGTTTTAATTAAAAAAATAAATTAATCAAAGTTAATTGAAGTAATTGTGAATATCTTGATTTCGGCAATACATTGATGAAACAGTTTTTTAAATTATGATTAAATATTGTTATTTTCTAGGTGCACATTGTCTTAATAAGTTAATGTCAATACAGCAAGATTTTTCCAATACATATCACAAAATCAACAAAGATTTAACAAAAGACGTCAAACAAGATAGTAATGTTGTTAGTAATTATGTATCAAAAATGGAGCAAAATGAGATAAGTAATATTTATCCTACAAACCAAGCACTGCCAGAAAAGTTAGAACTTAAAGACACAACATTAAAGAGATTCCATGAAACTGAAGTGGAAATTGAGAGGTGACAATTATATATTACTATAAATAAATTACTACTGTATTATGAAGAAAGAATGACACATCAAATATATAAGGCAAGTGTGAGTGGGCAAGTTGGTCGCGGGAGACCTCATAGAACATTTGTCGACCAAATTGGGGACATTTTGAAAAAAGGAGAGGTCCGAAGCACCTGCAACCGGCGAGCATGTATGAAAAGAGTAATGAATGTAGAGGAAGTGCGTGAGGTTTGTAAGGATAGAAGCAAATGGCATTCTACTGTCTCTGCCTACCCCGACGGGAACAAGGCGTGAGTGTGTGTGTGTGTACTGTATTATGCAAATTAGCTGAATTTGAATACAAAAAACCTTTATGTCCTTACAAATAAACTTGGCATAAAGTTATATCTAAAAATAAACCAAGAATATGCAAAGAAGGAATGTATGGTTTTAAGAAACCATGGTAAAAGTGAAACTTTTTTTCACATTATAGACCATTAACTAAAAATTTTTGGAATAATTCCATTAAGGGTATAAAAGTTGCTTTATCAATTTTAATTTTATACTTGGAAAATTGGAATGATAATGGGAAATAATAAAAGTAACAACATTTACATTAAACTCTGACAAAAACAAACAAAATAGCATGGAGCACCGGCACAAATGAGTAATAGTCTATACACTACACAGCCAGCTGCTGTGAACTATAGGCGCCACCCGACCGTCACGCGACATGCAACACACAGACAAAATAGTTTGAGACGATGTTATAAAAGGTTCACTTTAAAATGTTGAATATTCCTGATAACACTGTCAATAAAGTGTTATTCTGAAGTATTCCAAATGCGGAAACATGATACATCTGAAAAAACCAATCATAAACAAAATGTCTACTTATACATTTTGAATATTCTTGGCTTATTCTCAGGTATAATGTCTTTATGCAAATTTTATTTGTAAGGTGGATAGTGTTTTATTTCTAGTAGGCTTCATAAGATACATAATAGCTTTAAGGGTAAATGTATACACTTCTATAATAAAGTTCCAGCCACTGTTCAGGCATTATCTATAAATAAATTTAAATGTTTTATAAAAAAATGACTCTGTCGTAAATCCTTTTAATCCACTGCTGAATATCTAAATGATCGGACAGCCTGGGACTAGATTGTGATTATTTTTTAGGGATAGAAATGACTGTACAATATTGTATATTTTTATTGAAAAGAGCGCAAAAAAAGAATGCTGGGAGAGTTTCTTGCGCCCCTTCATCTCTCTCAGAGCGCCATTTGTTTCCGAAGCGGTAGTAGTATAAGAAATTACATCAAAAAGAATTCTAAAGGAATCAATTTTGAGAAAATAAATGCCTTCTATGCCTTTTTATTTATTTACTTATACATAAGTTGGTAACATTTTATCTTTTTCCATAGTTGTTATATTTTATTTATTGCTGCTTTCACATTATAAAAACTGTACTTGTCTTTAAATGTAGAACCTCAGCACAAACCCTGGATGATGCAATAGCTGAAGCTGATATAGACCAGACACGGATCATTGAGCCAGGGATGGGAACTACATCAGAGGCTCTATATCAATACATACCAGCAACTAAACTGAAGGGCATGGACGATTATGTTTCTGAATCATTGCATTACTCCTTTTACTCTACAAGTACGTCCTCTGTCATATTTAGCTTAATTTTAAGAAGAAAAGCAAATCTGTGTTATAACTATACTTTTTTTTTATGGAATAGGAGGACAAATGAGCGTACAGGTCACCTGTTGTTAAGTGATCACCACCGCCCACAATCTCTTGTAACACCAGAGGAATCACAGGAGCGTTGCCGGCCTTTAAGGAAGGTGTACGCGCTTTTTTTTAAAGGTACCCATGTCGTTTCGTCCCTGAAACACCGCACAAGGAAGCTCATTCCACAGCTTTGTAGTACGTGGAAGAAAGCTCCTTGAAAACCGCACTGTGGGGGGACCACCACATATCCAGATAGTGAGGATGATATCCTAACTTGTGGCGTGTCGTGCGAAGGTGGAATTCGGCGGCAGGAATCAGGTTAAACAGCTCTTCGGAACACTCGCCGTGATAAATGCGGTAGAAGACACACAATGAAGCGACTTACTATACTTGTGTGCTCATATTTTGTTTAAAAAAAACATTATTGCTATATTTTTATATTCAACAAATTGGGATAATATAAATATATACAGTATGGATTGCATATATATGAAATAAATGAAAATACAAGTCCTATTGGTCCACAGAAATATAGTTAATTAATTATTAGATTAAAATCCCTAAATTATAAAAGTGAAAGCTCTGTGTAAGGCACCCACTTGGATTCACGGAACCTCTGACACATCGGACACATATCCCGGAAGCTAGTGGAAAACTGATTACTGAATCAACAAACACTAAAATGGCGAAAAGAATAAAGGCGTAAATTGGACACATATACTCCACAATTCTAATTTATAGATACTTTATTTACAATTACTTACCAACAACCTAAACAAGGCATTAAAAACTAGTATTTTTGTGTTATTCGAATGTTTCAATATTTTTTACAATTAATAAATTAATTAAAGGATTCAATACTTAATCCACTGTTTTCCGAGTGTTTTCCTAAGCAGTGAACATGTAATTACAAACAAGTAATAAATTGTTTTTATTTAGTTCTTCCTTATTCACAATCATTATCTCTAAAACTATGAAGTAGTCATAATTTATAAAAACAAACTTACGAAGCTGTTTAGTTTTAAATACTATACACCCTAGTGTAGTACTTTTACAATAATCATTACAGAACAATTTCAAATTAAATTTAAACAGCTCTTTGTTTATCGATTACAACTCCCTTTAAAGAAAGTTAATTATCGATGGAAGATGTTCTTACTCTACGCCATACGAAGTTCGACCTTGCCTTTGAATAGCGCTACCGCGACCGTCAAAGAGATACCGCCGACATGTGTATAACAGCCTAAATACATGGTCGGATTTGGTACGGCCGGAGCATAGGACGGTCCGGTACCATACCACGTCAGATGGTTCGGCCGGACCAAATCCGACCACGTTAAGCACAGGCTATAAAATACACGTGTCAAGACACTGAGGCGGCTTTTCTTTGGTAGCGCAACCAGTAGCGCTATTCAACTTTTGCACGGTAAAGCGGCAACGCCGCCTAATATATTGAAATATTCAAGTTCATTGAATCATTGACCCAGTTACCTAATGCTACACGTTACGTTAGTTTAAATTTAAGTTTAGTTAGTTTAAAAGTACGTTTAAATTTGCTCAAAATGAAAAGTCTACTTTTTGACAACACCAATGCACATATTTTGTTATTTTTTGGTATGTCGTCAGCAAATATGCTAACAAGTATGTACCTACATTTATTTCATTTATGCTTGTTCCATACTGTATATAAATCTTAGGTCGCATAAAAGAATATTTATAAGTGTCAAATGTGCAAAAGTTTGCATAATGTACGAGGGCTGCACTAAAAGTATCGGGAATGGAATATTTCCATTGTTCCTGTCATATTAAAATCTTTTTAATTGAAAACTCCTTTGTTTTAAAAATCGAATACCATTTATTTATTTAAAAAAAGATTCTCGGTCTTGACACAAGGTCTTTTCAAACTTGTTTAGTCGTTGAGAAAATTGAATTGATTCGAGAAAATTCTAGAGCGATGATTTATTATGACTTTCGAAGTGGTTTAACACAAAAACAGTGTGTTGTCCGGATGATTTATGCATTTGGTGATGAAGCCCCATCCAAAACCACAATTTATCGCTGGTTTGCTGAATTTCAACGTGGACGTGTCAAGCTCAGTGATGATCCCCGTCAAGGTCGTCCAAAAACTGCAGTCACCAAAGAAAACGTTGATGCTGTGCGTAAGCTGATTGAGGAAGATCGACATGTGACATACCGCGAAATTCAGGCAACTTTAGACATTGGCATGAGTCAAATACAAATAATCTTCCATGAACAATTAGGTGTAAAAAAGTTGTTTTCCCGATGGATACCGCATTTGCTCTGTGAAGAGCAAAAAGCGGCTCGCGTTACTTGGTGCGTCAGAACTCTCGAAAGATGAAGATCCACGCAGGATCCTCAAATGCTGTATACAACATCGTATCAGGTGACGAATCCTGGATATACGCGTACGAACCCGATACAAAAAACCAGCCACGAGTTTGGGTGTTCGAAAATGAGTTAAACCCAACAAAAATTGTTCGTTCGCGGAGTGGCCATGTTGCGACTATTCCTCTTGAGGGACAAAGAACGGTTAATGCAGAATGGTATGCTAGCATTTGTTTGCCACAGGTCGTTTCTGAACTCTGTAAAGAGAACTGCAACCGCCGCATCATCCTCCATCACGACAATTCGAGTTCTCACACCGCGCACAGAACAAAAGAGTTTTTAGAGCAAGAAAATATAGAATTACTAGACCATTCGCCGTACAGCCCCGACCTAATGATTTCTATACTTTCCCTAAAATAAAGAATAAATTGCATGGTCAGAGATGTTCATCACCTGAAGAAGCTGTGGACGCCTACAAAACGGCCATTTTGGAGACCCCAACTTCCGAATGGAATGGTTGCTTCAATGATTGGTTCCATCGTATGGAAAAATGTGTCAAATTTCGCGGAGAATACTTCGAAAAGCAATAAATACATTTTTAAATAGTAATGTTGTGTCGCTTCCTTGATTCCCGAAATTTTCAGTGCTGCCCTCGTAGATAGATACATAGTGAGATTTGTCAATTCAAAATACTTTTACAACCACACTGACCCACTCAGAAGTGATGCGGATATGTATAAACATTATTAATGTATAAATATATTTTGTCTTCAGATACGAGTGATTTTCCCTTAGTAATAGAACCGGAAACAGAGTATTCATACCCAGAGCACTTAAAGTTAATGACTTACGAACGAGATAGTGAGCTTCATATGTTCCCGGAACCAAAGAGATCTCAAACAGGTTTGTTATAATACATGACACTTAACAGAACCACATTTCAAACAAAAAATTGAATCTCTCAACATAATAATGTTTAATTAGGGTGCGTTCAAATTACGCGCGGCAGCCGACCGAGCCGAGTTGACCTTCGTTTGCCGCGCGAGTACTAGTATTTAGTAGATCCAGCCCCCGGCAAGTAGACAGACCAGTTCATGTTTGTTAACCAAATTAGCAATAACTACTATTAATTATTTACCAGAGGGAGGCTCCTTTGTACAGGATGCTGGCTAGATTATTGGTACCACAACGGCGCCTATTTCTGCGGCGAAGCAGTAATGTATAAGCATTATTGTGTTTCGGTCTGAAGGGTGCCGTAGCTATTGATATTACTAGACAAATGAGACTTAACATCTTATGACTCAAGGTGACGAGCGCAATTGTAGTTCCGCACAGAAATTTTGGGTTTCCAAGAATCCTAAGCGGCCCTGCATTGCAATGGGCAGGGCGTATCAATTACCATCAGCTGAACGTCCTTCAAATCTCGTCCCTTATTTTAGATTAGAAAAACTTAAGATTTTTAGAACCTGGCGACTCATATACTAGCGTGCAATACCCTTTTCGAGTATCAAAACCATCAATTTTATTGTTAATCCAACCATCCAACTGCGCGCGAACGAACAACAGACGCTCCTTTGAGGCGGTCCCAATCATCGACAGCGAGCGGATCGACCCGCGCGTACAATGCGTTAGATGGTTTGCAGCGAGTAATTTGTGCGCACCGTAAGTATAAGATGTTTATAAATTTCAGGTGTGTTCAACTATTACCCATTGGACGGGGGTAGTGTTCTGGCAGTGTTGGCTCTGTGCCTTCAGCCAGGTGACAGGGTGCTGGATATGTGCGCCGCTCCCGGAGGAAAGTCCCTCATCGCTCTACAGACCTTGCTACCGGATGTGCTTGTGTGTAACGATGTGTCCATATCCAGGTCTAATAGGTGAGACATTAATACACATCTTTATTCGTTTTACTATTCCATACCTAATAAATAAATATCACAGGGTAAAAGGAGGGTAGAGAGGTGAACAAATAAATACACTGGGCGTCTCACACACTCAAGCACGCTGTTTCAAACATTCTTATCAGATGTACATACTTTTTAATGTGATTGATGCGAGCAAGGAAAACCTACTTAAATTATTAGGTACTTCATCTTTAATTAACATTACATTGATGGATGTTACTTACCCAAAGTTCGCAGGCAGAAGGTGTGGTGGCAAGAGACAATAAAGTACATTTCCTTTCCATAGACACACGACACATCATAGAACTAAGAGTATTAGGTACAACATAAATATTTAACAATACTTTTACACCTCTTATTAACTAACTTCAAAAATTTGTTCAAAAATATCACATGATCAATGGATAAGTAGAATGAATGAACTTGACCCCAGTCACAAGTCTTGGGCACTTTTCATAGTAACTTCTTTTGCCATATGATATAATAATATAATATTTTTACATAAAATAAAAACCGCTGCTGAGATTATGGAATTCCCAGGGCACTTGCATTTATAATTGGACGTAATTCCAGAAAAACGTTCCAAACCACAATCATGTCGAAATTGAATTAAGAACACAATACTGGTCAAGTAATTCATATTAACGGACTGACAAAGAATGGCAGCCCTACTGTCACTCTTTAAATGAAATCATGACTTCGTAGCTCAAAAATTAAACTTTAAACACGAATTCCTTAAAATGTGATGAATGTGGCATGGAACGTTTTTCAGGAATTAAATCCAATTATAAATGCAAGTGACCATGCCCTGGGAATTCCATAATCTCAGCAGCGGTTTTTAATGTATGTAAATATTATATTATTACTAGCTGACCCAGCAAACGTTGTATTGCCGATATTAAAATCGCGATACTAAAGCAACTGTTGATCGTAGATGTGTGAAAATTTGAAGTTGTATGTATTTTTAATTGCTGACTCATAATCAAACAAATTAAAAAAAAAATGTAAAAAAAATCAAAAAAAAAATCGTGTGGACCACCCTTAACGGGGTGGTGTAAAATAGATGTCCGATTCTCAAACCTACCCAATATGCACTCAAAATTTCATGAGAATCGGTCAAGCCGTTCTGAGGAGTTCGGTCCCGCACACCGTGACACGAGAATTTTATGTATTAGATATCACATGGCAGAAGAAGTTACTCTGTAAAGTGCCCAAGACTTGTGATGCGTCCGTCGTGGGGCAGAGTCTTTTGACCATTAGCTACAATAAGGTTCACTTAATATCTCTTCTGAATGACGCGCTATATAAGAATTGTTTTTCTATTTTCTACTCATTCGGATTGCCACCCCCGCCATGCAAACCCACTGATTAATATTTTTCCGCTATCAGTAAGGGCGCCTTTTCACTAGGTCGCAAGCGGTGCGACTGTAGCAGCGCGACAATCGCGCGGCTTTTTTTTGTATAGCGAACAGCAGCGCGGCAGTCGCGTGCGATCAGTCTCATTCGAGTCAATGTTGCAAGCGCACGTTTAGCATAATGAATTAGCATTTTTTATTATGTACGCGACGTCGATGTCTTCGAAGGATAACCAACAAAAGCAGGAGCAACAACGACGTTTCCTCTTTGGAATCCATTTTTGTAATGAACTATGAAGAAGTGCGCCACCCCAATCTAAACAAGTCGCGCGGCTGCAGTTGTAATGAAAAGGCATCAGCTACTGTCGCGCGGCTACAGCGCGACTTGCGACTAGTGAAAAGGCGCTCTACACTGTTAATATCTGAAGCGCTTGAGTATTTTTTGTGACCGTTTTTTACGTTCCTGTACACACTCCCCCCACCAGTAACAGTGTACACATCATATAAACTTTTTTTTCTCTTAGGCATCTAATACTCACCATCCAATAAGCACCCACGACGCTCGAGTAAATTTCTATTTAGCTCTTGGGCTCCCCTACCATTATATAAATTGACATCATTTCGCCAAATGTCAGTCTATCGGGCGATCCATCAGATAACTTTGATATCTGCTACTACATGCAACCTATAATTTAAATGGCGCTTACCTTGTGGATAACACAATTGGTACATTGTGAAACGCTAATTATGTCTTTATTTCGATAGATTAGTAGCAAGTAGCCTATTCGTAATTTTACTTGAACACTGTGAAACCGGCACTTGATATATAATTTTGCTCGCATTAATACCTTTACTTATTTACAGTTTATGCGAATTGATATATCTACTAAAATCACTACACTTTATAGTTGTTTATTATTATTAATCACTTCTTAATTTAAAACGCTAAAACTGTAAATAGATTTAAAAGAGTGGCATGAAATTCATTCCCAAGTTTCATGCCACTCTTCTGATCAATGCTCAACTTTCCCAAAGTGGTGGTATTCATTTTCAATAAACCATTTTGACCTAAGTGAATAAATGATTTTTCTTTCTTGATAGTAATTGATAAAAATAATGTATAATAAGATTTAATTTAAAACATTTGTTAAACATTTACAAAATTTAAACAAGTTAAACATTTGTGGCAATGTTCGTTTCAGAATTAAAAATATCTTCCGTAACTATCTAATAGACTTTGAGACTAGCAACAAGTGGCAAGAACGTGTTGTGCTTAACAGGAAAGATGGCAGGAATATTGTTGACGATTATGGATTTGATAAGGTTGGTCTAGAAATATAATATTCATAAGTTTACGGCGTGTAAAGTGAAGGTGAAATTGGGTAGGGATCACGTCAAATAGCGGTAAACATTTACCTTTATTCAAAAGATCATCCAAAAGTAATTTACCGGAGACTTAGCTTTTATATTGGTACTAGTGGATCCGACAGACGTTGTCCTGTACACACGTCTAAATTTTGAAAAATCGGTCCAGCCGTTAGGAGGAGTTCACTAACATACAAATGAGCAGGAGAATTATATATAATGGACGGAATTGAGAATCTAAAGTCTAAATCAATCTCAAATTCACTGGAACACACAAAAAGTCATCAAAAACGGTCCAGCCGTTTAAGAGGTTGTTAAATTGTGAATCTAAAGTATTCTCGAATCCACCTGAAGACACACCAATCTCAAATTCACTGGAAGACACAAAAAAAATCATCAAAATCGGTCCAGCTGTTTAGGAGGTAGTTCAATTGTGAATCTAAACCATTCTCGATTCCACCTCAAGACACACAGAAAGATTCATTAAAATCGGTCCAGCCGTTTAGGAGGATTTCATTTACAACAGACGCACAAAAGAAATATATATATATTAAGATTTTAGTATACAATAATACTAACTGATCTCCAGCCAACCGGACTGGCTCAACCGCTGCTGTCAACTGCATAGCTCTATCACCGGCCTTAAGGCAGAAAAAACCGAATAAAAAGTTCTCTATATACTTAAACGTTAACCCGTTAGAAACTTTTTTCGGTTTCCAACTTTGCGGTGTGGGACTGTCGTATAATTAATATTATAAAGGATTTTAAATTGTTATAATATTCAGGTGTTAGTGGACGTACCATGCACGACAGACAGGCATGCAGTGATGGAGAATGAGAACAACATATTCAGAGCTGACAGAGTCAGAGAGAGACTGAGGATACCGGAGCTACAGTCGCAATTATTGGCGTAAGTTCTATAATGGTTTTAACAGTTAAATGAATTGTTGCACCTCTTAAGTAGACTGTCATTCAAAGTTGCCCTGTACTTTCCCCGGGGCATAAAAAGAATAGGGGAGTCCCAGGCCCAAGGGTGTGCCAAGCGGTGCTTAAAGAGATTTTACCCCAGGAGGGTACCGGCTCTACCAGAGTCGGAGAATCTCTTCCCGAACATTCTCGCTCGGGCTGGCTGTCATATTTTGGGGAGGGCACAGAACCGCGCATTTCCGAAGATAAACGAGCCAGTAACACCACGGCATCCCGCTCCACGCTCAACGTGGACTTCTGCAATATCAGGGGAAATCACTCCAATTTAAACGCCGTCCACCACCACCTTGAGACGGCGTAGTCGGCCTTGTGTTTCCTTACGGAGAAGCAGATATCTCGACCTAGCAATACGTCGTATTTAACGTACCCCGGGTACAAAATTGAGCACAAATTCAAAAGGCGTAGTCTCTGACTCATGGAAGTCAGCCCTTGTCCATCCGATCAAAAAAACTACCTGCTACTACCTCCCTGCTCGCCAAAATTATGGAGAGTTGTCGACGGTTATTCCTCGAACCCGAAGCCCGTGAACGCTGGAGTGCCCCGAGGCTGGATGCTATCTCCCACACTGTTTCTTCTGCATATCAATGATGTGTTGGACACCTCTAACATGCATTCATATGCAGACGACAGTACGGGCGATGCCATATACACGGGGCATGCAGGTCTCTCTATGGAATACATCGACCAATGCCGGGAGAAACTTGTGTCTTCTATCGAGTCCTCTCTTGAGAAGGTCGCGGAATGGGGAAAATTGTCAAAAAAAATCCTTGTCCAATTTAACCCCCATAAGACTCTAAAAAACCCCATTTGGCGTATTACCGCTCTTCGACAACACTTCCCTAACAGCCTCGCCTAGTATGGGAATGCTGGATCTCTATATCTCGAGCGATTGCCAATTCCGTGGCTATCTGGAGAGCAATGCCAAATTGGCTTCGAAGAAACTGGGCGTAATAAATAGAGCAAGGCAATACTTCAATCCGGCCCACATTCTAGCGCTGTACAAAGCGCAGGTCCAGCCACATATGGAGTATTGCTGTCATCTCTGGTCTGGCGCACCACAGTATTAGCTCGATCCATTTGACCACGTGCAACGCAGAGCAGCTCGAATTGCCGGGGACCCAGTAATCAGTGAACGGCTGGATCACTTGGCGTTGCGTAGAGACATCGCTTCATTGTGTGTCCTCTACTGAATTTATCATGGGGAGTGTTCCGATGAGCAGTTTCTCCTGATTCCTGCCGCCGAATTCCAACTTCGCACGACATGCCACAAGTTAGAATATCATCCCCACCATCTGGATGTGGTCTGGTCCTCCAAAGTACGCTTTTCAAGGAGCTTTCTTCCACCTACTACAAGCTGTGGAATGAACTTCCATGTACGGTGTTTCCGGGACGATACGACATGGGTACCTTCAAAAAAAGCGCGCACCTTCCTTAAAGGCCGGCAACGCTCTTGTGATTCCTCTGGTGTTGCAAGAGAATGTGGGCGGCGGTTATCACTTAACACCAGGTGACCCGCACACTCGTTTGTCCTCCTTTTCCATAAAAAAAAATAATAATAAGCGTAAAAAGACGTCTTTTGGAGTATGAGGTTACTTGTACGAACAATCAATGTTGCCATGACAGTTATTGTATTTACAATTAGTTTTGTGACGCAACAAGCACCTGACCTCCCGTTTTAGCAGTCAATTTGTTGTAGTAGAAGCTCCTGTAGCTTACAGCACAGCTAAGAAATATCGGCAAATTAATAAATAATATTTGCAAAGTTTGCGCAAAAATGATAAATTTTTGCCTCTTCTATTGCTTCAAATTAGGCAATGTGTATAAAATTATTCAATCATCTACGACTAGAATTAAGTAACTAACCAAGGAAACGATTTTCTGGACTCCTGTTTAAATAGTTAGTGGACAAAAAATTTATAGTGTTAAAGATTTATTATTTTCGGAACCTAACCTTTTTTTAACCGAAAGACACTACAATAATTATAGATTTAAGATATATAATGTATTCGACGCAATAAATAAATTTCATATTATTTTAGCAATGCGCTGCGGGTGACGAGGGTGGGCGGGGCTGTGGTATACAGCACATGCTCGCTGAGTCCGGTGCAGAACGACGGAGTGGTGCACATGGCGCTCAAACAGGTGTTCACCGCGGACGGGATACTGGCCTCTGTCAGGTGAGCGTGTAACATGCTGGCTGACTGCTGTCAACACAGAACGACGGAGTGGTGCACATGGCGCTCAAACAGGTGTTCACCGCGGACGGGATACTGGCCTCTGTCAGGTGAGCGTGTAACATGCTGGCTGACTGCTGTCAACACAGAACGACGGAGTGGTGCACATGGCGCTCAAACAGGTGTTCACCGCGGACGGGATACT
>CATIXQ010000002.1:13510006-13633319 GCA_949711755.1 Leptidea juvernica | reverse complement strand
AGGCGCGTTCGGCGTGGCGTTTCGTTTGCAGTATGTGTTTTATTCATAGCGAATGTGAGGGGTTTGTGGTCTGTGAATATAATTAATTCACGTCCTTCAAACATCTTACGGAAATGTTTCACTGACTTATAGACGGCTGAGAGTTCTCTGTCATACGCTGAGTATTTCTTCTCCGCCTCTGAGAATTTCTTTGAGAAGTAACCGAGTGGTTGCCAATTATTTTCGATGTATTGTTGTAGGACTGCACCTACTGCATTGTCAGACGCATCGCAGAATATTGCGACAGGGGCATCATGTGATGGGTGAGCGAGTAAGGTAGCTTTGGATATACTATTCTTGCACTCTTCGAATGATTGTGATGCTTCGTCGGTCCATTCAATTATTGTTTTATCACGTTTCTTGACATGGTGTAGGTAAGCGTTTAGCGGAGCTTGTATTGATGCAGCATTCGGTATGTGGTCACGATAGAAATTTAACATGCCTAAAAATCGTCTTGAACCTTTTATAGTTTTCGGTTTTGAATATTCGGTAATGGCTTTAATCTTCTCTTCTGGTGGCTGTATACCGTTTTTTGATACGATGTATCCAAGAAATTTGACTTTCGTTTGGCCTAAGTTACACTTCGCGGGGTTGATAGTGATACCGTTTTCTTCCAATCTTCTAAGAACTGTTCTTAGGTGATCGCGATGCTCAGTCTCGTTTGCTGAGGCTATGAGCAAATCGTCGATGAATGGGAAAACGTAGTCTAATCCACGGAGCACTTCGTGAATAAATCGCTGAAATGTTTGTCCCGCATTCTTCAGACCAGGACACATGCGAGGAAATTCGAATAAACCCATTGGTGTGATGATAGCTGTCTTCTCTATGTCCTGTTCCCTGGTCTTCAATTGTTGGTAAGCGCGGTTGAGGTCGATTGTGGAGAATATTGTTTTGCCAGACAGATGATGGGTGGAGTCCTTGACTCTCGGCACTGGATAACGATCGGGTTTGGTTATGCTGTTCAATCGTCTATAATCACCACATACCCGTATATCTCCATTATTCTTAGGTACTATATGGAGTGGTGAAGACCATGGACTTTTACTCGGTCTGCAGAGTCCTTGTTGCATCATGTTTTCGAATTCTTTCTTCACTATTTCATAACGATGAGGTGGAATAGGACGAGCACGGCAATGTAATGGAGGTCCTTGTGTTTCAATATAATGTTCCACGTTAATTTTTGGCGATAATTGCATCGATGTTAATCTCGTGGTACCGGGGAATTCGGCGAGTATCGCGTGGTACGGGGCCTGTATATCGATACTTCGTATTGTGGGTGAGGTCGTTGACACTATTGGCGCGTTGATTTTTAAATTTGTGACGGCATCAATTAATCTTCGATTTTTTAAGTCTACGATAAGTTGATGGTGGTTGAGAAAATCGGCACCTAATATTGGTTTCGTGACGTCAGCTACGATAAACTTCCACTTGTATGGTCGACGAAGGTTGAGATCGAGTTCTAATGTTTTCTCACCATAAGTTGAAATTGTTGTGTTGTTTGCAGCGTACAATTTAAATGGTAGGGGCGTTGCTTTCGGGCCTAGTTTTCTTGGTAGGACGGATATATTAGCACCGGTATCTACTAAGAATGACATCTTTGTTTTCTTGTCTGTGACAAAAAGGCGGTATGAAGTGTGAAGGACGCCGGGTTCCGCCGCAGCTAGCGTCCGTTCTAGTTTCCCGATGGCTCTTTCTTGAAGCTGCAGGGCGTAGTACAACGTCGTGCTTCACTACCAAATCGGCGATGGTAATAGCAGTAAAGTGTTGGTGAGCTATTGAGTGTGCGGGAACGGTGTTGTGACGAAGTTCTATTTCGAGATGACGAGCGAAATCGGTGGCGATGATAGTGTTGAGATGGCCTTGACTTGAGTTCGGCGACTTCAAGTGATAGTTTTCGTATCTCGTTAATAAGGAATTGTGTGTGATCTACCTGATTTGACGTCGATGGTTCTGGACCTGATGCTGGTGGCTGGCTGGAGACGGCTGGTGGCAGGCTGCAGACGGCTGGTGGCAGGCTGGAGACGGCTGGTGGCTGGCTGGAGACGGCTGCTACCTCCTGGATTTGCTCCATCATCGTGTCAGCAAGCAACGCTAGTTCCTCCAGCGTGGACTTCGCGCTGAATGACTCGCTGACGGCGAGCACGGAGCGGACGTGGGCTGGCAGCAGCTTACTCCACATCATGCGGAGGGTGGAGTCGGTAACCTTGTCCCTTGCGAGGTTACGAATGCGTCGCAGTAGCTGTGAAGGCTTCTGGTCTCCGAGCTCCATCTCGGCGAGTAGCTTCTGGAACTTTCGGCTGTCGGATTCTTCATACACCGATATGAGACGTTCCTTGATTGCTGAATATTGTTTGTCTCTCGGTATGTTAAATAGGATGTCGGAGATTTGTTCGATGTCAGCCTTTTCTAATTGGACGAGCACCATCTGTGTCAGCTGGGCTTGACTCCTCTTGAGATCATCGGTGGCGGCTTCAAAGCTGTGATACCACAATCGCGGATTTTCCCGCCAAAATGGTGGTATGCGCATCGACAGTGAAATGGTGGAGATTTCTGTCGCGGTTGGCGCTGGGAGTGTCTGAGCCTGGTTTGTGTCTT
This sequence comes from Leptidea juvernica, assembly GCA_949711755.1. Classification (NCBI taxonomy): domain Eukaryota; kingdom Metazoa; phylum Arthropoda; class Insecta; order Lepidoptera; family Pieridae; genus Leptidea; species Leptidea juvernica. The sequence goes on along the minus strand of CATIXQ010000002.1, from coordinate 13,630,685 downwards.
CCATTTCTTCGTCGGGTTGATATTCCTCGAGCAGAGATTCGTCGAACAGGAATTCGTCGTTTCGGCGAGCTGGTGAAGCTGTTCTTCAATGTGTAGCCGGGCAGAGGTTCGGTGTATTCTGTTCTGGCTTCCTTCCGTCGGCGTTCTTGTTCGGGCTTCCTGGCTTTCTTCCGTCGGCGTTCTTGTTCGGGTTCCTTCCGTCGGTGTTCTTGTTAGGGTTCCTTCCGTCGGTGTTCTTGTTCGGGGTCACCACTTTAGAGACTGAGCGTTTGGCGATTAAATAAAACAACTGCTTGATAGATATCTTTTTTTTTTTTTTGAGTGGAGGAAATACTGTTACGTATTTACGCCCCGGAACGGGGCGTAATATGTCGGACTCGAGTGTCCGCGTAAGCGGACGCCCCATACCGACTAAAACCTCCTCTGTGCTGTTAGCAGCCCTGGCTTTCACAGCGAAGTAGGACGTGGGCCGTGGAGGCCGCAAAGACTACGCAACAACAGTCACGGGGCGTCTCCTAAGGAGACTCGAACCACGGGGCTCCGGTTGCCATGCGCGTGAATTTATTTTGAACTACTTGCAAACGACGTAATTAGCTCGGTCGGGTGTGCGCGAAAACGACGCTTGCGTATGACAGTATGGGCCGTACGATGGTTTTGTACAGCGTCACTTTGTGTTTGAGCGGAAGTTTGTTTCGCCCACACACAAGTGGATAAAGGCGACTGAGGACAAATCGGGCTCTATTGCATACCGTATCAATATGTTTCTTGAAGTTCATATTGCTGTTGAACGTGACTCCTAAGTATTTGTAATCCTTCACCCACGGTATGGGTGTTTCATACAGTTTAATAACGTCGGTCGGTTGTTTTTTAGCGCGGATGCTATTCGCGTTACCGAAGAGTACCGCTGCACTCTTGGCGGGGTTCACTTCAATCCGCCATTTTCTGAACCAGTTGCCTAGTTCATCGACGGCGGCTTGAAGCACTTTAATGTTCTTGCTCAAGGTTGAGCGTTGGAGCCAAAGTAGAGTGCCGTGTCGTCAGCGTACTGAGCGAGCTGGACACTCGGAAACTTGGGAATGTCGCTCGTGAAGAGCGAGAAAAGAGTGGGAGAGAGGACCGAATCCTGTGGCACGCCAGACCTGATGGGTCTGGGTGAGGATAGGGTACCCTCTACTCGATATCGGAAGAAGCGATCAGTAAGGTAGGCTCGAATGATGCGCACGAGCCTGTCTGGCACTCCCAGTTGATACAGCTTGAATACTAAGCCGTTGTGCCATACCTTGTCGAAGGCCTTCGCGACATCGAAAAACACGGCTGCCGTGGTAGCGTGAAATTGACGCCGTATGAGAATGTACTCGGTGAGTCGGTGAGCCTGCTGGGGACACGAGTGAGCGGTTCTGAATCCGAACTGTATGTCGGGTATCAGGTTAAGCTCGAGTTAATTAAGCTAATAGGCCTATAGCTACTCGGATTAGCTTTAGGTTTATTGGGTTTTGGGATACCGATGACAATGGAATCCTTCCATTGTTCGGGGAACGCGCTATTAGACAATAGAATATTAAAAATGGTAACCAATAAAGTAATAAGAGTCGAGGGTAGGATTTTAAGAACCCTATTGTTTATAGTGTCGGGCCCCGGGGCCTTCTTGGAGTGAAGCTCCTTAATGATTAGCTTCACCACTTCGTAAGAGGTGGGTTTTATTACATCGCCTGAAGGGCTCAGAGCGGAGCGACGTTCAACTTCACGATCAACTTCGTCAACGTGTGTCGGGTCGGCTGCTGCATTTGGAGAGCACTGACTCTCGAGACTATCGGCGAGGCATTCAGCCTTCTCATCGTCATCGAGCGCCGGCTGCAGTCCCGGTCTGTCCAAAGGAGGCATGACAGTGGGCGGCTACTGTTTGAACGCGCGAGGCAGCTTCCAGAAAGCCACATGTGATGACTTAAGATTGCCGAGCAAGCGGTCCCAACGTTCGCCGCGGAGTTCCGCGATACGTTCCCGTACCACCCGCTGTAGGTAGCGGAGGTGGCGCCTATTCTCGACCGACGGATACCTGTCGTAAAGTCTAGTGGCTCTGTGCTTCTGTGTGAGTAAGTTCCTGACCTCTGGAGGCAGGTTTAGGCGATGCGGTTGCATCGTCGGAACCTGCCTGGAGCAGGCCTTGATCCTATTCTGTATATGTGACGTCACATGAGAGATAGCACTGTGAGCCGTGTCGACCGAGTCGATGACGTCCGGTATAAGGTCAAGGTCGTCGGACTTGATAGACTCGAGATCCTTTTCCAGCCGTTGCCAGTCGATCACTGTTTTCGTCGGTGGTTGAAAGTTAACCGGTGGGCCTAGATTTAGGACGACGGGCCGGTGGTCTGACTCTAATTCGTGAAAAACGTCGATTGAATTTACATTGAGCGTTACGTTTTTAAGTAACGCAACGTCTAGAATGTCGGGTCGGTGCGCGACGTTATCCGGATAACGTGTTGGTTCGTCGGGTGCTATTACTGAAAAGTTCAGCGTGTCTGTGAGAGAATCTAATAAAATTCCGTTTCTATTTGTGGCTCTACTGTTCCAGCTGGAGTGTTTGGCGTTAAGATCGCCGCCCACTATGACTGCGGCCCCGTGGCCGAGTAATGCTTTTATATCTGTGTCTAATATTTGTTTGTTCGGCGGAAGATAAGGTGAAATAACAGTGATCGGCTGGTGATTCGCCATACTGACCCGGATGGCACAGGCCTCGATGTTAGTGAGGACCGGAGGATCTATAGGTATACAGTGTAGGGACCTTTTAAAATAAATGAGGGTGCCGCTACGGGTGGTGTGATCATTCCTGACTAAGTTATAATTAGCGATACGCGGATCGCGTATACGTGGTTTTAGAAATGTCTCTTGCACTAAGAATAGGGCTGTGATTTCGTCAATGTCGAACAGCTCTGAAAGCTCAAACATGAAGGCAAAGGCGCTGCCGCCTTGGTTGCTTGTTGACGCGGACGCTAGCGGTGGCCGGAGGGGCGCGGGGGCCGCGAGAGTGGCCTCTGTGGCAGCTTTAGCAGCCGGAGGAGACCTCGCCCAGGCGTTTACCTTAGGAGGCGGCGCAGGTTTGAAGGTCGGAGCTCCACCTTCTCTGCTCTGCCTTGCGGCTGGCGGCGCCCTGGGTGACGCTTGTGTTTGGGTGCCTTGGGACACCCGCGATAGCTCGCGGGGTGCCCCTTCTCCCCGCACAAGACGCAGGCCGGGGGCTCCGCGCATCGCGCTGGTCGAGGGCACTCCGGCGTGCCATGTTTGCCGAGGCACTTCACACACTTCGAGGTGTGTTCACAGTTGCGTGCCGAGTGCCCGTATAACTCGCATCTGTGACACTGACCGGGCCCCCCGCGGTTGCGAGGAGCTTCGGCCCGGATGCCCTGAAGGGAGCAAACCGATTTTATATTAAATATTTCCTTTCCCTCTTGCGTGAGGTCGACGGCGACGAGAACCATGTTAAATGGTTGTTTGTTGTGGGTGCCGCGCATACGGTGCACCTCGTGTGCAGGGTAACCCTGCTCTTTGAGGTCCGACAGAATGTCGGCCTCGTCTATCTCTCTCGGGACGTTCCTAATAACGACCCTCAGACGCTTCTCCTCAGGCAGGGCGTACGTGTGGAAACCCACACTCAGCTCTCTAAGAAGAGATATCAAGGCGCGGTGGTCCGCTACCTCTTTGGTCTCTAATTTGATAAGAGATTGGTACGCCCTCGCCTGGAAGGAGAGCGTCTTTGGGATCCTATTTTTGATCACCAACCAGCGGCCTCGGTCTCCTATAAAAATAGGGGGCGGGCGCTTGGTCGGAGGCGGTACGCGGGATTTAGCGGGCGCGGGCGCGGGAGTGGAGATATTCGTGGCCGCGGCTTTCTTGGCGGGCGTGCCATCGACAGAAGGCGATTGGCGACCGCGCTTCTTTTTACGGCTCACGGTGGTGAAGCCGTCCGTGTCCGACGCGACACTCTCCGCTCTCGACGGTAGAGTGGTTTCCGGCTGGGCGGGTGACGTACTGGAAGCCTGAGGGGCTTCCGTGCGGTCAGGAGTGATCGCGGGGACCTTAGGGGTCGCCTGCGCGTCAAAGTAAGCCTGAAGGACAGGCGGGCGGGCTGATCGGGTGATCACTTTTCTCGGCTTGACCGAGGCCACGGAACTAACATCGGAGATGTTGCCTAATTCCATTTCGGATTCCCCGTCGGAACCCGAAACGTCAGACGACGAGTTATAGTTTTTGGATTTCGCTTTGATAGCGGCGTCCACTGTCTCGTTGATTGTTATTTTCATTAGCGGAGCGATCTTCTCCGTGCATAACCTATCTAGTAGGGCGCTTAGAAGGCCCTCGTCGGCAACCATTGGTGAAGCCATGGTTGTCATATTTATTACCTAGGTTGAGCGGTTAACAATCCCCGCTGCCCGAGTCAGGCAGAAGGGGAATATAATAATTAAGTGGACAACTATAGTTAAGTTGTACACCTGCACATTAATAAATAATATTAATAATAATAAAATATGCAAAAATTAAAAGAAATTAATAATAATAATTAAGCCTAAGACTTAGCTTTGCTGGATGTAGACTGGCTGGGCCGGAACCCCGATGCACGCTGTGCAGGCCCCCGCGGAGAAGATACACACGGCACGAACTGCAACTCACAAACACACACGATTAGCGTGCAGAATCACGAAACACAGCACAGGTGCTAACTAACACGATCGTAAAACCGGGTAATTAACACTGATAATAACTAAGCTACGTTCCGCGAAGGAACGTAACAGGTGCGAGACTCAAAGAGTCCCGAACAATAGCGCGCGATAACAATAGCTAGCCCAGGTGGCCTGAGCAGATAGTGCGATAACGCAGGTAATAAAAATATTCGAAGGAGGACAGATAACGCGGCACGTGTGCTCGCGTTGCCTGCCTGAACCAAACTCAAAATTATAAACATTTACAGTGTTTGTTACAGTTTCTCTAAGTGCTACAAATAAAATTATAAATAGGTTTATAAAAAATTTGGGCTCTGCCCAAATTTTTAACGATATTGACACAGATGAAAAAATAAATTAAAACACAATAAAATATTCATAAATGTAGATTATATTTCATTGTTATTGTAGCTGTACCTACAACCAATAATATCAATTAACACAAACGTCTAATACCTAACTCGTAACGTAGCATTATGGATCGTAGAAATAGTAATCGTGCATAATAACTGTAATAAGCGTATGCCGAAAGATTCGTTCTGATAAGAACATTTTATTTTATATAACGTAATATTAGCTCTGACAAGAACATTTTATTTTATATAACGTAATATTAGCTCTGATAAGAACCATTTCATAATGCTGTACAACAACTCATAGAATCATACAGATCACCAGTAGTCATCTCAGTGAAGTTTCAAGCATCGTACTTTCTCTCGACGATCGCAGACATACTCAGTTTACAGCAATTTTTATTGTAGTAAGTGAGTTGCGTGTCATCGCGGTTGAGCTGAAGGATACCTAACTTTGACAACTAACTCGGCTAACGTTGACCCGTGGCGTTTCGCAGGCCTCCTGACCTGAGAGAAACCGGACGACCCGATCCCATTGCACTTGGGCTTTCCCAAGGGTGACGGTTCGCGGCTATAACCATTAGGGATAGCCGCGCCACTTCCAACCCCCGTTGCTCCCTGCCCTCGGCGGGGAGGCTCCCACAGCATGGCTCCATCAGCGGAGACCTTCAACGCCGTTGCAGTCCAGATTGCGGCTTTGCTTAAAGCCGCAAATCTCCATTTCGACCAGTCACTAGTCGATAGCCTCTTCTCCGTGATCAACACTCCAAGTCGGCCCCTTGCTGACTCCCCCGCGTCCCCCGATGAGCCCTCCGCTCACAAAACTACTCCCGAGGACATGGAGTTCTCCGACTCCGCCACCTGCGGCCGAAAGCGGCCAGTCCAGTCCTCCTCTGAGGACTCTGACAACGGAACTGTCACTGGCTCCGTTGTCAACACCTCCCGACGTCCCTCTGGAGAACCTTTCCAACTGGTTCAATCCAGGAAGAAGCGCCAGTCCAAGCGCTCAGCCACCTCCACGGATAACGTACTCTCCGCCCCAAACCCTGTCCCTCTAATGTCTCTCGACATTAGCTTGCCCAAGGTCTCAATCACCTCATCTATGAAGCCAGCCACGCGCTGCACGCCTGTCCTCCCTGCAAATAAGCCCCCACCGCCTATCTTCATCCGGGACAAGGCAAAGTGGACTTATGTTGCACAGCTCTGCGCCGACAAAAAGGTGCAACATACCCGAGCTACCAACACGGGTGAAGCCATCCGCGTAGTCGTCCCGACTACGGAGGACTTCCGAGTCCTCACTCGCCGCCTCACTCATAAGAGTGTCGCTTACCACACTTATGCGCTCCCGGAAGAGCGCAAAGTGAAAGCCATTCTACGTGGCGTCCCTTATGAGCTCCCCAGTGAGGTCATCCTGGAGGACCTGACCATGCAAGGGTTCAAGGCCGAGGCTGTACACAAAATGTACAGCCGATCCGGCAAGAAATACCCTCTGGCTCTGGTTATCCTAACCAATGTCCCCGAATCGAGGGAAATTTTCAAGAGAGAGCTCATCGTATGTGGGCTCTCAAACATCCGAGTAGAAGCTCCACACAGACGGGGCTTCCCAGGGCAGTGCCATCGCTGCCAGCTTTATGGCCACGCAGCTGCAAACTGCTCAGCCCCGCCTAGGTGCGTCAAGTGCTTAGAGCCTCACACAACCAAGGAGTGCAAACGCACCCGCGATGCGGAGACTCCTCCCGCTTGCGTCCTTTGTGGGCAGGAAGGACATCCCGCGAACTACCGCGGATGTCCCCGCGCCCCTCGTCGCTCAACAACGAAGACTGCTAAGAAGCAGTCTTCAAAACCAGGGCCACCTCCGGCCACTGGCGCGAACTTTCCTCAACTGAGGAACAGGACAACCGGGCCTTTACTCTCCACTTCTTGGAGACAAGCAGCTCCGGTCTCCCAGACATCTAATGTCAATTCCCGCCCCGTTCAAGTCACCCCAACTTACTTACCAACATGGAAGCAACCGTTTGTCAGTTGGGCATGTCAGGACATCCGTCTCTGATCATAGCCTCAATCTACCTCCCTACTCTCAAGATCCCTCTCCAGAGCGACCTTGAGACTCTTCTCTCACTAGGTGACTCAGTCATCTTGTTTGGAGATTTCAACTCCAAACACACTGACTGGAAGTGCCTATCCACAAACGGGAATGGCATCAAGCTCCGCCGTCTAATTAGGTCTATGGACTTAGACGTCCTAAGTCCCACCTCTCCAACACACTACCCGGATAACGTAGCACACTCTCCCGATATTTTAGTCATCGCCTTGGTCAAGGGTGTCGCTCTTAATTTAAGGGCGATTGAACCACTCGATGACCTGGGCTCCGACCATCGTCCAGTCCCCAGACCCCACCTAGGGGTGGGGGCATGGGGCCCTCAAGCTCGGGCCCCATGCCCCCACCCCTACCACCACTCACCCTAAAACCCTCACCAACTGGGAGGGTTATAGGGAGTCTCTTGCATCAACTTTTGATGCCCCCAATTCACCATATGCAATCTCGTCCAACTATTTCGATAGTACGGATAAGATTGACATCACGGTAAAAGCACTTACTCAAACAGTGCAGTCCGCTCTCCATGACAACGAGTGGGTGGTTAAGGTTAACAACCATAAGCTCCCGCTTGATGTCATGAACCTCATTAGAGCCAAGAATGCAGCTCTCAGAAGAGCCGCCAAGTACCCAACGCCCAACTATAGGTCACGCGCTAACTTCCTCCAGAGCCAAGTTAGGTTACGTCTCTCCGAATTGAGGAATTCCAATTGGGATTCACTCATGGATAACATTTCCCCTTCACACCAGGCGTATTACAAAGTGGCGAAAGCCCTTCGTACTGACGCAATATTCCACACTCCGCCTTTGATACACCCCGACGGCAGTACAGCTTTCGAGGACAGGGATAAAGCGGAGTGTTTTGCTGAAAGCATTGCTTCACAATGCTCACCCAGCACTTCTTCTTTTGAACCCCTCCACGTAGCGTCGGTGGAGAATGAGGTCAGCCGTCTGAACTCAATGCCTCTCACCGACGATCCCATTCCAACTACTGTAGAGGAGGTTAAATCCATCATCCGTGGATTAAAACCTCGCAAAGCTCCAGGGGCCGACGGTATTTCCAACCTGGCGCTCAAACACTTCCCCGAGCAGGTGATCTTCTTTCTTGTCCTCCTCTTCAACGCCTGCCTCGACCACTGCTTCTTTCCAACCGCTTGGAAAGGCCATAGTTATAGGGATTCCTAAACCAGGGAAACCCCTCAATATCCCCTCCATCCATCGCCCCATCAGCCTCCTCAAGGCTTTCTATTCCGTATGAGAAAGCATCTCTTTCCAACGGACGGCCCTCCCTTAATAATACATCAACAATTCGGCTTTCGTGCTAAACACTCTTGTCCTCAACAAGTCCACCGCATTGTAGAGTACATCTCCAGCGGGTTCTATCCCAAACGTAAGAAGACAATCGCTGTCTTCTTCGACGTCGCCAAGGCTTTTGACAAAGTCTGGCACGAAGGCCTAATATATAAACTCCACGCTCTAGGAATCCCATCCCGATTAGTCCGCATAGTGGCTTCTTATCTTCACAAACGTACCTTTCGTTTCAGACACGAAGGTGTCCTCTCTTCCCCTCGCCTGCTCACGGCTGGGGTACCACAGGGCTCAGTGCTCTCACCACTTCTATACATATCGTATACCAACGATATTCCCATCCCTAGAAATGGAGTCCAACTCTCTCTCTTCGCTGACGATACCGCTCTCTACGTCCAGTCCCAACAGATATCTTCAGTCCTCTCCAGGCTCCAACGCTCAGTTAATGAGCTAGGTGACTGGTTTAGAAAATGGCGTATTGAGTTCAACCTGGATAAAAGCTCCGCAGTCCGTTTTGATTTTAAGCGCAGACGCTTCTGCCGGGATCGACCCATTCTTCTATTAGGCTCCCCTATCCCCTTCAGGTCCACAGCCAAATACTTGGGTGTGACCCTCGACTCCCAACTCACCTTCAGGCCTCACGTCCAGAAGGTGACCGGAACCGCCCGCTTCTATCTGTACCGCCTAAACAGTATGTTAGGTAGGCACAGTAAAATGTCTTTTAGGAACAAGCGAACACTCTTCAAGGTTTGCATTCGACCGGTTATGACTTACGCCGCTCCAGTCTTCGCTCATGCGAAACCCAATATTATAGATAAACTCCAAACAGTCCAATCCATTTTCTGCCGTAAGGCTGTCAATGCCCACTGGTGCGTTAGAAACGCAGACCTTCACCGGGACTTAGAGCTCCCCACCATCCAACAACACCTAAAGTGCTTATCCGAAACTTTCTTTAAGTCCTCAGACAATCACCCAAATCCCCTGATTAAGGAGGCAGCGGATTACACCGCCCCCCCCCTCTTTCACGTTATCAAGTCAGGAGGCCCAGACACGCCCTCTCCGATCCCCCCAACAAACTCTCGTCTGACCTGGAACGCCTCTTGGCATCCGGGGATAATCAGACGCATTACATTCACCTCTAGTTTGTGATCATCCTTCTGATGTCACTAGTCCCAATTAGATGCAATATCCCAGCGGAAACTCCATAGGGAGTGCCGCTTGCGCCTCTCTCTCCCCATGAGAAGGTCGCCTTCGATGTAGGCTTAGAGGGCACCTGCCCAAAGCCAACTGCAGGTGGTGTTTAGTGGGTAGGCACCTAGGTTTTCACGTGAGTCCCACATAACCAACGCAGACTTAGGCTGCGTTGGTATGCATGAGCATTCACCACCTCCCGTCGTTATCCCGGAGGGTAGCCCATTCCCTTGCTTGGGCGGAAAAAAAAAAAAAACTATATCTTCCATATATCATCCACTTATTCCTTACAGTCAAGCAGTTGTTTTATTTAATCGCCAAACGATCAGTCTCTAAAGTATCATTTAGCCATGTAGTGAAATGTAAGGTAAGTGATCAGTGTCCGTGCTGCATGGAACACCTTTTTTCGGGATCAATGATGTAATAACTGACATAGATACGATGTACATCTCATCGTGGGGAGTCCAAAGAAGGTTAATTGTCTTTCTTGACTTCAATGTTCATTTCTTATTTATTCACTTACTTTCTAATCTTTAAACTTTTCAGCATAGTACCTAGGTAAATACTATTGATAAAAAGACGTTTTAGTTATAAAGCTTTTAATGCAAAATAAAATACTTAACAGTATTTATACATTTTTAATATCATAAATGTGGTAAGTACTATAATATTACAAAGTAACAGTCATTATTTTGGCTATTGTCCCCGCGAGTTGATTAAGGGACCAGCCGCCATCTTACTGATGTCCGCCCAGTGCTGGATTAACAACGTAGCGAGAGTATCAATCGCTCCGGGCCCCGCGCGAAAGGGGCCCCCGCACTTATAAGTCTACTCATCTCTGCCTGAGCGTAATTTTTGAGTGAAACTTATTCAGATGTGGTCTATTTGAACTTGATGTTCACAAAAACGTGAAACGTTACAACATTTCCTACCAAGACAATCCACTTCAGTTAGTATCCGACTATTTTCAATACAGATCAAGGGCTCTTTGAAATAATTTGTTACTTTTAAATTGTAAATGCCTATAAACTGACGGACTAAGGTCACTTAGACGTAATTATGACAAGGTTCCAACGCACGGTTAATTTATTTAATATTTATTTTTGAAGAAAAGGACGAACGATCTTCTACATAGTTCAAGTAACTTAAAAATTTTATCGAAACATTGATAAACATAATATATTCACTTTAAGTACATTATTATTCCATACACATAATCAAATAATAAATGAAAATGAATCAATGTAAGTTGTTATAAAATATACCTACTTACTTTTTATAAGTAATTTATCACAATGCAAGCGGATTAAATGCGTAATAAAATTATTGCCAAATAATTCCAGACGTCTTGCGAAGAGATGCATTGCCGAAATTATTTATAAATTAAATATTATTTATAAGTAATGATAAACATATTATATGTATACTAACACTGGTATAATTCGATCATATGAAGAGAGGAATTATTAAAAACAGTGGCGATTGACAACTGTATGGTCTTATCTTAAATTCAGTTAAAATATGAGTGGACTTTCAAAACATATACGTTTTAAAATCTTTTCTCAAAAAGTTCATTAAAAAAGGAATTATTATGTTTTAAATTCAATTCCTCTCTTCAAATTAATTAATAATTATTAGGTATTATTCTTTGGTGGTTTTTTAATCACTTAATCCTAAATGCTTACTTTAGGTACTTAGCTATTGTGATACCTATATTTTATGCCCTGAAAGCAGCCTAAATATATCCATAGTTTGGACTATTTTTATACCTATGAGTTTTCTGATAAATCTTCAGGTCTTACTACTGGCCAATGATCCCGTGTTCCCAACGTAGAAACATCAGGAAACTCAAAAATCTTTGAATAATTATTTGTATGTATCGTGGATGTATTATACAAGTCCTAAGTAGTTACCTACCATAGAAATCTAAATAAGAAGTTACTTAAATTACCTAATAGCCGCGGTGAACACTTCGCCTCATACGTAGGGTTACGTCCGGATTAATCCGGACATGTTCGAACTTTTAGACTCTAGTCCGGATCTTTAACTATGTCCGGATTTTATTTTTAATTACATGAAATATAGTCATAATACTACAACGCCACAAGTTAGGATATCATCCTCACCATCTGGATGTTTGGTGATCCTCCGCAGTGCGGTTTTCAAGGAGCTTTCTTCCTCGTACTACAAAGCTGTGGAATGAGCTTCCTTGTGCGGTGTTTCCGGGACGATACGACATGGGTACCTTATCAAAAAAAGCGCGCACCTTCCTTAAAGGCCGGCAACGCCCTTGTGATTCCTCTGGTGTTGCAAGAGAATGTGGGCGGCGGTGATCACTTGACACCAGGTGGCCCGTACGCTGGTTTGTCCTCCTATTCCAAAAAAAAACACGAGATCAACTAAAAAGTCCGGACTTTTATCTAAATAACAGACTTTTGTCAGGACTTTTCAAATTAATTAGTGGTAACCCTAGTCACACGTGAGTTTTACCGCCAGCTAGTAAGTATTTTTCACTATGAGATTTAATTTACTCGTTTTGCCGTCCTTTTCAACACCATTAATACACAAATCCCTCAATATCCGGAGCGTTGGAGGAATGTAATTTTTATATAATATGACAGTCATCCCGCAAGGAATTAGCATTTAAAATATATCTACTACCTTCTTATTTAGATATCAATAGTAGGTATGTATTACTTTGGGATTTAAAAAGAAATTCATTAAAAATATAATATCCTACGTGGTTACATCATAAAGAGCTCGCTTATTTATAAATAACTATTCAATACAAAACAATAAAGAAACATAATCGCTTTCAAAAATAGATCATTTATACGTCTAGATAGACTATGACAGTTGTGAAAATGTCAAAAAATAATTGAGTTTATTTTGAGCAATGCACGCACACCATAGACCAATAGTAACTAGACTAATTGTTAGCTTCCGTCTTACTCACATGAGAAAAAGAAAAACTTATGCGAGTGTTAAGTAAAGAAATGAGATAGAGTGATTAGATTTTTGTTTCGCCATGCGTGCCAGTTTTTTAAGGTCAGCACACACGGTATACTAAACAAACTTGACAGCGCTGCACAGAAAACTTGTGAAACGTGTGAAATATTCACTATTTATTCAACATCAGTGACAATTTTAAGTAGAATCGAAGGAAATATGGTGCGATGTTGTTTTTTACGATGTAAAAGTGATAGTTAAAGAACACTTGTGTTATATTATGTACCTATACATATAGGATATTATTTGTCTCATTTTGGCCACGCCAAACCAATGTCTAGTTACTATTCTTGCACTAACACAAAGTGTCATACAAATCGCAAGTGTAAGACGTAGCTTGTCACGCTCACTAGAGTATTAAACCTGGCCTGTTGATATCGGTTGTCTAACAGCAACAGACTCTACCTAGATGTATAAATTATCAAAAAGCAAAAAGTAATTAAATATCTATTTAATATGCAGATTCTACAAATCTACACTTGTGTCTTCTCTGCTTCATTGTTAAGCGGCTTGTCCTCACAGTTGTCTGTTTTTTCTTCTGGCAAGTTGTTCCAGGGCTGCTGCTCACCAGAACCAAAGATAGTGTAGACCGCTATCTCTATTATATACAGACCGACTGTCACGAAGAAAATGATACGCCAGGCTGATATTGTTTGCTGTAATAATTAAGAATATATTATTGACGTGTCCTTTCAAAATCGACCAGTGCCATTTGGCACTAGATCTTTCATATACACCAAGATCGGAAGTGCCGTTTGGCACACTACGCCCTGACCAAGTTCTGACTCTCATTTTCTTTATAAGATAGTTTATTTCGCATGGTCTTATGGCTTGTTTCAATAGTTTTATTATATATTCTCTCATATCATCCTTATTGTAAGCAATCTATTAATACACTTAAAATAGCGCGCCACAAAACTGCAACATATCACACTTACACCTAACTGAAGAGTAGGTACAGAGACCACAGACAACAATTACTAAGAATTATATTGAAAGAGTACCTATATATTAATAAATAGTATTGTTAGTGTAACTTCTAATATATAAAATCCTCGAATCGCTGTGTTTGTTACCATTTGTGACCGGTGTTTTTTTAACACCCTGTAAGTATAGTTATTTATTTATTTCATATTTCGCGACACTTTATTTCGCCTCAGGCCTCTCCGCTATTCGAATTATAAATTGCTTTATGAGGTGACCAACCATATTGTATTGGACAGCATAGGGGCAAACGTAACATTAATTATTATTGATATATATTCAAAATTATTAATTTTCTCATCAGGTGTGAAGGAAAACTAAGAAGATATCCATACTCTTTCTATATTCCAAGCTGGTAGGCGTAAAAACCTCTTCAAAGAGTCCTTGAATTAAGAATTGTCGATACAAAATTACATTACAGAGTCTTATTTTTATTTTTTTATTTTATTTATTTAGATAGTTACACCAACAACACATCAATATAAAATTAAAATTTTAGCAAGTACACAAGGGATAGTACAATATGACATGTCTTTACAGGTGTAAACAACATTCACAATAGTGCGAAAAGAGTAACAAAGTTGAACAATTAAAATTAAAGAAATGAAGAGTTATACAAAAATGATGATATTAAATGACTTAAATACATTTCTACTTTAAAAATTATCCCGTATTATATTATCCTACTAATATCTTCCCTTTCATGGCGTGCGTCCGTACGGAATGATTTGTCGCTATGCCAACTTAATGGCTGACAGGCTTGCCCTACATGTTTCAGTATGTCAACTCTCTCTGTTATCTCTACTTAAACATTGAGATAAAATCTTTAGTTGCGAAAGCAACAAGCAACTACTAGTAAAATATGAAGTATTATATAAATACTTACATTTCCATGAGTTAAAACTCCGACGAAAATAGGCACTACAATACCCGGGACCGTTGCAATCGTGTTTGTGATAGCAACAAGCGTTCCTGGAATATAATTAATAGTTGATTACAAAATGGTTCTGTCGGGACCTGGAAGTAGAGCTTGTTGTGGATTGACAAAATATTAAAAATAGCGGGAAGACACTGGATGTTATCATAATAATAATCTTTATTTGCATTTAAATAATAATAATATTGAGACATTGTTACACAAATTATCTTGCCCCAAACTAGGCATAGCCTGTACTATGGGTACAAGACAACGGTATATTTAATACAATATACTTACTTAAACATATATAAATACATATAAACATCCATGACTCGGAAACAAACATTAATATTCATCATGTAAATGATTGCACCTTGCACGGGATTCGAACCCGGTCAGGTTGGTCAGTTTGACAATCGGCCTTAATTTTATTAATCTTAGTTTCTCTTATTCTACCTGCAAGGCTTGCAAGTATATATCTAGTATGTAAACATTTTATTTTACACAAAATTTAACATAACACACAGCTGGAGAAGGTCTGTACTAAGAAGAAGAAGAGGGTGGATAATATTCATAATTCTATTTGCTATTGTAAAATATTATGCTGTCATGAAAATAAATGACTTATTATTATTATTAGGGTTTCCGAACCCGGGGCTTCTTAGCACCCCCTGCAATGGAGAGGGATATTCTCGGAGTTTCACTGTGAGATCGAATCAGAAATGAGGAGATCCGTAGGAGAACCATATTCATAGCCCAAATGATTGCGAAACTGAAGTGGCAGTGTGCAGGGCACATAGCTCGGCGGAAAAATGGCCGTTGGGGCAGTAAGGTCCTCGAATGGCGACCACGTAACGGAAGGCGTAGAGTTGGTACCCACAAGATGTACCGACGATCTGGTCAAGATCGCTGGAATACGTTGGATGAGGCCTTTGTCCAGCAGTGGACGTCTTCCAGCTGAGATGATGATGATGATTATTATTATTATACACCGAGCAGAGCATGGTAACAGATGTACTATTATTAATTAACTGATTCTATGTCACCTGCTATATAGATAAGATAAGAGGCATCACCAAAGCTACAAACGCTTTGACCTTCGCCCAAAAGCGGAAATGGCAATGGGCTTGACATGTAGCGAGAATGGCTGATAGAAGGACCATAAGAGTTACCCAGTGGAAAGGTCCTTCAGGCAAGAGGAGAAGGGGAAAACCCTTAGCCCGCTGAGAAGATTAGCTGGCATAGACTGGTGCTCCATAGCACAAGACCGACAAGAATGGGCATCTTTGGAGGAGGCCTTTACTCATACAGGGGTTCTTGTTAACCCATAAATTGTTTATATTATATTTTAATTTAATCTTACACATTACTAAAAAATAACCACTTACTGTAAAAAAAAACTATTGTTGACAAGAAATAAAAAGGCTTATTATTATTATTATGTCACCTGCGAAGTTGGGCGCGATATCGATGTGGTTGGACAGGAAGCCGCAGAACATTCCACCGATGCAGGTGACACCCAGAGCCATGAGCGCCACGGCACCAGCTCGGTTACACCCGATGTAGCACAGCGCCACCAGACACACTGCTGGGACGGCTGACGCTAAAAATAAACATCAAATAATTGTAGTTCCTCAAGCTCAGATTTTTTTATGACAATTAGGGACGAGACGAAAAGGACGTTCAACAGATGGTCATTGATACGCCCTGCCCATTACAATGCAGTGCCGCTCAGGATTCTTGAAAAACCCAAAAATTCTGAGCGGCTCTACAATTGCACTCGTCACCTTGAGGCATAAGATGTTAAGTCTCATTTGCCCAGTAATTTCACTAGCTACGGCACCCTTCAGACCGAAACAAAATAATGCTTATTCATTACTGCTTCACAGCAGAAATAGGCGCTGTTGTGGTACCCATAATCTAGCCGTCATCCTGTGCAAGGGAGCAAAACTTCATTCTGCAGCTAGCAAAGAAACAAAACTTAACTCTACTACTAGCGTATAAAGATTATTTGCGTGTAAGAGAGAAGAATCGGACAGAGTCGCTAACAGATAGAGCAAGATAGAAAAGGAAGATGAATCTATTGTTACTGTAACTGATTTCAATTGACAAGTCGTAAACAGTCAGCCACGCTTCGAATTAGCTTACAGACGCAGACGTTCACAAATCAATATACACTGGCCTTCAAAAGTAAGTATCACACTTTTAAAATTGGGATAACGTTTTAAGTTCACAAGATATACTTTCGAAATAAAAAGGACTCCAAAGAGAATTTAATTTTGTACATAAAAACTTTATAGTCGGTATCCTTCTTTTAAGAATTGGCTGAAAAAAAACTTCAAAAACAAAACCATTCCTTTTTCAAAGTGGACGTTTCCGAATTACAATTTTACCATTCACATTTTTCTTTCTGTTTTAAATTTTTTCAAGATCGATGGGTCTTGTTTTAAAAATTTATGCTAAAAAGCACATAACATTTATCATGCAAGAGGCATGATAAATTCTCTTTCAGTTGAAGAATGTGCTAGGATCATGGCTTTTCTGGAACTAGGCATCAGTATGCGTCGCACTGCAAGAATGGTGGGTGTGACGGTACGAACGGTCCAGAAGGTAAAGCAAAGGTACGAAGAGACTGGATACCATTTGAGGAGACCTTGTAATGGCAGACCCAGGTGTGCCAGTGCCCGAGAAGATCGTTATATTATTTCCACTGTGTTAAGAAATCGCCACCAAAATGCAGTTGAAGTCCAGCAACAGCTACTTCAGACCCGGAGGGAGTACATTAGTGACAGTACAGTGAGAAGAAGACTTGCTGAAGCAAATTTGAAATCCCGAAGACCAGTGAGTGGCCCAAAACTCGAGAGACAGCATCGAGTAGCGAGACTGCGATACGCCCGTGAACACATGCAGTGGGATGAAGAAGAATGGTCAAGAATTTTGTTTGCAGATGAGTCTCGATTCTCCCTTTACACTTCTGATGGAAGGCGAAGTGTTTACAGGCGACCTGGTGAGCGATACCTTCAAGCCTGCATCTCAGAAAGAGTCCAATACGGTGGAGGCAGTGTACATGTATGGGCTGGCATATCTTCAGAAGGTCGCACAGAGCTAGTAGCCATAGAAAATGGCACCCTCACTGGGCAAAGATATGCTCAAGAGATTCTCAATGAGTATGCAGGGCCGTATTTAGCAAATATGGGTGATGGATCGATGCTGATGCATGATAATGCCCGGCCACACACGGCTCATATCGTACAAGAGTATATTCAGGAGGTCGGTATCAGCGTGATGGCTTGGCCATCAAGAAGTCCTGATCTCAACCCGATTGAACACGCCTGGGATGAGCTTGGGAGGCTAGTCAGAAATCGCAGACCATCACCTACTACCCTCAGGGCACTAAAGCAGGCCCTGGTAGAAGAATGGGAGAATATTCCCCAACATCGGCTCCGAAACCTAGTGTTCAGTATGCCAAACCGGCTCGAAGCTGTAATCAGAGCTCGAGGAGGCAATACCAGTTATTAAAAATTAAATACATTTTAGTTGAATTTTTTTACACTAAACTAAAAATGTCTATTTTCATTGTTTTATCTTTTTTAAGTTAAAAATGTTACTAATGTATAATTTTAGTTTCTAAGAATTAAAGCCTATAAAATTTGCAACAAAACGTTTATAATCTTAAATCTCTACCTCCTATAGTTAAGAAAAAAAATTAATTTGAAAAGTGTGATACTTACTTTTGCAGGCCAGTGTAGTTCACGCTTTATCGGACTGTCGGTTCGTCTATACGCTACTAGTATAGTTATTCTATCCTACAATCTTGATGTTAATATAAAAAACAACATTGATAATATTATTACATTTCAACAAGAAATAGAAATGTACTTAATGTTACTTAATATATATATTTGTATTATACTCTTACAAATTATTTAAGAAACATAATATAGAAAGCCATTAAAAAGTAAGAAAGTGCAAAAAGGCGACATGGGATCAGCGCCATTGGTTCCTTAAGTATTTTACCGCCAAAAAAGGCTTCCCTCGCGGATATATGTACCAAACTTACCAAACAAAGTACCAATCTTCCGAGCTGTTGTGGTCGTGATGATATTCTTTTCCCTGAGTGTGTCCAAGGTTTTGCTGAGACCCATGCTGAAGAACCACAGAGAGAGGAACGGGAGTGCTGTAGTAACAGCGTTCTGTGAGTAAACAATTTTTAAAATTTAGATACAAAAATTTTAATTGGACATTTTGTCAAATTGACCAATTTATGCTTTAAATATTTGAGGTTTATTTAGGAATTTGAAAAAAAATATTCAAAAAGTAACTCTAACACTTTTATACGATATGTTGATGATTGATAAAAACTCGTCTAAACCTTTCGCGACAATGTGGCTACAGCATAAGTTTTACTATTTGACTGCAAATGTCTGTTATACTCTGAGGTCTTGTTTACCAAAGCTACAGACACATTAAATATAACTCCCATTTGAAAGGATACTCTGTTAACTTACTAAATCTTTAATATGGACCACTTCACACTATACCAATATCTAATAGATATCATTATGATGTCGAAAACATGACGCTGTACGCACGCTTCGTAAAAATTTACAAAGAAAAAGTGTAGCTTCAGCAATTCTAAATTATGCGAACATGTATATATGTTAATCAACATTTACAAGATACTTTAGGTTCAAGTGTTCCACCGTAATCTACACTTGTACGTTCGTGCGCTGAACTTAACGTGAAGAACAACCACCAAAAATTATTCTATATCGTAGCTGTCGAACAAATGGTTAAGAAGTTGAAAAAGTTGATTTACCTGACCGTCACGCGTCGTGTATAGCACGTTTTATAGTCGAAGAAGCAACAATCTAAACTGCTAGTGCATTCATGGCATTTGGTGGTCATGTGGCCTGCGAGGAGTCCGGATTTAACGCCGTTTGATTTCTATATCTGGGGTCACATGAAATGCCTAACTCTATGTTCACTAAAAACTATGACTCATATAAGCTATCGTATGAAACATGTTTTCATAAAAAGTTTTTATGTAAAATTATCATCCGTTATACGAATTTACAGACAAACAATTCTTTACGTTCCAAAGAGTTTGCACCTAAGCCTCCCTAGTTATTGAGCTTCTGTCGTATCATCGCCCAGCGACGGTAATTAGCAGCGCTTTCAATTTTCAATGTCACTATAAATCCTTTTCACAACTCACCTCTGTCATGTTAAACTTGAGGACCTGTTTCATGTAGAACGGCAGCTCTATTAGCAACATGTACCAGCCCCAGTTGGAACACGCGTGCGCAACGACGATCGCCAGGAACGGACCGGATGTAAACACCTGCTTCCAGGGTACTGACATGTTCTGTCAAATGAGATCATAACATACTATAAATATTATAAAACTTATCTTCTTATATTTTTTTTTATTCAAATAAAAAAAAAGAGTACAATGAAAACTTAAGATTAAAATGCGCCACAGAAACCTGTATAGGTTTATTCGTGGTGCAAATGCATTACTTCGCACACAACGACTGTACTTTGTATTTATATTAATATTTTTTTTATACATAAGAAGGTATACTTTTAAATAACAAAAGATAAAAAAAAAATACCTAATAAATATAAATATTGAGAACAGTTTACACCAGCCATTACATCCCCTTTTTCTCTTAGTATACTGCATATTTTTAAATGCGTATTTAAACATATAAATCGTTAGGTGTGAAAATCATTATACAGTACACATTAAAAAAAGCTAAAAAAAATCTGGTAACGCTCGTGTGACGCAGGAGAATGTCGGCGGCGGTGATCACTTAAAAAATACATTACTTTGTTCGTCGGTGCTTATCACTTCTTGAGAATAAGAATGCTGGCCTAAATTATTCTGTTTCCAGATTAGAATTTGAAATTCGGTCTCTTTACACAATATTTTGTTTCATGAGCAATACTTATAGTGAAAAGGTCCCAAACATTCTTCGGTCTTCGGTCTTCGTTTGATAATTGAATATTATCCCTAACGTTGGGATATTTCCCAACCTCTTGGGAGATGCGTGCGTGGTTTTTACTGTAAGGTGACTGGTATTTGTTTACGTTTATATGGCGAGAGCTATCAAATTTTGTACCTTGTGGGATTTATCGTTGTTGCCGCCCAGTGAGGTTACGATGAAGTCCCGCTCCTCTTTGCTGATGAGTGGCTGCTGCCCCGGCGAGTCTTGAACCAGGAACACCCACAGCACACACCAGAGACAGGACAAGCCACCCATTACGTAGAACACACTCTCCCAACCTGTTCAAAAGTGGAAATTCCCTAAATTAAAGATGAAGAATTGGGAGTTGCTGGAGATAGTTGTTCTTTTTGACTTCGAAGATGTTTTCTAATCTCCAGGCAAAAATATTTCATTGCAACTTCAATGATAACAGTATTTCACTCATAGAAGACAAAGATGAGAAGAACATTTTAGGAAAAAAATAATATTTCCAAAATCATTAAATATTCGATTGAATATAATTTCATATATTTATATGAATTTGGTACATCACGCTTCTACAGAGATGACGCTAGGACGGTTTTTCGACCCAAAATACCCCGTTTAGTAAATATTATCCAAGTCCTTAGGACGATACAGAAGTAAGTAAAACGCTTATAACAGTGGACAGCCTGGACGTAACAGAGTATCAAACTATACTTCCGCAGTGTTTAAAAGCCTTAAAAGGCATTTATTTTCTTTACTTTTTGATGTCATTTCTAATAACTACTAGATACTACTACCGCTTCGGAAACAAATGGCGCTCTGAGAAAGAAGAAGCGGCGCAAGAAACTCTCCCAGCATTCTTTTTTTCCGCTCTTTTCAATAAAAATATACAATATTGTACAGTCATTTCCATCGCTATAAAATAATCACCATCTAGTCCCAGGCTGTCCGATCATTTAGATATTCAGCAGTGGAGTAATACGATTTACGACAGAGCCATTTTTTTATAAAACATTTAAATTTATTTATAGATAATGCCTGAACAGTGGCTGGGACTTTATTGTAGAAGTGTATACATTTACCCTTAAAGCTATTATGTATCTTATGAAGCCTACTAGAATTAGTTACAAGCAATCCCTTATTTCTAGTGTTATAATAATGAAAATCACTATTAAGAGCAAAAAGGTGACGATTTTTGTGAACGTATATTAAATTTTCATAAATGTACTGACAATGAACAGTCATAATATTTATTTCTTTAAATTGTTCTTTGAGAGACTGTCTATAACCAAGCTGATATATAGCACGAACAGCTCTCTTTTGCAGAGCAAACACTATATCAATGTCAGCAGCATGACCCCATAGTAAAATACCGTACGTCATCAAGTACATCGTACCAACGTTTACAAGTAGACACAACGTTCACTTAGTAGTCGAAAGGACACTTCTTTGTACTCGTAGTTTTATAATTTAATTTCTATGTGCGATTGTTGATCATTGCTTTAATCTTGAATTGTGGGAAATAACAAAAAAAGTTCTAAGAATTCAAACTGGTGTAAGTCATTACATGAACACTAAATATAATTATTCGTCGAACTAATATAAGTTCTTAAAATGCTTAAAAGAAAAACAATAATAAAATATCGATTATGATTGGAACTCGAGTCCAGCAAATATCGAATCGGAAGGAGAGGAAGGTACGAACTCTATCAGAGGCAGAGAGTACATGACCACAGCGTTTTTCATTGGGCTTGCCATTCTACCTATTGTAGGGCACATTTCCGCTTCAAAGTTGCCGGCGAGATACTTCAGATTCTTCCATTAGAGCATGGACGGCGGCGTTAGGTGACTTGACAGCCCATTAATCCTATGAAAATTTACCAAGTGTAGCAGTAAGGACTCCCGCCATCAACATAGACATGACAGTGCCGAGCGAAGTTCCCGCGTAAACAAGTGCCGCCATGACACTGCGCTCGACTGGCGGGGCCCACTTTGACAGCAACACGTGCATCGCTGGGAATGTGACGCCCTGAAATTTGATGATAGCTTAGTAGGATTTCTAAGTAGATTCTTATAGGTCTGTGCGCCTACGTAACAAAATCCGATAAAAAAAAGAATAATATCATCCACGTAGACACAAATTTTCATAAAAAATGTTAATAAAAGTAAAACTAGTGGGCCAAACTATGTTAAATTTTTATGGGACCAAATTTCATCTATTCCGCATTGAACGTTGAATTACGTAGATCGGATCATAAATCTCAGAGTAATCGGTGTACATACATAAAAAAATACCGATCGAATTGAGAACCTCCTGCTTTTTGAAGTCGGTTAAATAGAAAAGGAAACCCTTTTAATTTGAAAAGCATAGTACGGGAGTGCAAAAAAATGTCTAGTATTTGGGATTCCACCATACAAAGGCGTTTTATTCCTAAAGCAAACTAGGCATGTGCCAAGGGGCGCGGGGTTCCAAAGAGGCGCGGATTTTATAAACAAAAGCAATACTTATGTACATAAAATAAGTTGTATAAATAAGTACTTGTAAGCTGGTTTTAAGATGAATGTTATATGAGCTACTTACCCCACCGATACCTTCCCCAACTCTCATGAGGACGACAGCCACATAATGCGCCTCCGCCATTACCGGAGTGAGCAGAGTGCACACCACGTTGATGCACACACTAAAGAACATCACCCATTTGGCTGAGAATAATTCTGCTACTCTTCCCCCTGAAAATAAAAGACAACAGTTAATATGTTGAGTTGTAAGGCACAGAATACATAATAGTACAGGTACAGAAGATTCCCTCCGCAAAATAAATTAAAGTAATAGGAACTCTTGCTAAGATGCAATTAGGTGCAATTCAGATCGCACATTTACAATACAATTATATACATCTAGAAGTTGCCTCTTTTCCCATCGTGGAGCTCTTACCTCTTCTGAAGACGTAAGGGCTGCCTCTCTTTAATAAGAATAATTACCAGTTAGGTACATGGCTATTAGGTACTTTATATTGTGAACAAATGATGTTTCAATCAAACTTAGGCAAGATCATAGTATCATATTATTATGTATTCTGAGGTAGTATGTAGGTAGATCAGAAAACCAAAGAGATCGTCAATCTCAAACATAAAAAAAATCCTTTAATTCTAATAAATTCTAGATACATACTTTAGACCACATTTTTGTAACTTAAATAAGTACCTACTTAGATAATATTTAATTGATTCAGTATACCTATTATGAATGCATGGATATACATACCTATGTTTTTATATTTTTATACATCTTACATAATATAATTAAATCGCACCGAAGATAAAACAATGTTTTGATTTTTTTTTAAATATTTGTTATGTGTTTTACCTAAAATCTATCCAGATCAAGATAGACTTAGTTCTGCAGCATGCGCGACAAAAAAAGATTAGAGAATTAACTGACATAGAATAATGATATTATAGTATTAAAAGAGGTAGATATGTCATTAGCGCGCCGAAAATCAATCGCCTAAATTGAGTCAATTGGTTCCTTTGGTGTAGTCGCTCTCTCGATACGAAAACGGTACACACGCGTTTGTTGTTGACAGAATTGCTTACAATTTGATATAGGTAAAACATTAAAATGCTGTCTTGTGTTATGGGTGCATCTTACTAATTATGAAAGTAAAAAAAAATCATAGAAATACATACCACAGTTAAGAAATAATGATTTTTAACATTTTATTTGATTTCATTATTTATCTAACAAAATAAATACGTTGCCTTGACAACGCCGATCGTCACCAAGCCGATCATAGTTTAACGTACAGAAGTGACGAAATATTGATGCTGTCTGTTGCGGGATGATCGAGGTAGAATATTTTAGGAAATGATGTAAAAAAGTCGTTGTTGTAGTGAATGTATATGAAATGTAATAATTTTTAATAAACAAGTGCGTATATAGGTAGCTGAACTATCAAACTACTAAAACAAGTATTAGGGTAGGTAGCGGACGTAGACAGTGAGTGCTAATTTTCTTCTTCTCCCATTACCTTATTGTAATAAGCCCTCAACAAAAAGACTTCCAAACAAATAAATTCGTTAGTAAAATTGTAAAAAGGGTCCCTTACTGTAGATACCTTTCGGTTTTGTTTTGGTGCCTGTATGTTTCTTATTATTTTATGTATAAATAATTGATTTCATCAAAATAATATATGGCTATATTATAATCTATATTAAAATATTTTTTATTAAATCAATGACACATTGTCTACTTAGGCATAAATCACGGTGTACGGTAAAAAATTATATCTGAGGAATTAACTGTATTCTTCCTATACAAATACGAAGCAATTAGCTAAATAGATTTGTATCTTTTTCGCTTGCGATAATTATATTTACTATCCTTCTTTGACGTGTAATCGTAATGTGCTATTGCAATATTAATTTATTCATGTGTGCGTTAGTGTATCATTTTCAAACACCGAATTTTGTCTACGTAACCTATCTATACTTTTAAATATCATTGACATAGAATGAATAAAAATGAATCTGAATTACTTTAGTTATTTTCGTAGTATTATGTCCTATGGTATATCGCTATGTGGCAATGCTGCCGATATCAATACCATCATTGTGCTGCAGAAGAGGGCTATTCGCGCTATTTATAACCTAGGTCCTAAAAAATAATTCAAAGGGAATCAATTTTGAGAAAATAAATGCCTTTTATGCCTTTAAAGAATCATTGAGAGAAAAATTTAAAGAAATTAACATCTTGACTGTTACCTCTCAATATATTCTTGATAATGTAATGTTTGTTCATACTTACATAATCTATTTTCTAGAAACTGTCATAACCATAATGTTAGCACCAGGAACAAACATAAACTTATAATGCCTATTTGCCTTTTGTGGCTGTATATGCTTATACAACAAGCTCCCAGATAATGTTCAAAACCAATGTATTTGATTTGATGAAATTCAAAAGAATTGTTAAAAAACGTTAGTCTGGTAAAGGCAACTGATTATTAATTGAGCAACTGCCCACAGGCTATTAAATAATAAATTTTATTGTACGATTTTACATTGAAACCATATTTTTATATAAAAAAAAATAAAAGCCCGCTGAGTTTGAATTACTTTTGGAATGGGTGGTAGTTTTTAACCGGCTTCCAAAAGAAGGAGGTTATCAATTCGATCGGTATTGTTTTTTGACTTTCATTAAGTGATTTTATATCCTATTTTGAATAAAAATATTTGAATTTGATCTCGTTTTCTGGGAGACTGCAGATGAAATGGTTTACGACAATTTTATATAATATAATCACTGGAATTTAAGCTGCGTTCACAAGCTCGTAAGAAAGTGACCTCAAAATGATTTTTAATTTAAAAAAGGAGGAGGTTATCAATTCGATCGGTAATTTTTCTTTAGTTTGATGCAGAATAGATCTTATTTGGTCCCATAAAAATTTTACATAGTTTGGCCCAGTAGTTTTCATTTTATGAAAATTTTTGTTTACTTCGATGATATCATTGTTTTTTGTGTACGGCTTTTTTGGGAGTTTTCATTCATATTAAAATCGGATAAGGTTTTATGCTTTGGGTTTGATACTCTCATCAGGTTTTTTTTATTAGAATCGGATAAGGTTACATTCTTTCGGTTTTTCCTAATGATACTAAAGCTAGGTTCACTAGAACCAATGAGCGATGGCCACGCTCTCTAGAAACGAGGAGTTTGTAAATGTTTTTATGTCATATGAGTTTATATGACATAAAATCGCGGTATGATGATCATCCAGCAAGATCGTGCAGAAGCAGAAGGTCGTATGTATGTATGTTCATGAGAAACTTATAATTGGTGAAAAACCACATACATATCCAGCTCATGTCGATGGTAAGTAAGGGCTAGGCAGAGGTGTATTACACTCAAATATCGCCGGCTAAATTGTTAAGTTCCACACAACTGCGAATCTATTGCCGTAAAGCGAGCACAGTTCCAGACTTTGGGAATTTACTCTCAGAAAAACCCGATTTCCTGAGACCTTACCAGTGGGAGGCACCTTTGCCCGGGAAGCCGGCTAGATTATGGGCACCACAACGGCGCCTATTTCTGCCGTGAAGCAGTAATGTGCAAACATTTCTGTGTTTCTGTCTGATGGGCGCCGTAGCTATTGAAATTACTGGGAAAATGGTACTTAACACCTTATGTCTCAAGGTGACGAGCGCAATTGTAGTGCCGCTCATAATTTTGGGTTTTTTAAGAATCCTGAGCGGCACTGCATTGTAATGGGTAGGGCGTATCAATTACCATCGCTGAACGTCCTACTCGTCTCGTCCCTTATTTTCATAAAAAAAAAACCTTCGCAACAGGTCACATTTACCGCTACGCAACTAAGGCAGTTACAAAGTTAAAGGCGCATATTAAGAATTTGGAAGTCCGGTGACTGCAGAGAACAGCATTAAATTCCAAATTATTTTTATGCTCGAGTGTCCTACAGAGAATTCCAATAATAATCTTTACGATGTCTGTCTCGACGTAAGTGATGTTATACAAACCAGGGATTTGAGAGACGAAATATCCCCAAAAATAGCAGCTGAGTACGATGCCCTGCACCTCCGACGACCAGAGAAACGGTCCGTCTGCATCCTGTAAAATAAACAGAGTAAATATGGCAAGTTATAACATCGTATATATACATTTCTAGTGCCTACTTATAGGTAGGTGATTTGACAAATTAAGTATATATAAGTCATTGTACAAAACAAGATATTTTTGGTAGTGATACTTTGTAGAACATTGGGCACATTTTTCTGGGACTATCCACGTAAATATTATCTACAAGGTAGGTAATAACTACATTTGCAACTGGACCCCTGGTTGTAAAACACAGCTTATTTCATTTAGTTTGACTACCACATACCAGTGGGAGGCTCCTTGGCACAGGACAACGGCGCCTATTTCTGCCGTGAAGCAGTAATGTGCAAACATTTCTGTGTTTCTGTCTGAAGGGCGCCGTAGCTATTGAAATTACTGGGAAAATGGGACTTAACACCTTATGTCTCAAGGTGACGAGCGCAATTGTAGTGCCGCTCAGAATTTTTGGCTTTTTCAAGAATCCTGAGCAACACTGCATTGTAATGAGGAGGGCGTATCAATTACCATCCGCTGAACGTCCTGCTCGTCTCGTCCCTTATTTTCATAAAAAAAAAACATGTTTTGACAATGAGGCGTAATTTTAGAAAGCGCATTAAAACGCGTATACGTCACCACGGATTAAACTCGATGATATGAGCTTCTATTATTCGAACTCTGAACAGCTTGCAGCCAAACTGTTCAGAGTTCACAACGGCTACATATTTTAAAAATCGGGTTATTCGTATAAAAAGGTCACAAAAATTAACGGAAAATATTTTAAGAAACAATTTATTTATTTATGACCGTACATATTGTTATATTCATTACGGAAATATTAAGCGCGCCCATCGTATGTACTCGACCAACCTGTATGTATAAGTCGTCATATTTTAAATATTAAAAAGTAAGTAATCTCTATACAATGTGTTTTATACTTGGGGATGTTATACCAAACAAATAAATAAAATATAATAATACCCTCATTTTCGAACAATATAACTTATTAATGAGTTACATACTATACCAACCGAATTATATATTATACTAGCTGACCCAGCAAACGTTGTATTGCCGATATTAAAAATCGCAATACAAAAGTAACTGTTGATCGTAGATGGGTGAAAATTTGAAGTTGCATGTATTTTTTAATGCTGACTCATAATCAAATCAATTTAAAAGAAATTTCAGAAAAAATTAAAAAAATAATTTCGTGTGGACCACCCTTAACATTTAAGGGTATGAAAAATAGATGTTGGCCGATTCTCAGACCTACTCAATATGCTCACAAAATTTCATGAGAATCGGTCAAGCCGTTTCGGAGGAGTATGTGAACGAACATTGTGACACGAGAATTTTATATAAAAGATCTACCTATATTTTTTTATGAAAATAAGAGACGAGACGAGCAGGACGTTCAGCTAATGGTAATCGATGCGCCCTGCCCATTACAATGTAGTGCCGCTCAGGATTCTTGAAAAACTCCAAAAATTCTGAGCGGCACTACAACTGCGCTCGTCACCTTGAGACATAAGATGTT
Organism: Leptidea juvernica; assembly: GCA_949711755.1. Lineage (NCBI taxonomy): Eukaryota > Metazoa > Arthropoda > Insecta > Lepidoptera > Pieridae > Leptidea > Leptidea juvernica. The sequence goes on along the minus strand of CATIXQ010000002.1, from coordinate 13,601,986 downwards.
AAGTCTCATTTGCCCAGTAATTTCAATAGCTACGGCGCCCTTCAGACCGAAACACAGTAATGCTTACACATTACTGCTTCACGGCTGAAATAGGCGCCGTTGTGGTTCCCATAATCAAGTCGGTATCCTGTGCAAAGGAGCCTCCCACTGGTAAATATATATATATGTACAAATGATTTAAGTTTTTTTTTGTGTTAATTCTGCCAATATTTGTTTTTAAAACAATTCGACACGTGTTTCGCCTCTACACGAGGCATCCTCAGGACGTGTTGTCTCGCCAAAATCTGGCACGAGTCTCGTGCAACACGTGTCGAATTGTTTTAAAAACAAATATTGGCGGAATTCACACTAAAGAAAACTTAAATCATTTGTATAATTATGGATTTCCGTAAAGTAACGCCTAATTCAATATTTTTTTTTATGTTTATGTATTTATGTATTATTTATTATGCATTATTAGACAGACTATAGGTTAATAAAATGGAATGCCTACAGGGATACCTACTCAATGCAGTTCTTAAATTAAGGCTCAAGAAAATTGAGTAGTACAAGTAATTCTTAAGTGGGTTGAAACAATTTATCACAAATTGCAATAATCTCAATTACAACGTAAGTTAAGGCGACACTAAATGCCGGCGACCTTGAGCGATATGAGTTCACGGCTCCCATGTAACAAAGCCAATATTTTCAAAATTCTTGCGTCGAAAATGTAACATTTTAATAGGCGCAAACAGTTCAATTGCTTACAATCCTCATTATTGATTACTAATCTTAATAAATGTACCAACACAAAAAAGTAAAAGCTATAAGAACAACTTTTATGAGTGAGAAAAAACTTGTTTAACTGCAAACACAACTGGTAATTCATAATAGCTCTGGAGTGTTAAGTTTAACTAACAGCAAGCATTAGCAACCTACAAGTAAGAGTTAAGGGTATGTGTAACAGGATACACTAGTGTTCTTGGCTTCAAATGCTATATTTTCACCACAAAACTTGTCTAAAAACACCTTGCTTGCGTGTTTTCTGCTTACTCTTCGCCTTACATGTTTTCTGAAAGTCAACAATACACGTGCCCAACCAGATTGCGAATACCTAGTTGGAACAAACCCAATAACACGTCATCTTGTAGATTATATTGACCTGTTCGAAGGTTAAATACTGGTATCATTCTTTAAATAGACATTCCATTTAATACTTTCTCTCATTCGGGACACAATAATAATAATATAAACATAAATTACTTTGACTTACGATTGGCCTCATTGTTGAAACGTTTTATACAGCGTGTGCTTTACGGCCGTTCCCAATATACTATCTACAGATAAAGAATAGGTTTCTACCATATACTGTCAGCAATTAGCTGTCAATAATCTGAAGCTGTCCCAATTACCCGATAAGTCATTCTTATCGCCTTATATTGAGACGCGTGAACTGCACTTTCCATACAAACTTCTATCGCTGGTAAGCGTATACGTCCTTCCATTGACAGACAGCGTGTATGGATAAGGTGAGTTACCGTCGATAAGTACATTGGGACTGAAAAGTCAATGATAGTTACGATTTTTATCTTAAGTAGACCACATCCGGCGATAGACTGAATATTGGGAACGGCTGTTAAATGAACACAGTCACGGGTAGAGCTTAATCGTAAAAATATATATTTTTTTTTAATTAATAATTTAATTTTTGAAATTTTCAAACAAACAAATTTTATATTAAGGAATAATAATTTTAATAACCCTTACGTGGTCGCATAAGACAACAAGGTGTCAGTGCCTACGATAGCGCGCGGCTACTAGATTTCTTACAGGTTGTTAAACAGAATATAACATGCTACATATTATCGTGCTAGAATTCGCAGAAATACTATTTTTGCTGCTTTATATTCTCGAGACACTTAATAATTATATCTCTTAGCCGACTTAACCAATCAGCCGTTTTTTTTGTTTTTTTTTTTTATGGAATAGGAGGACAAACGAGCGTATAGGTCACCTGGTGTTAAGTGATCACCGCCGCCCACATTCTCTTGCAACACCAGAGGAATCACAGGAGCGTTGCCGGCCTTAAGGAAGGTGTACGCGGTTTTTTTGAAGGTACCCATGTCGTATCGTCCCGGAAACACCTCACAAGGAAGCTCATTCCATAGCTTTGTAGTACGTGGAAGAAAGCGCCTTGAAAACCGCACTGTGGAGGACCGCCACACATCCAGATGGTGAGGATGATATCCTAACTTGTGGTGTGTCGTGCGAAGGCCGAATTCGGCGGCAGGAATCTGGTAAAACAGCTCCCCGTGATAAATGCGATAGAAGACACACAATGAAGCGATGTCTCTACGTTATATAGCTGGCTAATGTTAAACGTTCTGCTGGCTGTTTAGGTTGGCAGAAAAACAGATAGCTGAACAAGCCTATGAGCTATACTGGATGCCAGCTGCGCCCCCCGGCTACTTTTCCTACTGCCCCGCTGTCTCTGTGCTCGGACGCAGCTCCGAATTTGGGATACGATTCGGAAGCAGTGCGCGAGTGTACATACAAATAATACTATGGCTACTTCGGTCCGTCAATAATCTTGCCGGAACGGATGTCAGCGGTTACCGGAATGAAATCGGATGGCGGATTTAGTGCGTAAACTACCATAGAAATAGTTCTACTACTCCGGACCGTGTTTTCACGGATACGGATCGGACGTAGTGCGAAATCGCTCTAATATTTGGCCTTATTATAGACACGTATCTAAAAATTGTCCTCAAATTAGGTGACATGAATCACTTCTCCAAATGAACAATATGTGCCATATGACAAATATGATCTACACAGATAACACTTATTAATGGGCATACATTTTGTTTTAATGTAATTGTGGCCCCAATACGTAAGTATGTCCAAGTGCACGAGATTCAAGAAGTAACCACCAAGTATACCATTGTTATCAAATAATTAAAAAAAATGTTAATATATAATGTGCAGTTTTTGAACAATAAAAGTCTACGAAAATGAAAAATGTTAACTTAAAAGTTTGAGTTGTTTCTTTGTCAATAGTCACAGTCAACTAGACCATTGCAAACTTCAGCTACTGTATGCCTCTTGTAACTCATAATATGTCTGCTGAACCACAACCAATAGAAGAGAATTAATTACATTTCAATATGTGTAAGTTGTACATTAAAAGAATTTAATTTCTTTCCAATTGTAAAAAAATCAAAAATGATTTTTAAATTAAATTTATATATCTAAATTATGACCAATCTACATTGGTTTTATTTAATACCTTCTTCATTACCTACATTATTGGTCCTTTTAACTTTAAATAGCACAAGGAATACAGATTAAGGGTATTTGTTTTAAATTATTAAAAGGTTTTTATTTTATTACGCCAAACAAGTATAAATTCTTGCGTGCGTAGGTACATAATTACACATACCTTTTTATATTGTGTTTAAGTGAATAATTTGTCAGCATACAATATGTGATGTTATATTTATAAGAGTTCTATGTTTGCTTGTCCAAGCCCAATCTTTATTATTACGCTATCGTACACAAAAATGTCATTTTATATTACATAAAATATTTAACACTTCAGAATTTTTACAATTATTTTATAAGAGGTGCACATACATCCATACATACAAACACACACACACACACACAGACGTACGGACACGGTCAGGGAAGCTTCCTAGGACCTTAAGACGAAAAACGGGGTATAATCAATAACATCCCGAATTTTTGAAAATTTTCTATTTTCTTAGTGGGAAGTTAAAATTGGAATTTTTAACTGTTGTGCTTTGACACACAGAAACTATACAACATTTGAAGGCATTTTTTAACTTCCGCCATCAGGTAATAAACAAAATATGAATCGAATGGTATAAGCAACTACTCAACAATTTTTTCGTACGTACTCGACATATACGGGCTGCGTCGTCTAGGACGAATGACGAAAACGATGGAGCGCCGCGTGTAACAAAATTATTCTTGCAAACGCAACTCCATACCCCATAACTTTCTCATTTCTTGAGATATTATATCGATTCTTTCACGTGTTTGTTTTATTTTAATTAATTTTTTATAATTTAACTATACCAAAAATTAAGTTTTCTTCATTTTAGATTTCCTTCCAGACCTCAGCAATTTATGAACCGACGAGAAAAATTCTTATTTTTAAATTTATTGAGAAATCTATATACCTTGGAGTCCGTAGCATTGCTCGTAGGTTGACACTCAACTTCCGCCGTAGGTGCGGCTTGCTGATGCTGCTCCAGTGACCCATGGGCAGACATCTTGATAGCAGTGTGGTTCAGCATCCCCACCATGGCTACTGACAGGTTCACCTTCAACCCGTAAACGATGGCCATCCCCACAGAGCCCAGGATAGCGAGTATGTATCGGGCCGGAACTACCCCTTAACGAAAAATAGCTTAATTAATGCAAAATAACATGAATTATTGATAAGATAATGTCACGTACACGCACACTTATAAAAATAGTATGTAAAAGTATGAAAAGTTGCCACTGCAATCTTAATTTAAAACTACGTTTTAAGATAGTATTAAAAATGTTATATAGGTAACTAAGATAGCTACAAATATATTAGATACAAGAATAAAAATTTTATGTTAAAAAGAAGTTTTTTTTTTGAGCAAACGGCAAGTATAAAATATGTATGAAATGACAACACTTTATACTAATGTGGATGGAAGTGTTGGAAAAGTAACGACGTGGATGTACTGTCCACAGGTCGGGGATGTATTAAAAAGGTCAGGAATTCCAAAAAATATAAGGCATGCCGTTGGACAAGGCAATCCATTATCTCTTTTATAAAGATTGAGCATGAATGTATATGATGGAAAATACTTATGAATACTATATCTAAGGAATACATAATAAGTGAGTCTTTGGTGCCCGACTAGATGACAACGCAACGATGCCTTTATTGTGCCACCAGGCAATGGGTTCACTAAAAGGCTAGTACCTTGCCTAGCCGGCTAGACTAGACTATAGGGATGGATTGAATAGTTAAGTTCTCACTCAAGTAAGAATAACTTTATAAATATAGTTATTTATCTAATCTATTGTAATTCTCTTTTGACAAATAGAATTATATATTTTAGTTTATATAATATAATAACTAATATAATAATATAATAAAGCCTTTTATTCAGTTCTCTTAGTACAATGAATTTTTAAACTTATTAAGTGTGATTAAATTGTTACTCATAGAGGATTAAAAAATTATATTAATAATGTACCTACATACACAAAATTCTAATGTACGAAAAATATATTTTATATTAAATGAATGATTTTATTAATAAATAACATTTCCTTACATTATCATATTAATAACCATAAAATTTAAGTACCTAATAACCTAAGCTTTTCTCAAGTTCAATAATTTCAATATTAGATTGTTCAACTTGGATTAGTTTAAGCTATCACTACTGTCAAGCGTCCCGAGACGTACACGTTTTTGTAAGTTAGATTCTAGTCCGGAATCCCATTCAAAAAAATGTGCGCTGTACTTTAGAATAACAGGCACCAGGAAGTCAGCGATCACACCACTCGAAGACCTAAGAAGTTTGTATTGATTTCACGCAATTACAAGATCGCGGCCAATGCCCTCTGGGCTCTGACGCTGGTTGCCATGGTTACCGAGGCGTAGATCATTTGACCTCTACGCTGAGGAAGGACACTGAAAACTACACATCTGTTTGTTATTAATATATTTTTAAATTAATTGAGCCTGCTGTAACGAATATTCATAATAGGACTATTACGATTTAGCAGCTGGAGGTGCTTATTTTAGGAGAGGAATTTTTAAAGGATCGCTCTGTTGTCTAATTAAATAGTTTAAGCTATTTTTGGCTTGAGGTTCTTGGAATAATAAATTAGATATCGGCAATTGAAGGTCAAGGGTCATAAATAACTGTTTTTTACAAAATATATCGGTTTTTAGTGCTCACAATGATGTTAATAATATTAAATAATTAACTTAAACTTTCATTCTCATTAAACAACAAACTATTCATCATGCACACTAGAAAATCCTGTACCTCCTGCAGCGACTTCGGCTTCGTATATTCAAATAATCCTTCAACTTAGAAATAGATAAAAATCACTGGGAGTTAGGTTGGGTGGGGATGGAGGATGCTCAACTATTTCAAAGCCAGTATCTCGAATTGTATTCATACCAACGACGGACCTGTGAGCCGCTCTTGATGGAAAAATAACAATATTTGTCAGGTTGCATCGAAATTTCTCACGAATTTCCTGAAGCAAATTTTATTAATTGTCCTGCGTATAAAGTGTAAGTAGCTCAATGGTCCAGATATTCAACCTTGACCGCCCCTTTACTATCAAAGATCACCTTAAATTTACAAATTTAAATTAATTTTAATTTTTAATTTTCTAAAACCGGTTCCATAATGACGAGCGAAAATTTAAAGCGAGAAATACACGGTAAACGCGAATGTGGACAAAAGAGCTAAGAACGCGAGAACTTCTACTGACTCCACACTCGCATGTTTCTCGGAAGCGAGAGACTCGTCGCCCATAGGGCCGCGTTTCCACCTGCAAGCAAACTCGCCGAAGTCTTGCATGAGTTCTTGCATTTGTGTTTACATGTTGTACTAATTCCTGCAATTTATTTCTGTTATAAATGTCTTGCGAGAAGCTCGCGGATCATACTATCGCAACTTATCACGGAGGTGCTTGACAAACTGTCGCGACAGCACTTGCAATGGGGTTTACACTTGCAAGCTGCTGTCAGACTGTCGGACATTTCTCGCGGAACTTATCTTGCAGATGGAAACGCGGCCTAACAGTTTGCGTGATATTTACCGAGCATCAATATGAGCTGTATTTACGCGACCGAATTAGAATTGGCATTCCTAGAATATTCTGAATTAGAAACAGTTTTGGTGAATATAAGTTTAAAAGTAAACTAAAAATCCACAATGCGTGAAAACGTATTAGCACCTTGATGGAGTTACCCATTGATGAATTGAAAAACAAACAAAAAATAAACTTGTCGCAGCAGTTACTTCTGCGTCCATCGTCACCGAGCATGAGAACTGTATTGAGAACCTCGCGAGTGTACCCAAAGAAGCTGTTGCTGACATTATATGCGAAGATCTGGCGTGAATATGGACGGGCTTAATCGATCGTGTAAAATGCAGACCGCACACTATCAGTTGTAAACTTTGTTTGTTCGTCTGTAAAACATACTGTAACACGACAATCTGTGTTTTTAACATTTTTTACCATTTGATCGGTCATTACGACTGTTGAGCGACCTGTGCAAGGGTCATCGTTTTAATTATGCACACCAACGTGCAACTCTAGAATATTTTTTCAAGAACAGATACTTATTAAACGCACACAAATCAATTTTATTCATTTTCGAGCACATGCACGAAAAACAGAAAGCAAAAGACTAAAGTAGGTATTAATTAATGAATAAATTTTCTTATTGTGTAATTTATTAGATAATATAATATTCTACAATATTATATATATATATTTATTCAAAACAAATCTTATAACTATATTTACAATACTACGACTACATAAAATTAAAACTATCATTACGTGGAAGCGTACCAAGAATACTGGCAGCATTACCGCGTTGGATAGCAAGGCTGATCCGTTGACCGAAATAGCTGCCAGCGCTTGGGTTTCCAGTAGCCTTATTGAGGCGCGAAGATAGTATTTTGAACATTCTCCGCGCCTCTGGGCCCCACGGGCCAAGTGTCTCGACACCAAACGGCACAAAGATGTATGACTCACTGAGACCAACATATTTGCGACGCTTGCTGTCTTCGGCAGTCGAAGCAGCAGCCCCAGCACCAACTGACGTAACTTGGACATGAGAAGGAGCCAGAGTGTCGACGCAAGTAGCGTCCCACACCAGCGCCCTTCCCCGTGCCCAAGCCACCAGCGTCATTCCATCAGGACGCTTGCCATCGCGGCGGGTAATACCATTTGGCTCTAAAACAGCTGGTATATTAAGAGCGGCAAATGCCCTGCGGATGACTTCATTGTGTAATTAAATCTTATTAAGTAAGTGAAATATGCATTTTTTATATTTAAATTTAATATTAATGATATTAATACAAATTGATATTTAGATTTTGTGTTGATACAAAAATTATTTAACAGATATAATAATAATATACTTAGACATTATAATATCTTTCATGGAGGAAAAATTTAATAAAGTATTAATTAGGTAGTAGTTTTTAACATTAATTTCTGTCACTTTAATACTAATACTAAAAATTTAATTTAATACACCTCTTATGAAAACCTTTAATAAAACACTGTTATTTATATGTTATTAAAATGAAAACTACTAGACCAATCTATGTAAGTAAGTAAGTAATTTTTATGGGACCAAATGGCATCTATTTCGCATCGAACAAAAAAAAAATTACGTAAATCGGATCATGAATCTCAGAGTAATCGGTGTACATACATAAATATAATACATAAAAAAAAATATCGATCGAATTGATAACCTCCTCCTCCGAAGTCGGTTAAAAACAAAATAAATGCATAGACCAAATATAAATTAACAAGTATTAACTATAGTATAATTTATAATAATTTTGTAACATAAAAGTTTGCACAACATTACTTCATATCGGTTTGACAACGCATGACTCATAAGTTTCCTACCGGCGTAGTTAATATTATGATATAGGTACCTACTGTAAAGTGTGATGCAATATTGCATTTACTGAGGACACAGGCACAGGGGGAAAAACGACGCTCTTTGTATTTGTTAATTAACTGCATTGGGACAGTTACTGGCATTATGTAGGGTTACTATCTATATTAATATTATAAAGAGGAAAGATTTGATTGTTTTTATTGTTTGCATTGCATAGACTCAGAAACTACTGAACCGATTTGAAAAATTCTTTCACTGTTGGAAAGCTGCACTAACCCCGCGTGACATAGGCTACTATATTTTTTTTAATTAAGGATCCTTTCTAAAATTCTATATTTTTTACATCGCGTGTGCTGCGAAAAGTATTATTGGCTTTGCAGAACACATAATTATTTACAAAAAGTGTTGCGAGTGTTCTTTTATTTTTTCTTTTGTCCTGTGTGTACGCAGACGAAGTTGCGGGGTATCAGCTAGTAATGTATAAGTAAGTATTGACCTGATTAGAGGTCCCTGGTTCGAATCCCGGTTGGTGCAATCATTTATATGATGAATATGGATGTTTGTTTCCGAGTAATGGATGTTCAGATGTATTTATGTATGTTTAAGTATGTATATTGTATTAAATATATCGTTGTCTTGTAACCATAGCACAGGTTATGCCTAGTTTGGGGCAAGATAATTTGTGTAAAAGTGTGTCAATATTATTATTATTAATTTATACATTGAAATATTCTTACAGCTCACTGAGCACTTCCTGAGTATTAAATGAGACGATGAGTAGTGGTAGGTAGAGGTAGTGATGCTCAATAAGATCTGGAAGGATCCTTCTGGATCACCAAAAGCACCAAAGCTCGACTTATGAGGTGCTTTGTATTTCTAATCTACGGGGCTGAAACCTGGTCCCCTAGACTGCAAGACTAACAATTCCATCTTAAAAGAAAAGCTATCGTCGAGTGTGCAACTACGAATTCTGAAGTTCATTGGTCCCATCTCCAGAAATGAAGGATCGATTGAGCGGTTGATAGTGCAGGGCCAGGTGGAGGGGAAAAGATCGAGAGGACTCTCACCCACGCGATGGACGGATCTTATCGAAGCAGTGACAATCCAGGAGCATCTCGCGGGAGGCAGTGCGACCCAAAACTAAGAAGACCAACGACGACGAAGTTGCATCATCTTAGCGACCACGACCACTCTGATATGAGTGACTGGTTGAGAAGAAGCTGTCACGCTCGGCTATGTAACCCGGCATTACCAGTGCTCCTTTGCACAGGATGCCGGCTAGATTATGATTTATGGGTACCACAACGGCGCCTATTTCTACCGTGAAGCAGTAATGTGTAAACATTACTGTGTTTCTGAAGGGTGCCGTAGCAAGTGAAATTACTGGGCAAATGAGGTTTAAGATCTTATGTCTCAAGGTGACGAGCCCAATTGTTGGGCCGCTCAGAATTTTTGGGTTTTTCGAGAATTCGAAGCGGCACTGCATTGTAATGGGCAGGGCGTATCAATTACCATCAGCTGAACGTCCTGCTCGTTTCGTCCCTTATTATCATTAAAAAAAAGATGTGTAGTCTGATGCATGACCAGATAACACCATTAGTATGCAGGTTCAAATATCCTCCAGGAATACTTACTTCAAAAAGACACCTCAGAGCTATGCAGTTATTAAAAACAAGAATTAAATGTCTGTCATTTAGTAACTTAATTTCTAACAGTAGGTAATCTCCTAGAGTTTTCTATTCAAGATTTCTGTTATATCAAATCAAATCAAATCAATCAAATCAAAACCAGTTTATTCACGTAGGTCACGGGAATGACACTTATGAATTTCAAAATAAATAATATATTTTCTTATTGAATCTACCGCTACTTCGTAAAGGGTTGAGCTAATGAGAAGAAGTAGCAAGAAACTCATTGCCACTCTTTTGTATCAAGATTTACATTAAAGTAGATCGATTTACAAACCATTTCAAATTACAATATAATATGTAAAATGTTGCAACGGTTAGTATTTTGTTATCAGTTAGTTGTTGTAATAAGCAAGCACATAATATTATACTCAAACGTCTGTCCTTATCAAACATTAAGTTTAATATTTACAATTTACATTAATATTTACTTTATGGTTTCGCAAAAGTCAGGGATAGGTATTATTGATCGGTGAGATAATTTATACGTCTAGATTGGGACTATTGCTGTTAGACAACCGATGAAAACAGGCCAGGTTAATAACTTTAGTGTGCGTGACAAGCTACGTCTTATATTCGCGATTTGTAGCTCACTCTGTGTTGGTTTGCTCAAAATAGATGTTAACTTTCAACCTCAATTTTTTTGACGTTTTAACAGCTGTCGTAGTCTAACTAGATGTATATAAGCAATCTAAGATTGATTATATTTTAAAAGATAAATATAAAAATTATAGGTACCTATACAGGGTCTACAAAAAAAAAGTATAGAAAAGCAATACCGATAAGTTAAACCCTGTGTCTGTTAATATATAATATAATCATAAATATTATTTATATTATGTATACAAACGTAATAAATAAACATAAAATTAAAAAACACTAAAAGCAATAATCAAATCAAACCATTAACAATCATAAATTTCAAGACATTTGAATGTAATTTGAAAATAATAAAATATTACAAAATAAAAACTTACGGCCCAATACGTTTCCCTTGGCTGGAACATCCATCGCACTGTTGCAATCAAACTTTAAAAAAAAAAAAACACTCAAATTTTACTTTATCATAACGAGAGCAAACGTGTGTCGTATTCAAAAGAAGCTTTACGAATGCAGACGAGTACGGCGCTGCGAGACTAGTACTGCACAATATGTATTAACTGTTATTTTGTGCTTTCTTAGGTAATTGCCTCTGGCGGACGTGCATATCGTCACATGTGATAACAAAATGCCTTGAATTACTACAGTCTGGGTACAAAATACTGCGCGATGCAAGCTTTCCCGCTCTTTCAAGGTGCCCTTCAAAGCTACGAAGGATCAATGAGGCGTCTGATGTCACCTGTTGAAATAGGTCGACGCGTCACGGAGTTTATTACAATTTTCTTTTTTATTTATGTAATATCTAAGTACTTAAACTTTTGATGTGAATAAAATATTAGTTGTTTTACATTATTATTACGAAATATCTTCAATACACGTTAAACAAAATACTTATTTAAACTACTAACATAATATGAGGAAATTGACTCAAATTCAAATTGTCACACAATATTTTAATGAGACATTAATATATTCAGATCTACTGCAATGTGTATGCTTTATATTTAAAAAAACCAAAATATTTTAAACATCCCGCTAAGAAAATTTTCAAAAGATCGGGAAGTTAGTTTTCCCTGACTATTCCCGCGATGGTGTCTGTACGTCTGTTTGTGTGTGTGTGTAAGTTTTTTTTTTCTCCAGAGGTATACAAAAAATACTCTTATGTATCATCAGGGCCTAGCCTGAGTATGTCGGACTCCATGTTATGCTTACAACCACAAATACATATAGATAGACAAAAAAAAACCTCTGGCGTCAACCTCTTCTTCCCCCACGGAACCATTACTTGTGGAGGGAGGCTCTAGCTACTGCTCTTCCGTTGTGCTATTGTCATGGGTTTTGTTTTCCGACCGCTTTCTTTCCAACCGACGGAGTCCCTGAAGAACTTCCGTCGCAAAAGCGCTTGTCGCCTGCCATGCTGTCTCCGATGAAAGCATAGCTTCTCAAATCTCAAAATAACTACGAAAAATTATTTTTTCATTGATTGATTGATTCCTAAAACTATTCAGCTCTTAACATCAAAAAACCACGATCGCCACCAAGCTGGTCAAAATCGATTGATTCGTTCGTGAGGTATCGTTGACGAAAGAAAACCGGAAAAAATTGTATTTTTTTTGGAATTACTTCGAAATCCCTTATCCTATTAATTTATACTCAAGGATTATTTATGGGGTTCAAAAAACTGCGTCAAATACCGCCAACCACGTGAAAATCGGTTGATTCATTCAAAAGTTATTGCCGTTTGAAAATTTAAAAAATGTTTTATTAAACTTTCATCAGAAATGATTTTTTCAAATTTCTCCGACATTTAATATCCGATCAAATGCATGTTCTGAGTTCAAAAACATAGAATAGCTAACTCTTTTAGCTCTAAGAGCTCAAAACAACATTAATTATATGTTTGAGCGAGTTGGAGGTGCAGGGATGGCCTTTAGGGACAACCGTATTCATATTTTTTTTTAAAGGAAAGGCATAAAAAAGCGTAATTAAAAATCAGATCTGATGATGGAATATATGACTTTTTGAAGAGAAAGATTCTTTAGTGGCGTTGTGCACATTTTTTTTATACATATAAAATGTTAAACTCGCGGCGCCTTATCGAAAATTCGTAAGACGGAGGGACTTTTGTGCCAAGTATAAACGATGTAATTATAATATAATAACAAATATGAAATTTGTAAGTTGAATTATGTAATATAAATTTAATAATTACTTTTATACTAATAAATAAAGCAATTCATGCGAAATGATTCCCTAACCGTTCAAAATTATACAAAAACGTTAAGTTTTCACTTCTGGCGGCACTCCAAGACTGCAGCCCGTATTTTTTTTTTTATTTGAATATGGCATTTTTGGATTTTTCAACATCAAATCAAGCATTTGTTCCACACCACAAACAGCTTTCGGAACTTTTAAATGTAAAGCATTCCACGGTTGGAGTCATCCCCACCATCTGGATGTGTGGCGGTCCTCCACAGTACGGTTTTCAAGGAGCTTTCTTCCACGTTCTACAAAACTTTCTTGTGCGGGGTTTCCGGGACGATACGACATAGCGATTCAAAAAAGCGCGTACACCTTCCTTCCAAGGCCGGCAACGCTCCTGTGATTCCTCTACTGTTGCAAGAGAATGTGGGCGGCGATGATCACTTAACACCAGGTGACCCATACGCTCGTTTGTCCTCCTTTTCCATAAAAAAAAACTATGTAGGTGATTGAAAATATGGTAGGAAGGATGATGAATGATAGGGATTATTGTCATCAAAATCGGTAAATAAAAATAATAATAATCACAAGTTTTTCCACCACCTTTTGATGTTAGTGGTAATCATTAACTACCCAAGACCAATATATTTAGTGTTACAATAATTACAAGTCTCATACAAAATTTCTCAAAGGTGTTTTATACTTGATCTGATTCAAAAACCATTTTTAAGCTTATGTTCGTTGTTTGTTCAATGTATAAAAATTAGATATCTTACAGAAAATCGTGAAATATTAACAGTGTTATCTGTGATCGGTATAATAATAATAAAAGCTAAACATTTCTGTTATCACTAGGATAGTTACCGCAATCGAGACGCTATAGACAAAAAATGAATAGTGAAGGAATTATTATAAAACTACGTTCTAATTTTAAGTTGGACTTGTTATAAAAACCTGTTTCTATTTTTTATTTTATAAGCTATTAATTTTTTACTTGTTTTTTAGTCAAATTCAAATATTTTTATTCAAAATAGGATGTGACATCACTTATTGAAAGTCAAAAATTACCACCCATTCCAAAATGAATGCCTCAGACCTGAGAAGAACGGGCGCAACAAACTCAGCGGGCTTTTTTTTTCATCGAAAAAATATGTTTACAAAGTAATATTGTACGATACATTTATTATTTAAAAGCCTGGGGGCGGTCACTCCATTCCCAATCTGTGGTATCAATAAGAAAGTCATTTATGTTATAATAATAATAATATTGACACTCTTTTTACACAAATTATCTTCCCCCAAATTAAGCATATATAGCCTGTGTTATGGGTTGCAAGACAACGATATATTTAATACAATATACTTACTTAAACATACATAAATACATTTAAACATTCATGACTCGGAAACAAACATCCACCTTTACCACACAAACGTTTTTTAACAATTTTTTTGAATAACGTAATACTTTTGTATTGAACATTTTCTGGGATCTTGTTGTAAAAGCATATACATCGCCCCACAAAAGTATTACTAACTCGACTTAGCCGAGTAGCAGGCAAATTCATCTAACAACAAAGTCATCTAACAACATCAAAAGTAATGAAGTGGGTAAGTACCTACTTATAATAATTTAAATGCTCCATTTCTTCTGCTCTAAGGGCCATTCCCTTATGTTGATATTTTTATTGTGCTAGATATTCTGGTTTCGGTATAACATTAAAAAAAATTGTTTTGACATCAAATCAAATCAAAATCAGTTCATTCACGTAGGTCACGGAAATGACACTTATGAATGTCAAAATAACATTTTTTTCTTATTGAATCTACCGCTACTTCGTAAAGGGTTGAGCTAATGAGAAGAAGTAGCAAGAAACTCATTGCCACTCTTTTATATCAAGATTTACATTTAAGTACATCGATTTACAAATCATTTCAAATTACATTATAATATGTAAAATGATGCAACAGACACACTCAAACGTCAAATAGTCAATGTCTTACACGAGTAAGTCAAAAAAGTAAATGTAAATTAATACAAAAGTTAAGAGTACAGTAGCTGCATCATCCACATACACCATAAATAAATAAAGGTATTATGTGAGCATTTTATAAGCGATTATAAATAAATAAATATGTATATATCCATACATATATATCATCAGTCCTTAGACACGTGAATGTAATAAAATATAAGCACCTCCTTTAAAACTATAGCAATTATATTATTATTATTTATTGCTATCAATATTTGCATTATAATAATTGCAATTGGATTTCTCACAAAATAGTTTGCATAATTCTTTTCAAGATCTAACAGCTAAAGCTTTAACAGGGTAAAGGAGCTGCTATAAATGGCGTGATTTATAGTTTTTTACTATTTATTTATTGTTCCCGCATCGTTCATAAAATTTTGTTTTTCAAATTTTATTTGTGTATTAATCCTAGAAGTGAGGGTTATTACTTTAAAAACATAACAAATTGTATTTGTTTATTTTTTTAAATGTTGACCAATTTTCCTTTTTTTAAATTTTAAATCAAAAGTGTAATGTAATTGTTAATATCCAACACCAATCTAATCCCTAGGCCAAGGTAAACGCAAACATAAACGAAGCAAAAGACATGGAGTGAAAGAGAGATGTATAGGAACGATCACGATGAAAATGCATTGTGGATTCCCTTTGCCCCGGTTAGGGATTACAGGAACTTAAGTCAAGTCAACACTAACCTGGAGCAGTTCCATAACCATGAACAGTCCTTTGAGTCTGAAATATATATGTACATACAACTGTGAAAACCTTGAAAAAAAGTTTAGAGTTAACCTATACTTTTAGCAATGCACGTACACCAAAACAAAGTGTCATACCAATCCCGAGTGTAAGACGCAGCTTGTCACGCCCACAAAAATATTAAACCTGGCCTGTTTTTATCGATTGTCTAACAGCCAGACAGATCTTGACGTATAAGTTAACTAAGCATTTAGCAACACTCAGCACAAGTTCATAAAGCTTGATCCACACTAGCGAGCTTAAAAATGAACGTTTCTGACTGCATCAGAGCATAACTCTTGATGGCCAGTAAGTAAGTACTTTCTAAACATAAAAAGAGTCTCATATAAATGATATGAAAATGAATTAAAATTAATGCAGTATTTCTTTACCAGTGGGAGGCTCCTTTGCACAGGATGCCGGCTAAATTATGGGTACCAAAACGGCGCCTATTTCTGCCGTGAAGCAGTAATGTACTATATTTCGGTCTGAAGGGCGCCGTAGCTAGTGAAATTGCTGGGCAAATGAGACTTCCCATCTTATATCTCAAGGTTTTTCAAGAATCTTGAGCGGCACTGCATTGTAATGGGCAGCGCGTTACAACTCCCTTCAGCTGAACGTCCTGCTCGTCTTGTCCCTTATTGTCATAAAAAAAATTACGGCTTTGGTGGCAAATGCTTTTGGCAAAAGCACCTACTAAATGATTGTTATACTGTGGGTGCTATTGAATACAGATAGTGGCAGAAGGTTAGCCAAATTTACGAAGTTTATTTATACTAAGGCCAATTGGGCTTATTCTTTTTATCACGTAAATTGAAGAATGTTTTTAAATATTCTTATTTAATATTGTTTTGTTATAAGCTGATCGTCTCGTCACCAATGAATTAAAGTAAATAAAATAATAGACAGATGTTCCGAAATGTCATTGGCAGTAATATTGATCGTCAATTCAATATTCAAAGTTGTCAATACTCAATATGCCCCAATGACATTCATATTGACAGTTGATTGTGTCAGTTTGAAATTTGAAATGACGGCTGAAGCTCCGCTGCAGCTGTTCCGCTTTTATTTTTCTGTTTCATTTGCATATATTTAATTTAATAACAGTTACAGTATTTACCTACTATTTTGCAGCGGATGTCGTTGGCTCAGAGACTTGTTATAAATATAATATGAAATAAAGCGATACTGTTCGCTTGTTGTCGTCACTTCTAAGTTAATAATTAGCTTAAAATAATATTAAAAACAGAGTTACGTATCCTAAACTTTAGCCGTAATTGGTTCTTGAAATGTGGTGTCTGTTTTACTAAGTGAAAGTTAAAATGCGCGTGCCAAATCGTGAAGATATGTCCCTCTTCATTGGTCAATAATTAATGTGTTTGAATGAGCGTCTCTGCATAATAAATTGTTACGATTGTCGATTTCATTTTTCGTTTACTTTAGAAGTTTTTCTTAAAAATGGCCCTCAAAGTAGAACAGACGAACGACCTGAACTTCATAGCAAGGAACCTTTTGGCTGGAGGTATTTATGTATTTCTTTTTATTTATAATTTTACTATTTATATTTATATTATTAAAATTCTGCTCTATTTAGGAAAAGAGATATTTAGGTATATATATGCATAATTATAATGTATATTTCAAAAAAGATTTTCTGTAATATATATCCAGATTATTAATTAATGAGGTACTTACCTTATGTGCTAAACAAAGAAGATATAAATAGTAATAGGTAATAATATAGTACTTATCAATAATTTATTTTATATAACGTGACTTATAGTGATGTTTTATCTGTAAATATTCTTGTAAAGGTCTTATATTCTAACTAATATTATAAAGAGGATACATTTGTGTTTTTGTATCTATTTTTGTAATGTTTTAACACTAAAACTACTGGACCGATTTCAAAAATTCTTTCAGCAGAAAGCACCATCACTCGGTGAAGGTGCTTTCACCTGAGAGTTGAACATTACACACCAAAGTTTACGAACCATGCATCACTCGAACTTTTGGCTCAGTTGGTAAGAGCTCTACGACAGAACCCGAGAGGTGCGGATTCAAGTCCCGCATTGTTCGTAAATTTTGGTGTGTAATGTTCAACTCTCAGGTGAAAGCACCTTCACCGAGTGATGGTGCTTTCTGCTGAAAGAATTTTTGAAATCGGTCCAGTAGTTTTAGTGTGTATATATAGACCCAGATATGAGTGATATCACTTAAAAATAACAAACTGTATAGTACGTTATATTTTTGTAGGTATTGCTGGCATGTGTGCTAAGACTACAGTTGCTCCATTGGACAGGATAAAGATACTGTTGCAGGCTCAGTCATCCCATTACAAACACCATGGAGTGTTTGGTGGCCTCATGGCAATAGTTAAACAGGAATCATTTATAGCGTTATACAAGGGTAATGGAGCCCAAATGGTCAGGATATTCCCGTATGCTGCAACACAGTTTACGAGCTTTGAAATTTATAAAAAAGTAAGTTTGATCACTTTTTTATTAAATTAAATTTTTTTTTTGTGTTGAAAGAATTGAGACCGCTTAGCTTACGAGTAAAACTTGTTGATGCAATTATACATTTTTGATTATTATTGGTGGCTCTTAACTCTGCCTCAAATAGTTTGGGTTGGACTTAGTATCTCTTAGCATGACTTTGGATGTAAAAAATATTGTAGTTGATGGAGCTTTAGTCCAAAATTATAGAGTAGTAGCACCATTATCTTGGACCAAAGCTCTATTTATAGAAATTGGTTAGGTTAGGTCATGTTAGTTAACATTAAGTTAACACAACACACAAGCCGAGCATAGTGTGCCGAGGCAGCCAGAACAGGATTGTAGGCGTTTCCCTTTCTGTCCTCCCCATCAATAAATTAAGGGGGGGGAACCTTCCTTAACCCTTAAGGGTTGTAAATGTTATAATTTGAGGTTAGTTTATAATGCTTTTTTCTCTGGAATGGTGCATTTACTTGTAATGGGAGCAGTATCAGGGGTTAGGCGCACCCCCCCTCCTTCTGCCCCCATTCTCATTCGCCTAAGAGCTAAGAGATACTAAATTTTAACCAATAGTTTTTTGACAGTTAAAAGATATTAATTGTAATAGTGGTCTGTTATGAAATTGCTGTTTGGTCCCATTGCTACTTTGGATTAAAATAAAACCTCCTTTATGTGATATGTCCGAGTGAAACTTGATTCACATGACAGCTAGAACATTCTCAATTTAAAAAATGTTCAACATTCAATTGTTTGAGTTTAAATCATTTTTTCATTCAGCTTAGAAGTAAAGTCGGTTTTGATGATTTTACGAGTGATTTATTTGTCTTGATAGACTATCAAACCTCTATTTTGAGCAATACACGCGTACTAACACAAGGTATCGATCAAATCGCGAGGGTGAGCACGTCTTACCAGCTACACAAGCTACAGCTTGTCACGCACACTAAAATAATAAACCTGGCCTGTTTTCAATGGTTGTTTAGCAGCAAGAGAAGTAATCTTGCACTTAACAAAATTATAATGATATTGATTTACGGCCGTTCCCAATATTCAGTCTATCTCCGGTTGTGGCCTACTTGAGATAAAAATAGTAACTATCGTTGACTTTTCTGTCCCAATAACCTATCGACGGTAACTCACCTTATCCGTACACGCTATCTGTCAATGGGAGGACGTATAGCTTACCAGCGATAGAAGTTTGTACGGAAATTGCAAATCACGCGTCCCAATATAAGGCGATAATAATGACTTATGGGGTATATTTGGACAGCTTCAGATTATTAAAAGCTAATTACTGACAGTAGAAGGTAGTAATTCATATCTATCTGTAGATAGTATATTGGGAACGGCCGTTAGGAACCAAGAAGAAAACAGTCGAGAACGGTTGTATCGAATAATTGCTGGTAATGTTTGTTCTTAAAGCCCATCTATTGTAATAGGAATGATAAAAATAGCTGGCTAGATAAATGTTAAACATCTATTGTGTGAACCAGCTTATTGAATATTCTATTTGCATTCAATCATTGGACGACAATTGTCGTGCCCGCGTTAATAATGTTAAACGAGATGTTGACATCACGACACTTGATAGCAATGTCATGGAGTCAGAGTAGGGTCTGCTCGCTGACGTGTCATTGGAAACACGTGTTGCTATGTATTTCTCGTGTGACTTTCAATCATATACACATGTTAAAGTTAATAAGGGAAAACCGCACCAGTGGGAGGCACCTTTGTACAGGATGCCGGCTAGATTATGGGTACCACAACGGCGCCTATTTTTGTCGTGAAGCAGTAATGTATAAACATTACTGTGTTTCGGTCAGAAGGGTGCCGTACCTAGTGAAATTACTGGGCAAATGAGACTTAACTTGTCTCGAGGTGACGAGCGCAGTTGTAATACCATTCAGAATTTTTTGGGTTTTTCAAGAATCCTGAACGGCACTGCATTGTAATGAGCAGGGCGTATCAATTACCATCAGCTGAACGTCCTGCTCGTCTAGTCCCTTATTTTAATTAAAAAAAAAACCGCTTCGTAACGTAACGCGTTACGGCGCCAGTCTGTCCAACTTCCCTTTTTCTCACGTATACGGCAGCGGTAAGCAGGCTCCTCCTCTCACACTCTAACAAATTGATACTTTTATACGATTAAATAATGATACTACTAATGTACAAACACAAAGTTCTGTGTAAAATGTATTTTATTATCAATCAAAGTTTTATTAATATATAACGTTCTTTTACGTTATCATTTTATGGTCTCTTATGCAACAGTTGTATAATAAGTTGCGATTTTTAACCAGTTAACCATACAATATTTTTCTAGGACTAGGTAATTTTAAATAAAACAAACAAATATCACAAGTTTTCGAGTTGCCGCTTAAATGGGCGGGAAAATCTCTGGTGAGTGGTTTCATTTCTCCTTTAAGGCAAAGGTACACCCATACAGCCAACGCGTAAAAATTACAAAAGATACATAGTAGCATCTTGGCAAATTATAATAAAAAGTTTTTTCTTAAGTTGACATATGAATGAAATGTTTAGTCTTATGATTTAAACATGAAAATATTATGAATGTAATGTAGTATGTACTACGTATTAGATACATAAGTACCTATCCATCCCTACTCTATGGTATTACCTAATATTTCTATGAACCTACCTTGCCTGGCGACATTATAGTACGGTAAACAATGCTTTCTTTGGCCATAGAGTATAAACTTTTTCAAAGACTCAATAAAGTATGTATTTATATTACTGATCGTGGCTGAATAAATGACACATAACAGTAGAGGAGTAGAAAACTATGCATAAAATTTAAGTAATAACCTAAGTTTTCCTTAAGTTAAACAATTTCAATATTAAATAGTTCAACTTAGATTAGTTTAAGATATCTCTACTGTCGGGCGTCCCGAGATTAACTTATTTATATGTACTTTGAACTTCTCAGCTTGATCAAATCAATTCACAGCTTATTATGATTCTATTTGGTCATGAAAAGAAGTGCCGAGAATAAAGAGCTATTTATTGTATTGTAGCTAACGCTTCAAACCGTTAAAATGCTGTCCTAATTATAAGATTTGATGAAGAATTTGAAAATGAAATAGCGTGGGAATTCGACGCAATAATGTCACTTAATTGTTGCCAAAAATATTACTAATTAATTGTTACTATTGTCTCATAAGTAAATTTTTATAAAAAAAATCCTTCAAATACTTTTAGCAGATATATTTTTCAGACTGTTATAATTCACCGCCTTTTATTTTTGGGTTCGCTTTTTATATTATGATTTGCAACGTACTCACAAAGACAAACGGATTGTTTATAATATGTATTTTCTCCGTGATAGTAAAACGTTAAGACTTTTGCGCGGCACGAATTTTCGTGAAAATGATAAGAAAACTCGTGATAAATTATATCATTGCTGATCAACTTGTCTGTGTATACCACGTTTTGGTTATTAAAAGCTTTAGAATGAACTCCTTTCTCGCGCTTCTTTCAGGTCGTTATAACTTGAGAAGAATCAATTCGGCAACTCAATGTTTCCTTTGGAGTTTCTCAGAGTAGGAGGCTCCTTTGCACCGGATGCCGGCTAGGTTATGGGTATCACAACGGCGCCTATTTCTGCCGTGAAGCAGTAATGTGTAAACTTTACTGTGTTTCGGTCTGAAGGGCGCCGTCGCTTGTGAAATTACTGGGCAAATGAGACGTAACATCTTATGTCTCAGGGTGACGAGCGCAATTGTAGTGCCGCTCAGAATTTTTGGGCTTTTCAAGAATCCTGAGCGGCACTGCATTGTAATGAGCAGAGCGTATCAATTACCATCAGCTGAACGTCCTGCTCGTCTCGTCCCGTATTTTCATAAAAATAAGAGGGCGGCGCTTATCGTCATTTCAGGCAGGCTAGTAAGATTATTGGTAGAGCTCACAGATCCCGGGGACACAAAAATACTAAAGGGCGGCCCATTATCTGTGCTATGTCACTGATAAGTGTCAAAAGTCAAAACATAGTTTAGGCGCAAACGACCATGCCAGGCTCTGCCCCGCCAATTTATATCATTTTCACAAAATGTAAATATTCAAAAATTATGATTAAGGATAAAAAAAAAATGTAGAAAAAAGTAACTCAACCCTTCTCGTCGACTTCCTATTTCAGGCGGCCATTTGGATTACTTTTTTACGCATAAGCGATCAATAAAACGACTTCAATTACTTGGAAGTAAAAGAAAATCTTGTTGAATATGTTATTATAATAATGCTATTTGTTGAAATTAATTATTATATGTCGTAAATCAATCAATTATATTGGTATCGCAAATATAACTTCGCTTCGCGCAATTGTGACAGGAAACGTTATAAATGTCACTACCATCATTTATCATCTTTGTTAGGTACACAGTGATTTATGTTTTCTGTGGCATTTAGTTAGATGTGCGGACTTTTTAGTAAATCTCGTGTAGATTTCGTTTCTCGTAAAAATTGAAGACTTATTTGATACTAGCTGACCCGGCAAACGTTGTTTTGCCATATAAAGTATAATTCACGCGATAGTTTTATAAGTAATAAAATATTGCCTATATTATAGCCTGTACATCATTTTGTTCTATTGTCAATAGTTTTTGCAGCGCACGCAAAAATAGGTTTTCGATTTTACACCTTGTGTTACAAAATAGCAATTTTATTACGGATCCCTAATTTTGAAAAAAAAAACATAGCCTATAGCCTTCCTCGATAAATGGACTACCCAACACTGAAAGAATCATTCAAATCGGACCAGAGATTAGCGCGTTCAAACAAACAAACAAACACTGCAGCTTTATAATATTAGTATAGATAATTATGTTGTTTTATTATTATATTCCATCCAATTAATCATAAAATCCGGACAAGTTAGAGATCCGGACTAGAGTCTAAAAGTCCGGATTAATACAGTCCCTTAACCTTAGTCCTACCAATGATTTTGAAACTTCAACGTAGATTTAAAAGAACTCTTATTTTGTTAATATACACCAAAATACTCAAGTAATTGACCCCACAATCACATTAAAAGCACAACTACAAGTTGAAACGATAATAGCAACGACAGCCTTAATATTTTTATTATTACGACTATCGTAAAAGTGACGTTTGATTATTTGTCAAATTCGGATATTCGTCTCTGACATTTTCAACTTAGAGTAGGGTTAGGACCGATAATATCGAATAATGGTTCGTTCGTTCAATCATCGTTTCGACATTGAATACAATGTAACTAAGAGTAGGATTCTCAACTCATAATATTTAGATAATAAGTAATCAAAAAATGGTAATACTTTTGAAGTTAGATTTTTCTTTAACATAAATAGCTTTAAGGCTAAATGTATACACTTTTATAATAAAGTCCCAGCTACTGTTCAGGCATTATCTATAAATAAATTTAAATGTTTTATAAAAAAAATGGCCCTGTCGTAAAACCTATTACTCTACAGCTTAATATCTAAGTGATCGGACAGCCTGGGACTAGATTATGATTATTTTATAGCGATAGAAATGACTGTACAATATTGTATATTTTTATTGAAAAGAGCGCAAAAAAAGAATGCTCGGAGAGTTTCTTGCGCCGCTTCTACTCTCTCAAAGCGCCATTTGTTTCCGAAGCGGTAGTAATATCTAGTATATTAGAAATGACATCAAAAAGAATTCTAAAGGGATCAATTTTTGAGAAAATAAATGCCTTTTATGCCTTTATTGCTCTGCCAACAAAGTATAACTTCTGATGTGTGTACGTAAAGTACTCACACACATATAAATCGGGCAGGTTTCAGCATGTGGCATATGGGTGCGTAGAATGGAATGTCGCTACTTCTGTTAGGAAACATACCGCAGGTTTTTGCTACGAAGAGCACCAATGCTCAGCTTGTATATGTCCCACATTTTTAAAATGTAAGAAAAACCTCCGGATGGCGAGTAACCCTTGCAAACTGGATACGCTAGAAGTCAACAGTGAAACTATAGCACGTACCTATATATAATACCAATTTTGATTATTTTAAAATATTGAGGGCCGTAAGATTATTCGTAGTTTAAAACACGCAAGATAGTTTAATCTCTTCACATCGATTATTTCGTAAGTCCTATGGCAATTAATCCAATAAGGTCGATTAAACTATCGATTAGAGTAGACCAAACCAGAGGGCCGATTAAACTCCTCTCTACGGGTTAAACTGTCTAGATGTCAAAAGTCAATTGACGTATGATGATTGACAGCTCCATCATGATTTCATCAAGATACCGCGCAAAAAAAAGAATGCTTGAATATTAGAAATGACATAAAAAAGGAATTAATTCTGAGAACATAAATGCCTTTTTCGTTTTTAATGTCCTTACATACTTGTTCGGTGTTCGCCGTACTTTCCGTTCTAAAGCTTTTTTTTATAGTTTCATATTTCGTCCGCAATGTCTTGGCTTTTCTTGGATAAATACCCGATGTACAGTAGAATTCTTTTACGAGCTTGCACCATGTTTGTTTATTCTCCAAAATGCGTGCCTGTATACAAGAGCAGTCAATAATTCCATCTCGGATCACAAAACAATTGATACAGACAACACAATAAGACTCAATTAATAATTTAGCTTTACGAGCAACACATCAAATAAATACTACGAATTAAAATTACTTATCTATACGTTTGAATATAATCGCAAAGTGTCATTGTCAAGATGTCAATGTCAAATTGTCAAACTAAGCTATTTAATGCCATTATTTGAATGAACGAAATTAGAATAAATTAATGCTGCCATGTGAAAAAGGCTAATCGAAGTTTAGTTAATCCGTCCACATTTTCTGTTAGATCTTACGACGGTAGATTTAATTGATTCTTTTTAACTTGGATTACGAAATCCAAAGTTTAAACTTCTTTTGATCTTGCAACGCTACTGCTTGGGACAGCATTTATAATTTTAATGAATTCAAGTGTGGTGAAGAGGACTTGTTGACTCGTGAAACGCAGAAATGAGAATGAATTACGTATTATCCCAGTGACACTGACAATCTAGGCACATGAGTAACTAAAGGGTACAGAGATTAAGCTCCTTAAGAGCGGGCAAAATTGTTGCCTATTGTGGTTTGGTTGTCACAGAATGTTAAGATAAATCAAACAAAGCACTTTTTATTAGCTTTTTATCGGGTTTGGTAATCGATATTAAATAACCCTAGGTTCAAGATTTCATAAATAAGTCACAATTGAAAGTGTCCACTTCAACATTATACACATCTATTATACCGTCTAGTTTAGGTTCTTAAATATTTATTTCATATTATAACAAATTTTAGAACCATATATTGATGGGAGTATTTCATTAAAAATGCTTTTTTAAGTTAAACAAATCTTAATAGTTTCAAGTTCATCTTACTAGCCATTAAGGAGTTCCCTCGTGAGGAGAGAGTCCTATCTGCAGCTGTAGTCCATGGTGAAGATAATGTTTGGCGACCGAAATCAAAGTCTCATTCCAGCTTTTGGCGACAACAGCTCCTGAAGATTCCTGTAGAGATTTTCAACTGTCTGTGCCATTGTCATACTGTTCTTTCCGACAGTCACACATGCCCCCGATCATCGTAGTAGTGTAACCATTTTGCGTGGTTGTTCATTACCCTCTGTACCCTTTAGTTACTCATGTGATCTAGGGGTGCCGGGGTCGAATCCCGATAGTAGGTATCTGTGTGTCATGGATGTTCATGTTATGTGTCTGTACATATTATTGTATTAATTAATGTATCGGGTGCTACATTATTTGTGTGGAATGACAATTATTATCAAATCATTTTTATAATTTATGCAGACAGTTTTGCAGGAAAAAGCCTGTTAATTATAACATCGTTGTACAGAATATGCCCATTTTTGTTTCAATATACTTACAATAGAGACCACGTAAACCCTTTCTTTAATGAGCATTAAATGTTAAAAATGAAACACCGGCGAAAACTTGATTTAGCTTGCCTTCTATTTGGTGTGTTAAAATTCGAGATGCCAAAACACTTTTATAAAAACTAGTAGCTGACCCAGCAAACGTTGTATTGCCAATATTAAAATCGCGATACAAAAGTAACTGTTGATCGTAGATGGGTGAAAATTTGAAGTTGTATGTATTTTTTAATGCTGACTTATAATCAAACAAATTTAAAAAAAATGTCAAAAAATTAAAAAAAAAATTCGTGTGGACCCTTAAAATTTAGGGGGATGAAAAATAGATGTGCTACCCAATATGCACTCAAAATTTCATGAGAATCAACGGTCAAGCCGTTTCGGAGGAGTTCAATGTTTAACACCATGACACGAGAATTTTATATATTAAAGATCAAAAACGGCTAGTCTTAGGTCCTGTGGGTCACAGCAATGTTCTGTTCATTGAGAAGCATCGATCGTAGTCATTTAGGGGTTTTTAGGGTTGGGTAGCTTTCGTTACTCGTCATCCAAATGTTGCAATAACATCCCACATTTATCATGTATGGTATGTTTTAATTAAATTTAATTTCTTTTTTCTATTTTGAACTCAGTGATACAAATTTAATATTTTATTATTATTCTCTTTATTATAATTTCATCATATTTTCTACATTTTATTTTTTATTTGACACACTTTTTACACAAATTATCTTGCCCCAAATTAAGCATATATAGCCTGTGTTATGGATTGCAAGACAACGATATATTGAATACAATATACTTAAACATACATAAATACATTTAAACATCCATGACTCGGAAACAAACATCCATATTCAGCATATAAATGCTTGCACCTACCGGGATTCGAACCCGGGACCTCTTGCTTAGTAGGTAGGATCGCTAACCACTCGGCTATACAGGTCATCAGATTATTTATATATATAACATATTTATAAAAAAAAACAATATTACAAATATAAATATAAAAAATAGAGTCCCGCCGGCGTTGGTTCACGACAATTCCGCCGGTGGTTAGGGCGACAGACTGAGGAACTTCCGCACGATGCGTGCCGTTCACAAAACAGCTGCTTTCTGTAACTGACCCTTTATCTAGTTATTAAGTGAGAACCTCTTGAGATGATGGTCGAGGCTCTTTGCTATAAGACCGTTAACGGAAACGACTATTGGGACAATTATTGTTGAACCAACATCCCACATGTCAGTAACCTCGTGTGCTAAGTCTGGGTACTTCGACAATTCGTCTATTTCAGCTTTCACAAGGTTATCATCACACGGAACGGTGATATCAACAATAAATTATTATTATTTTTATGACTATTATTTATATTCTTACAATTTTTTAGTGACGTGACGTAAGACGGGATTTTTCTAAACAATGGACAGAATAAACATTAACTTATAGTAATTAAATTATTAAACGAAGCTGGTGGGTAATGAGACCTAATGCAATTTACTTGGTTTTATATATTATTTAATTATATAATTGTAGATAAGTAGGAGACGAAGTATAAATATCAAGGCCTGATGGAAATTAGGTATATTTTTTGATGAAGATGTTATTTTTAATAATAATAAGAGACAAGACGAGCGGGATGTTCAGTTGGTGGTAAAGGATACGCCCTGCCTTGTTATTTTTATGGGCAGTTGATAGCCGGATACTTCTATAAAATAGTAGATTTTCACCAAGGGCATAA
Source organism: Leptidea juvernica (assembly GCA_949711755.1). Taxonomy (NCBI): domain Eukaryota; kingdom Metazoa; phylum Arthropoda; class Insecta; order Lepidoptera; family Pieridae; genus Leptidea; species Leptidea juvernica. The sequence goes on along the minus strand of CATIXQ010000002.1, from coordinate 13,573,919 downwards.
AGTTAACGACTCATGCGGCGGTGTTATTTGTAGCGAGAGACGAGGTCGAGGACACTAACTCAACCAAAGAATAAATAAAAAAAGATTTTTTATTACTAACTAGCTGACCCGACAGACGTTGTTCTGTATATAATAAATAAAATAATGTTTTTATATGAATTTGTCAATAATATATCATAACATCAAAAATTACTTCGTAAAATATGCACCCTGCTGTCGTAATGAAATTGTTTCACAGCAGAACTGTCAAACCGTGCGTCAATAAATTCTCTCATAGAAATTATGTATGGACACATCAAAGGAAAAACAAAATTGTTGTTTTTATTTAATTTATCAGCATTTTCCTATTTATTCACCTTTTAAACCTTCTCTGGACTTCTACAAATAATTCAAGACCAAAATAAGCCAAATCGGTCCAGCCGTTCTCGAGTTTTAGCGAGACTAACGAACAGCAATTCATTTTTATATATATAGATTATAATTACATACACTGTTCTTCATGCCGTATATTAATTTACGGTACGGTATTTATGATAATTGTTTAAGATAGGCCGTCGTTTTCTATTTTACCTCAAAATTGCTTAGTGCGTAGATAAAAGTCTTCTCATGAATCTTATTGTAAAGGTAAGAGGAGAGAGCATCAAGCCGGTTGCAGACCGAAAACTATGCTATGCCGAGCAAGCTAGAAATAAATAGCGTGCACACCAACAGCTAAGCCAAAGATCAGTCAGTGTCTACTAAACGACCGTGCGTACAACAATGAACACTGGACAGTGGACAGCACTGGCGAAGGATGTGCAAAGGGTGTGCGGGGTAGCGGGAGGGGCTTATCTTAGCTCATATTTTAGTTAGCTCACATAGCTTAGTTCGCATTGTTTGCGGTCTTCACACAAGTATGGAAAACTGCGTCAGCTATGCGAGCTAATCAAAACTAACTTAGCTCAGCTCTTGGTCTGCAACCCGTACCATATTGACGTTTCGCGAAGGCTGTTTTACATTTTATTATGGGACATATTTGGGTGCGGCGTTGTCCAAGAACAGTCACAGTGACGGGCATGTTTTCTTGATATACTACAAGGAATATACAGTTGCTGGACCGTTAAAACTTTGCATTCTGAGTAAAGTAGGTTGGTAAATAAATATATTTGTGACTAGCTGACCCGGCAAACGTCGTTTTGCCATATAAATTATTTTAATACTTAGACCGTTTCTTGGACATTCCAACATTACTTTAATTTTCTAAAATAAAATAATTTTCCTTAGATGAACGTAGCCTAAATTACTCCTTATTACATCAGCTACCTCCCAATAAAAGTCCCGTGAAAATCGGTCCAGCCGTTTCAGAGATTAGCCGGAACAAACAGACAAAAAGATAAAAATTGTAAAAAAAATATTATTTTTGTGTATGTTCCTTATATATACATGTAGTAAGTAACGGTTGTTTCAATATTACAAACAGACACTCCAATTTTATTTATATGTAAAGTAAAGTAAAGTATTCATTTATTTATGACGATACAAAACATATACATAGTAAAATTAACAAATTTAAAAATACGCCGTCACGAAAAGGATTCCCTACTCCGCATTTTTTGGAATTGAAATAAGGATCACCCCAATTCCAACACTGATTTTCAGTAGGTACCTACCAAGTCGACCTGTTGACAGCAGCCGTAGACAACACGGTTTCTTTATTTATAGGTCTTAAAAGTGATCGTCTACAAATATTACAAAAAGAGAAGAAACTATACTAAGCTAGATTGAATTTAATGGGAGTTTTAAAAGATTTTTTTTTTATCAAAATAAATAGGTTATATTATATATATATCATTATTGAAGCTGTTTATTTTCTGTATAGATGTATCCTACTGTTTGCAGTACCTTGGCGGTCTGAACGTGCCGATGGTGCAGCACGGAGACAAGTTCGTAGCTGGTGCGGGCGCCGGAGTCACCTCCGTAACGCTCACATACCCACTGGACACCATCCGGGCTCGTCTGGCCTTCCAGATCAGCGGGGAGCATCGATACACTGGCATCGTGCACGCCGCCTCCTCCATGTTCAAAACTGTACGTACTTTTTACTCTTTATCCAGCATAACGAAACTATTGTATGTAAAATTGTATGAAACGTGCAGTCCTTGACAAATGACGGCTATACTCTTGCTTAAAAACGGAGATAGCCGAAATCCACTACATTGCCTACCAGTGGGAGGCTCCTTTGCACAGAAAGCCGGCTAGATTATGGGTACCACAACGGCGCCTATTTCTGCCGTGAAGTATGTGTAAACATTACTGTGTTTCGGTCTGAAGGTCGCGGTAGCTAGTGAAATTACTGGGCAAATGAGACTTAACATCTTATGTCTCAAGGTGACGAGCGCAATTGTAGTGCCGCTCAGAATTTTTGGGTTTTTCAAGAATCCTGAGCGGCAATGCATTGTAATGGGTAGGGCGTATAAATTACCATCTGAGCTGAACGTCCTAGTCGTCTCGTCCTTGTATTAATAAAAAAATAAGCAACTGTTCGCTTTCAAACTTAGCCGGATTATACCATTTCAAATCAGTTGGCAATCCCGCCTCTTATTAATTAGTATTTACATCCTCTTTGTCTGTATCAAAGATATTTTAAAAGAATAGAAAAACTTTACCGGCAATACAAACTTACTATGAAGTCCGCGTCAACCAATTTTTGCCGGGATATGGGCGTGGCGTCCACGAAGTGATCCAAATTAACCAATCACATCGCTTCCCGCCAAAAGCGGTATAAAACTATATATTAATAGATATAACTAGGTTATATTATAATTGTTGTGTCGAAATGTTCAAAAACAGCAACTCTCATATTTCATAGTTACTCGTACGTTACGTTTTCATATTTACATATATTTATTAAGTAAACTTAGTCAATTGTAGTCACCAGTGTTAGCTAATGCTTAGCGGCCGTTTTCAATAACCTATCTACCCTTAGTTTAACTTACTAGAGGTAATACAAAGCTATCCTTTTACGCTTTCTTACATTTCAATAACCTATCAACATAAAGCATTGGACTATAACTATACTGGACATAACTATGGATAGATACGATCTTGTCACTAAACGGTGACAGTATTGTATCCGTAACTAGAGATACGTTATTGAAAACGCCCGTAAGTAAAGTAAGTCAATTGTAGTCCTGGTGACTAGACGAGTTAGCTAATGCTTATATCATTTATACGTCTAGATAGACTGTGACAGCTGTGAGTACGTCAAAAAAATTGAGATTGACAGTTAGTAAGTGAAGGACCGATGACAAAATGTAATAATTTGATTACTATAATAAAAAATGACGATGCACGTACGATATACGAAGCAATCAGACATTTAATTATTAGTTCTTTTGGTGCCATTTTTAACCGACTTCGAAAAGGAGGAGGTTCTCAATTCGATCGGTATTTTTTTATGTATGTACACCGATTACGCTGAGGTTTATGATCCGGTTTTCGTGATTCCTTTAGTTTGATGCGGAATGTTTGCCATTTGCTCCAATAAACATTTGACATAGTTTGGCCCAGTAGTTTTCACTTTATGAACTTTTTTTTTTAATTTTTTTGTTTACGTGTATATGTTATTATACATATTTTGTGTACAGCTTTTTTAGGAGTTTTCATTTAGTTTGTATAAACCCGTTTGCCGATGAGTGGGTATCTACCTGTCATTTAAAACTAACAATCGTTCTTCACGATATTTCAGTCTCTCACAAGAATGTGAAATAGAATAGAATGTGAAATATCTCTATTATGCAAAGCACGCGGAACCTTTCGTACGTAAAGGCCTACCCATATCTACTTAAAAAAAATTACTATTTATATATGACAATAGAAGCAACAAAATCTTATAGTTTACCTGATTAATGCTAATAACTCTAAAAAGTAAAAAAAAACTACGTTTAAAAAACCGACTTCAAAATCTCAAAAGTATAAAATAACTTAATACACCTCTTATGCGAATCTTATACATAAATAAAATAATTACTAAATAATTTTCTTCATTTCAAGGCTTTTTTTTAGTTTTTTGCTATGTAATTTATTATATTTTATAAAAGCGATTAATTTAATTTACGAAATAATTAAGACAACGCTTTAAATAAACAGACAATAAGGTCTTCATTGTATTTATAAATTAAATAGATGTAAGTCAAACAGTCTTGAATGGCTGGCTGTGTGAAGTTTAACAATGACCTTCTAAAACACATTACGTCCTTCTGTTTAAATAAATTTAAACCTTATATCAAGCAAATATTACTCATAATAACATATTATATTGTAAATTAATAAACATTTAGTGGTACAACTAAATTATTTTCATAATTGGACGTAATTTCAGAAAAACGTTCCAAAACACAATCATGTCGAAATTGAGTTAAGAACACAAAACTGGTCACGTGATTCATATTAACTTAACTGACATAATGACTTAGTAGCCCAACCCACGTGTATGGAATACACTAATATTTATTCAACTTTAAACACGAATTCCTTAACATGTGATGATGTTTGTGGCTTCGAACGTTTTTCGGGAACTACGTCCAATTTATTTCCATTATTTGTGTAAGTATGTTTTAATTGTTTCAACCTTGACTTTATATTAATATGATTGATAATAACTAGGCGCATGGCTCATCGCTTCTTATACTTTGATTGGTCGGAACGATCACTCCCGATAAATGTATCTTCCTAGCCCATAAAGGTGACATTTTAGTGACAAACAGGACGTCTAAATGTACTGTTAGTGCGTGACTTTTTCGTCCACGGTTAGTAAATCTTTTATTATTATAATTCTCTTTATTATAATTTCATCTTATTTTCTACATTTATATATATAACATATTTATAAAAAACAATATTACAAATATAAATAGAGTCCCGCCGGCGTTGGTTCACGACAATTCCGCCGGTAGTTAGGGCGACAGACTGAGGAACTTCCGCACGATGCGTGCCGTTCCCAAAACAGCTGCTTTCTGTAACTGACCCTTTATCCAGTTATTAAGCGAGACCCTCTTGAGATGATGGTCGAGGCTCTTTGCTATAAGACAGTTAACGGAAACGACTATTGGGACAATTATTGTTGAATCAACATCCCTCATGTCAGTAACGTCGTGTGCGTTTGTGTTATTATTATTATATGTTGTAATTTTCAATAATATTGTTCTGTATTTCTTTTGTAAAATAAATTATTTATATATTTTTTGGTATATGTCAGACTTGAGTGATCCCTTGCATTCAATATCAAGCGATGGGCAAGTAGTCTTATTGAATTTGGTATATTCTTACTAATGAAATCATAGATTTGCTTGTAAAGTATACAAATATTTTCATCGAGGTAATTGAGACTTCCAGAGGACAGACGCCAGAAGTAAGAATGGTATGAGAATCAGATCCCAATTTTATCGATCATAAGCCGATTTGTTTTAGTTGGCCATGAGTTAAAGTCAATGGACCACATTCATACAATTTGTATGTAATGACCACTCTATTGTAATGTCAAAATTGTGATAAGAGTGATTCTGTTAATTTGTAAGAATAATAATTATTTCGATCACATAAAAAGTTTAATTTTAGACAAGATTTTTAGATACATTTTTAAAAGTTACCATTTGGTTTTATTTAAGCTAATCCTATTAGATTTTAATATCATTAAAGTATTTAATGTAACATGTAGTCTTAAATTATTAACCAATGTTAGTTAGAAATCGTCGTAATAAATTAGGACTCCTCTGAGAACCCCAATTTCAAGTTTCTTCGTGTGACCAGGTTTTATATGATTTTTGAGAGAAAATGTAATTTTTTTTCTTAATCATCTCATACATACATATTAAGCGTAAAAAGATGCGATTTAAAAGTGTTTTATCACCCTACTTGAATTAAGAAGGTAAATATAATCATTTCACACTAAACAAGCGAATAACTTCATGGTGTCGCAAAATCGTAACGCGCGTAATAATTCATTATAATAATAATATTGTTTTTTTGAAGTACCTAGATTGTGAACGGCACGCATCGTGCGGAAGTTCCTCAGTCTGTCGTCCTAACCACCGGCGGAATTGTCGTGAACCAACGCCGGCGGGACTCTATTTTTTAAATTTATATTTGTAATATTTTTTTTATAAATATGTTATATATATAAATGTAGAAAATAAGATGAAATTGTAATAAAGAGAATAATGTTCATTTGAAAATGAAAATGAATTTAATTCGGAAGAAAAACTGACACTCACACAAAAAAGTTAATGAGAACAAAGTATATGCTTAATCTAATACTTAACTTAATACAAAAGAAACAAAAGCAAAACTTGATGTGGCAGTGGTCTTCCAAAACTGGAGTCCACTCAGTTATAGTTGTGTCCATACACTATGAGCACAACACTGATTTTCAGTGACCCCATTGTGTGAAGTTTGGAGCTGCACTGACATAAAGTAAAATATAATTAATTGTGGTACTAAAATCATCATGAAAAAAAAATATGATTAACAAAAAAAAATGTTACTAAAAATAAATAATGACAATAACAAAAATAATAAAAAACATATGCGTGTAAATATATAAGAAAGAAAAAATAATAATAAATACGATAATATTTCAGACACACATCCATATTGCATAGCCTTACAAAGTCACAATTACAACTATTTAAAAATGTAAGAATATTAAAATATATAATTGATTTGAAAAAACATTCAATATCTTCTATTTGTGCCTTACAATGATGCACACTTAACCAATATTTAAGAATGGGATTGTTCAATTAGCAATAATTTTGTTGTTAGAGAAGCGTAAACACTACCAAAAGTAATGTAATAATTGCAAAGAAATCATTGATTGTCTCTCATATTTTGTTCGTAAGACAGCGAGCCACTTCAAATAATAGATACTGATGGCCAACAAATTTCCGTTCGCAATTTTAAGGACCGGAATATTAGACCTATTTAATAAGTAAACTTGGAGTTCCTCAAGGTAGTCTTATGGGACCCTTACTATTTTATTTATTCTTTACCTTATTTTTAATTCATTTGATTGATTTACCCGATGTGGTTGACTATTTTAAGCAATTGTTCGCTTTCAAACTTAGCCGGATTATACTTCGTCGCTAATTGCCATACTGTAATTATTAGTATTAAACTTATGTCAAATCACTACACGTTACATACTAAACTAAATTTTTACTAAGGCAGTCCCGCCCCTGATTACGTAGTATTTTCATCCTCTTTGATCTACCCATGACTTCATTGTTTTTCTTTGGCATCTTATATTCCAACGTGACGGTCTACCGTATAACAATGAGTTGTTATTCGCGAATTCACAACTAACAACACCTTGTTACAATATATAAAAAAAATTGTCGATTTTTTAACGACATTATAATTTGAACAGGAAGGTGGTATACGTGCTCTGTACCGCGGCTTCGTGCCCACGTTGGTGGGAATGGTTCCATACGCCGGCTTCAGCTTCTACTGCTTCGAGTCGCTCAAGTTCTTCTGCATGAAGTATTTCCCCACCACACTCTGCCGGAAGTGCGATCGAAATACAGGTATTTATGTTATAATGCCCATATACTACCGCAAAAAGGATTTTTGTTTTTTTTTTTAGGGAAATAAGGAACAAAACGAGCAGGACGTTCAGCTGATAGTAATTGATACGCCCTGCCCATTACATTGCAGTGCCGCACAAGTTTCTTGAAAACCCCCAAAAATACTGAATGGCACTACAAATGCGCTCGTCACCTTGAGACGTAAGATGTTAAGTCTCATTTGCCCAGTAATTTCACTACTTACGGCGCCCTTCAGACCGAAACACAGTAATGCTTACACATTACTGCATCACGGCAGAAATATTCGCCATTGTGGTACCCATAATCTAGCCGGCATCCTGTGCAAATGAGCCTCCGACTGGTTTTTGGTATTGGGGAGGGGGAATCAAGCTAAAGTATGTGAGTAATTATTTTTAGTCTTAGTATTTATGAATTAAATATAATCAAATACTTTCTTCTTAAACTAATACAATGTCCTGTAAAACTGTTTACATGGTTGGTCTCATACAATAAGTCTTGAAACTAATTTAAAAAGTGTTACTGCAACAATAAATATCCAATTCTTCAGTAGTTTTTTTATATTTATTTTTGTTTGGTTCCCGTCGGATGCTCTCCGGCATACTATTTAACAGATATGGTATTCTTTTATTTAAAGTTATATCGCCAAAGTCTTTAAAAGGACATCATACAAGCAAGTTCTCATTTGTGACGAGAGTTAGGTCATGCTGAATGGAAGCGAGGAAGAAAGAAGATCGAGAAGGAGTGGTTGATCGAAGAGGAGAGTATTTTTAACAGTGTTACCAGTGGGAGGCTCCTTTGCACAGGATGCCGACTAGATTATGGGTACCACAATGGCGAATATTTCTGCCGTGATGCAGTAATGTGTAATCATTACTGTGTTTCGGTCTGAAGGGCGCCGTAGCTAGTGAAATTACTGGGCAAATGAGACTTAACATCTTACGTCTCAAGGTGACGAGCGCATTTGTGGTGCCATTCAGTATTTTTGGGGGTTTTCAAGAATCTTGAGCGGCACTGCAATATAATTGGCAGGACGTATCAATTACTATCAGCTAAATACTACAACGGCGCCTATTTCTGCCGTGAAGCAGTAATGTGTTCGCATTATTATGTTTAGGTCTGAAGGGCGCCGTAGCTAGTGAGATTACTGGGCAAATTAGAATGAACATCTTATGTCTCAAGGTGACGAGCGCGATTGTGGTGCCGCTCAGAATTTTTGGGATTTTCAAGAATCCTGAGCGGCACTACATGTTAATGGGCAGGGCGTATCAATTACCATCAGATTAGCCATAAGTCATAAGTACTGATGAATAACTGAGCTTGCTTTGTACCTGGACCGTCACTACATGGGTCACGTCACATCAAAGACTTTCTGGAGCCAGGAGCCCTATTACCAAAATCGAAATACGAAGTATCGGTTGACGGATCGTAAGTTTTCCTATTACAAAAGTTTCGGATCCGAAGATCGATACGAAGTTTGCGATTAGACAATTTGTCTTTCGTTTTTCTTATTCCCAAATTCACTTGACATTTACTTTTGCGTTGTTTGACATTATTATTATCATAACTAAGTCCAATGTCACTTTTCATGTCTATTGTTCCGAAACGAAATCCGTCCGCACTATTCGGATCTGCATCCGAAGTACTTTGGTAATAGGATTTAATTCTAAGTTCGTCGTCTTTTCGTTTCGGACCGAAACTTCGGCTATCGATTGTGGTAATAGACCTCCTGATCGTGGTATCGTACGCACAGTTTAGGGGCGAAGAGTTCATTTTTATGAAGTACATCGCCAGGGCTGATCATACCGATTTTAACCTGATTCCTGCCGCCGAATTCCACCTTCGCACGACACGCTACAATTTAGTATATCATCCCCACCATCTGGATGTGTGGCGTTCCTCCACAGTGCGGTTTTCAAGGAGCTTTCTTCCACGTACTACAAAGCTGTGGAATGAGCTTCCTTGTGCGGTGTTTCCGGGACGATACGACATGGGTACCTTCAAAAAAACCGCGTACACCTTCCTTAAAGGCCGGCAACGCTCCTGTGATTCCTCTGGTGTTACAAGAGAATGTGGGCGGCGGTGATCACTTAACACCAGGTAACCCGTACGCTCGTTTGTCCTCCTATTCCATAAAAAAAAGGTATTGTAAGAGAATACCTGAACGAAGCTGTGTTACGGTTATGGACGTAAGAAGCCCGGATATGAATCCTCTTGAGACAGCTATACAAGAAGACTGTGATAACATCACACAACACAAGATTTTGACTATTATCAGTAGAATCATTTTAGACTGGAGTCTGGACGAGGAATACGAGATACTGAATAATTTTATTTTTTTATGTTTGATGTCCTTGATTGTAACATTAACATATTCCTTCTAAAGTGTAAAAAAAATATTGTTGAACTGAACACGATAGCAAAGAATTTTGATTTGAGCTTGAAACCTTAATTCTTAAGGCGACACTAAATGCCAGCAACCTTGAGCGATATGAGTTCACGGCTGCCGGCCCGCCATCTATGTAACAAAGCCAATATTTTCAAAATCCTCGGGTGGAAAACAGTTTATATGCTTACAATCCTCGTTATTCACTACTAATCTGAATAAATGAACCTACACAAAAAGTACAAGCTATAAGAATAACTTTTCTGAGAGAAGTACCAAAAAAATGCGTCACGCCATGCCAAAAAACTTGTTTAACTTGAAAGAAAAGTGGTAGTTCAAAAAGGCTCGGCAGTATTAACTATAACCAACAGCAAGCATTAGCAACCTACAAATAAGACTTAAGGATATGTGTAACAGGATTAAGTAGTGTTCATAGCTCCAAATGCTATACTTTCACCACAAAACTTGTCTAAAAACACCATGTTTGCGTGTTTTCTGCTTACTCTTCGCCTTAATATCCGGGCGACCGAGCGTTGCTCGGATTTTTAAGAATGTACAAAACTTGAACAAAAACAAAACTAACAGGACATCTGGATTCGAACCGGGGTCTTCTGCTTTCCGGATCACCCAATGTCCCATCTGAGCTATTATAGTCTTGTATATAATGGCGAAATTTACCTTTGTTTTCTAATGTTATTGTAGCTGTTTCTCATTAAAACACGGATAAAACTACATTTTTAAAATTGGAACCTTGCTAGATCGATTTATCGTCCCCGAAATCCCCTGTGTACAAAATTTTATGAAAATCGTTGGAGCCGTTTCCGAGATTTTATTTTATGAAATGCTCACATAATGCCTCTATTTATTTACGGTATGTGAGGATTGATGCATCTACGGTACTCAATAACTCTTGTGTTTATAAGTATTAATTTTCTTTTTTTTTTCTTACTCGTGTCTGCCTTTCAGTTTTTGACTTTTGAGTATTTTTGTCATTTCGGTGACCTACATGAATAAAGTGATTTTGAATTTGAAAGATATAAGATTAAATAAATACTTAGTTATGTCTAATAATATCTATTGTAATAAAAAAAAAATTGTATTTCAAGGTGGTCTAGTCCTATCGGTGCCTGGTAAGCTTCTGTGTGGTGGATTTGCTGGAGCAGTAGCTCAGTCAGTCTCGTATCCCCTGGACGTCACCAGGAGGAGAATGCAGTTGGCTGCGATGGACCCCACTACCAGGCATTTTGGGTGAGAATATCACACACACATTTACATGTTCTTACAGCTAACTAATAATCATGGTTATAACCTCAAATTCCTCCGTGACCATAGAACTATACACAAATAAAATTTGAAAAACAAAATTTTATGAACGATGCGGGACGACGAAAGCCCGAGCACGAATGCCCCCAAGTGTCGACAGTGCGGCGATACCTTAGGACTTACTTATAGGACCCGGCGCACGTGCTACTGCACATGTTTTGGATTAAGTATTGAAATTACTATGAGAAGCAAATGTCATGCTTTTCAACAATAACTTCACAACACAATTCAATCAAATGATTATTTATGAACTATTTTTAGAGTAATCAATTGTTAAACTAAATTATTATCTGTACCTAGTATTTGCCCCGATATATATAATATGATATTATATAAAGTCATAGTTTACGCACTAAGTATTCATGTAAAATGTTTTGTTAATTTGTATGTAACAATATTTCATGTTATGTAGATATCGTAATATTTAACACTATGTATAATATTGTATTTTCTTTCATATCTTCTTCTTACATATCTTGCACCGGTGTTGGGTCACACTAATACAGAAGGTTTGTATTTATTTTTATTTATCTTTATCTGTTTCAGTTCAAACTTTTAGTTTTATATTAAATTAATATTTATTTATTATATTTTTATTTTAATCGGTCGCACCATTCCCAATCTGTGGTATCATTGAGAAAGTCATTTATGTTATAGTAACCTTTACCACACAAACGTTTTTTATCATTTCTTTTGTAATAACGTAATACTTTTGTTTTGAACATTTTCTGGGATTTTGTTGTAAAAGTATATACATCGCAAAAAAGCCTTACCAATAATATAAGCACGTAATACGAAATGATTGGTATATTAATATAATCAATAAGTTAACTATACATTAAACCTTTTAAAAATATTACCTACTCGTTTGTAAAGTGTAAGTGTTTCCATTACATATACAAATAATAATAATATTGACACACTTTTACACAAATAATATAAAATACCGACCTATATATGTGCTGATTTACAGTTTCACATAAAATGTGACTTTGCAGGGTGTTATTTTGAGAAGGGCGGTGATGGCCAAGTCGGAAACTACGAGACTTAGAGAAAAGTCGTTTAAGGAGTCATGCCCTTTATTTATAAGAAACCAATAACTGCATATTTAGTTTTTTTTTAATTTCTTGAATTTTTGGCGGAAATCTATACGAATGATTTTATAAAAAAAAATACATCTTGTATTATTATACCAATGTACTCTGTTGCTGATAAGCATCAATCTTTGCAATGAAATGTATCACTAAAAATGAAAGGAAATACCATTTTTTTTTTTATTATTTTTACACAAGAAAACTCACCTACTCAAACTAAGGTCATTAGAGAAAAGTATCAACTTTTACATTGAAGTCAAAGGAAACCATTTTGAGCAACTTATTAGTAAGTTTAAAGTGAGATATGAAAAAAAATGTATTTTTTTTCTATTTCCTTTCATTTTTAGTAATACATATCTTTGTAAAGGTTGATCCTCATCAGCAACAGAGTCTATTGGTTCAAGGTTGTAATTTTTTGTAAAAAAAACTTCCGGGTCGATTTCCGTCTAAATTACAAGAAATTTTAAAAAACTTAATATGCGTTATTGGTTTCTTATAAATCGAGGGCATGACTCCTTTCACGACTTGTCTCTAAGTCTCGCAGATTCCGACTTGACCATCACCGCCCTTCTCAAAAAATCAGCCTGTAGTAAATCAATCGGAGTTGGTAATTGCTTTCGGGGTGACTGTCGCCTACATAATACATACATTACATTGCTACGTACGCTTACAACGCTCCGGATATTGATGGACTTGTGAAAATGTCATCGCTATAAATTTTCCCTAAATAAAGACTTATATATGTATATTTGATTGGTATAGTTACGGGTTGCGATATAGTTTACACTTTACACGTTATATAAGGTGTCCATAAAGAGTATCGGGTTTTTGTTAGTTCTATAAAACAAAAACTACTTCTAATCAACCAAGAAATTTATTGTTAATGATTACAATATAAAGTGAAAAATTATTCTATGTTGATAGTCAAAAACTATAATATGTTGAATTTTTACCGTCGCACCTGTATTCTTGTACAAACGGATCCATTTTCTAGTGCTATCGTCACTTGGTGATATTTGGCAAGATAGAAACGTTGAGAAGCCACAATTGAATCACCATTGCGACAATACGCTCGTACGCAAAAAGCGCGGTGCGTTCCCGGGTACGGCGCCATCTTGACTTACACTCCACAAAATGGCGGACGCCACGATCCCCTCCCCAACCCCTCCGCCGCTCAGTTTCAAATGTGGCGCCAAAACAAATAACTCTTTTTGGACACCTTGTATGATATAGAATAAAATATTTAAGTAATGTATTCAATAATTGGATCCGATTTAAGAGTGTATTCCACATTCCAGCGTGGGTATGGTGAACACCCTGAAGCACATCTACAAGGAAAACGGCGTCGTGAAGGGTCTGTACCGCGGTATGAGTGTCAACTACATCCGCGCCATTCCCATGGTCGCGACCTCATTCTCCACCTACGAGATGATGAAGCAACTGCTGGATCTCGACACGGGAATGAAGATATGATAAACCTAAAAATGGTTAATTCTACTGGGAACATATAAATTATTTGTCAAATGTCGATAAGGGTCATTTCGATATGTGTAATATTTAAGTAGTCCGAATTTTGTGATCATTGTATCGTATGTTCTAAATAAACGGCCGTTCCCAATATTCAGTCTATCTCTTAGTTGAGATAAAAATCGTAACTATCGTTGACTTTTCTGTCCCAATAAACTTATCGACGGTAACTCACCTTAACCGTACACGCTGTCTGTCAATGGAACAACGTATAGATTACCAGCGATAGAAGTTTGTATGGAAATTGCAATTCAGGCGTCCCAATATAAGGCGATAAGAATGACTTAACGTGGTATATTGGGACAGGTTCAGATTATTGACAGCTAATTACTGACAGTAGAAGGTAGTAATTTATCTCTATGTGTAGATAGTATATTGGGAACGGCCGTTACTCTATTGTGTCGTTATTTCAACTGTGACATTCCGTTATTGTATACGAGAGGGACAGGTGCTAATATTCCCTACCTCTTCTAACACTGCAGTCGACCGGCTCCATTCAGACACTGTAGGACTGTCACCAATGATTTTGCCAGACTAGTAACAGTATTTTTTGGTTGTTATTATTTCAGTTTTGATTAGAGTTGAAACAGGTTTTTTTTATGAAAATAAGGGACGAGACGAGCAGGACGTACAGGTGATGGTAATTGATACGCCTTGCCTATTGCTATGCAATGCCGCTCAGGATTCTTGAAAAACCCAAAAATTCTGAGCGGCACTACAATTGCGCTCGTCACCTTGAGACATATGATGTTAATTCTCATTTGAAAAGAGAGCCGGTGTCCGGAATATTTTTTTTTTGTACCGGGCGGATACTGGATATTAGAAGAAATTCAATAATAATTATTGACAACAAAATTAACAATTAGTAGGAGAAAAGGTGAATAAATAAAAGCGGTTTAACTCAAATGAAAATCTTCACAAAGTTTAAGATTCTGGTTTGGTAATAGTGCATATAAATATTTGCTAAATGGACCATTATAGATATCAGCAGACATATAATATGACGTAATTCCAGAATAACGTTTCAGTTTCTTGTTACAAAACACAATCATGTCGAAATTGAGTTAAGAACACAAAACTGGTCACGTGATTCATATTAACGGACTGACAAAAAAGGGCAGCCCTACTGTCACTCTTGAAATGAGACCATGATTTAGTAGCCCAGCCCACATGTATGAAATACAGTAATATTTATTAAACTTTAATTCCTAAAAATTTGATGTTTGTGGCTTGGAACGTTTTTCAGGAACTATGTCCAATTCTACTTAAAAAAAACTGCATTTGCTCTGTATCTAAGTGAAGTCTGACAAAAGGATCAAACTTTGATTGATCGATATAAAATATTGATCGATCTAAGCGGACCTGTTGCAGTAATTTTGCAGGAAAGCTGCACCGAAAAAATATCTATTCCACAAACAAAACTGCACGTTCACTGCAAAATAATAATTGTTTTCTCATAAATATTTTGACTGATGTGAGTAATGCAAGTTTTTGAGCATTTATTCTGCAGGTTTTTGAAAGTTTATATAAAATATTTGGTTTGATATGGCAGGCCTTATTTAATTAATATAAAAATATAAAAGATATATGAATAAGGGCAAATATTAAGAAATGTGTTCTGAACAAGATTGATTACAATGGAATTGACGACATATTTTATATTTATTTAATTGTGTCTTATAAAATTACAAATACTTAGATCTTTTTATAACGTAAGAATAAGAGGCAAAGTAAGAAACTTTAAATAAACTGTGTGAGTTAAAACACTTTAGTTGTTAATATATTGTAGTGCAATTAAATGAACTCACCAAAATATATATTGTTATTAAGACCAGTGGGAGGCTGCTTTGCACAGGAAGCCGGCTAGATTATGGGCACCACAACGGCGTCTATTTCTGCCGTGAAGCAGTAATGTGTAAGCATTACTGTGTGTTATCATTAATAAAAAAGAGATCCTAACTAGTCTTTCACATACATAATATTTACGGTACTTTCATTGACTACTAATATGATTTTTTATAACGTTAAGTTGTTTCCTTTGACTCTGCTGTCAAAATTTGTGACAGCTGCTTCGATTTTTTTTTTTCATCGGCACTACGCATTGTGCGCATTCAGCCAATGTCGATTGTTATTGTCCGAGTACAGTACAGTAATTATAGTTTGTCATCACATCGTTGAAGTCATAACATTAAAATTATCTTTTCACACATTTAATAGGATATAGGAATGTTAATGACTTGGGAGCTGGAATGCATTTATGACATAAATGTTATTTATTTTATTTTCCTTAGCTAGTATTTTGACAGAGGTTGTGGTTATTATACTCAAGGGTTTTATTAGTTCAGATTTGTTGCGCTGTTCATGTAACTGCTGATCAGTGTATGGCCATCTTTTTGAAACGTCTTGCTGATGCAGTAGTACCTATATTTTCAAAGAGAATGGATTGTTTTTTTTACGCGCTGTAATAGGTACGGGAAAATTATTTAAGCGAGATGAAGTAAGTATACAGCCTTGGATGAAGTATCAACGGTATTAACAAACAATCTTATGACCAAGATAATAAATAATATGTGAATATGGTGATGAGGGTTACCCTGTTACCCGCGACATGGAATTTAGTTATTATTTTTTGTACATTAGTAATTTGTGCGGGTATTGTTCATTCCATCCTCCGTGTCAATGTTTATTACACAGTACTAACTCTGACTTAATATTTGGTGATGTAAATTATGGTGGCACATTCATAATATTTAATGTTGTGTCGTGCCACCATCTGGATTAGGCCTTAGAATTCACACTATGGTGTCTGTCAGATTTACAATAATTATTCCTCAAAGGAGCACTAAATTATATTGAAAATTCACATAAATTCAGGTGTACATGAACAATATGTCTTTCGAAAATAACATTTAATATCTTATAGGTATATTTTGTGGGTATTTGTAAATAGTATAAATAGGTAGAAGATTAATTTATTTTATGACACTTTCTGTAAAAACGCTACATATTGCTTTGCTTACGATCAATAGATACACAATAAAAAACCAATTCAGTGTCCGTCTCAGATAAATAACATCATATAGTTACAATAACGATACATATTATGTGCTATTTTTCCATGTCGTCGTTTTTTGTTAGAAATGTAAAGTATTTAACTGGACTACACATGTAGTAAGACAACATGTGAAGGACCGCGGAGTGATTGTTTATGAATAAAATCTGTAGGTAGGTACTCTCTTTATATTTTTATTTATTTATTGAATCCACATTGTAAGTAATCAATCAAAGCATTAACCAAAATAATATCTTATAATATTCTGATGCAAAAATGTGTAACAATATTTATTTATTTTTGTAAACTAATTCTAAGTCAATTAATATTTTTATAAATGGGATGGTAAAGGCTATATATATCAAGGTATTACAATAAAATTATTATTACAATGCTTCTTGTTTTCCTTACTCCCTTTTCTTCAATTAAAAATGCGCGGGAAATCTCATCATCAAAATCAATCATATCATGTAATCATTGTTGTTATAATTATTGTTTCGTGTTTCAACCACTACAATCACGATTTTTTGTCGACTAGAATAGTTATTTGTTGGATTAACATTTATACAAAAACAGGTCACGAACGACTTCCCGCTGTGACTTAGGGGGAGTCCGGGAGAGTATACCCGCCTACGACTAAAATACTCATAATTCTTTTTTTACTTACAAATCGCTATTTTCCATAAGTTTTATATTAAGCTGCATTATTTAGCTACATTTTATCTTAATAAAGTTTGACGCATCATTAATAGTTTAAGAGTAATTAACGATTCATACCAAAGTGACATTCGGCTAATATGTCCCGCCTGGGTACCCCCCAAGTAGGGAGCCTTTACCCGGTTTTAAAAATAGGTAAAATAATGAAACAAAAATTAAATCTACATCACCTCCTTTTTTTAATTGGAGCAATAGGACAAATAAACTGCTCCTTATCACCTTTGGAGACTCCAACGCAAATTTTATAGTCATATTTGTCACAAAAAGCACTAATTCTCATGTCCCTAACTTTTTCTTCGCCAAACACATGAATCAAACGATGTCATTTGACTATTCTGGATATCCAGATCTTGAGACTGTAGAAGCTACCTCTGCTGATTGTCTGAATATTACAATTGCTTGCTTAGACTCCTCCTTAGTCAAAATTTATGGTGATGGAGCATAAAAACCTTCACCTGTAAAGATGTTTCTCTATTCTATTTCCCTTTGAATTTGTTGACAAATAATGTAGGTGTAACTTTGGACAGACCGTTTAGAACAGTCCATGCAAAGGGTTACAAAAAATTGCGCGGGAACGTAGTAGTGCTTGTCGTAAGCTGTATTGAGCGGTTGTTTCTTTGAGTGCGCAGTTTTTGGAGCTTTATTGGAATTATACCCAATATTCGGTAAATTTCTATTTATATAATACATCTTTATGACTTTAACATTAAATATCATAATTATAATAGTAGATATTATGATGTACCTACAGCGATCTCCTCTCCTTCCTACAGGCACACATCCCGTCCAAGGTTTGATTATTTTAGTAGTTGTTTTGTCCAAATATAGCATAGTTACATTTTAGATCACACACAAGCAATCTCTCACTTCAAGGTCGAATTAGAGCACATAACATTGTGCGCCACTTACCGGGTTTAAAAGGTTCCTTTTGCGTGGAAAACAGAAAAAGCTCAAAGATATCCTAAGGAGCTTAGAGACCAGATATTCAGTATTCTTGTTCTAATCCAGAAGTTCATGGCGAGCCTGAAGCTAAAAGAGCGAAATCTAAACGCTGCGCTTTCTATCCACTTAAGATGACCGGAAATGCACGAAATATTGTTACCAATGTCAGAAATTTGTTTGCAATCTCATTCCACAGACAAAACTGAATGTTTGTCGTGTATGTCTCAAACTTTCTAGTAATTAATTAAAAATTTATACCAAATATATGGATGTAAAACCAAATTGATTGAAAAATTTTGTTAAAAATTACTATTTTTTTGTTTACATGTCAAGATTAAATTTTTTTCGTTAAGTAACTCTAAGTTTAATTTTTCTATAAGTTTATCATTTTGTTGATTCAATTCCTAAAGGTTTTTGTTATTAATTTTGTAATAAATATTATTTTTGACAGTTTGATTATATTATGTCTAAGCAAAAAAGTGATAAAAATTGTACTTTTTTTATTTTCGTACAAATTAAAGATATTCCATTAAAACTGTGTTTATTATTGAATTTATTTAAATAATATAGATGAGCAGATCAATTAATAATAATAAAATAATGATATGGAACATAATAAGCAAGATATCCCAGCACAAAAATGGGGTAACTTTTTACCCAACTATGTTGTGTGACAAAAAATTACCACGTTAGATAGTTAGATAAGGGTTAAAAAAATCTAAGAAAAAATTTTCATAATTGCGAAAATGTCTGAAATGTAAATATAAGTTTTTAGTTGTTTTATTAATGGATGATATTTAATTTTATTATATAATAATATTACAATAAAATATGACATGTGATGAAGTCTCGGGCGCAATAAAATATATTTTTGGCTCGGGCGACGTACTTTGAATCCTTCGATACGTTCAAGATTCTACTAAAGAATCCCTCACTTTGCTCGGTATTCAAAAAAGCGCATTCTCGGTAAAAAAAAATATTTTGCACCCTTATGATATACTCAGGTAAGAGTGATTACACACCAGGGGTCACGTGGACGGCGGGAACAATAAAAGATCATGTATAATTAATTGTATTTATTATCTAATTCCTATTCACGGGCAAAGTACAGAGCTGTAAGAATATGTTTGCCGGTCTCTCGACACTCGGTTGACAGGGTCAACTGTCTAATTTTATTAACAAGTATACATATAATATAACTATCATATCCAGCCTCGCACGCTCGCACACATCCATACAAGATATATCCATTGCTAGGTCTGCCATTGCTATTTGCCAGAAAAGCCTTATATTACAGAGCGAGCTTCAGGCATATGAAACGCTAGCGGAAGCAATCCAACTTATTGCAACGGCGTCACAAGTTAAAAACAATATTTCATACAAATGAAGCTCGGCATATTTTTTTGTTCTTTTTAGTATTTATTTTGCCTATAACTTACATACTTAATACTTATACCAAGAACGTGTGGCATCCGACGTGTTTGGTGGGTGACTATCATTGTACACACGCTCTTTCATATAGAAGTGCAAATTTGGAAATGTAAAAACGTCAACCGAAGCCCTCGGCTCGTCTAGAAAATGGCACTGACTCTTGGAATGGTCCCTTCGGAGCGATTCCCGCGGAATTATTCCCGTCAGTAAACAAAAATGCATCAAGAACAAGTTACTGTAAATGAAACAGCGTTTGTTTCGCCGGCTCGGTGACGACTAGCCCCGCTCTCCCCTCAACCCATCATTTTCATATAAAAAGCTGTACATATTTTGTTCATTACACATTTAGTATTCATTCAACGTACACGCTACAGATTTAACAACGAACCGCGTGGTCTTGTTCGGTATCTACACATTAATCTAAAATTGATGAAGATAAAAAAATACGAAAGCTCCGCACATTTAAATTACTTTATTCCATAAAAACTGGTCTCCTCACTACTTTAAATGCGGAAATAGACGATAAAAATCAAATTTCGACATGAAACTCATTAGTTTTTACGAATAATGTTAAAAATAAAAAAAATAATGTATAACATATGACAATCTTTTTTTAAGACAACACTGCACATCTTAAATTTTTCAATAAAATTAATTCTAGTGAAAATGCCTTTATTATAGTGTAATAAAATAAAAAAGACATTTACACTATTCATTTTAATAAAGTGACCCCGCGAACTAAAAAATATATGAAACTCAATTAACAAGCTATATTTGATGTTCAAAATCTCCCCATTTTGTGAACCAGATCATTGTTATGGTGGTATGTCCATTAAATCGTCGCCCAAATGGTGCGAAATAAAACCAAGTTTGGCGAAATGCACGTTATTTAATGTTGTCTACTTGTTAACAAATATATACTGTATTACAGATGGTTCGAAGTCGTCTACAATGAACATACCATCATCAGCATGCATTGTACCGCCGCCTCATTGGCCCGTACATAAATGCCGCATTTATAATAAAACCTTATACATGTCCATATAATGCAAACATTAAAAAAATCACAATACACATACAAGAAAATATTTGACACTAAATTGGACATAATTCCAGAAAAACGTTCCAAACCACAATCATGTCGAAATTGAGTTAAGAACATAAAACTGGTCACGTGATTCATATTGACTGACTGACAAAAAATGATAGCACTACTGTCACTCTTTAAATGACATCAAATCAAATCAATTTGAGTGAGTATCCCAAACCACATGTATGGAATACACTGATAGTTATAAAACTTTTAACACTAATTCCTTAAAATATGGTGTTTGTGGCTTGGAACGTTTTTCAGGAACTACATCCAATTGCTGCCAGTTAAGGAAATGATACTTCAACTAATTTACAACACAACAGCTTACCTCAATAATTAATTAGTAACCGAACTATTTGATTTTACTCTAAATATTGTTCAAAGAAAGCATAGTCTATTCATATAAAATTTAAAGGGTTAACAAGATCTCCTTAGTCAATTTAAATACAACCAATCTCAGAGTTTAAGATAAAAAATTATAATAATTATAAATTATTTTTAAATCATAATTATAAAGAAACCAGTTTTATTTAACAAATTATTTTACACTTTTTGTGGTCTATACGTAATTAATACACTGACTAAATTAAGGCGGCGGTACGAACTATCGTTCAAACGTCAGGGACGACGACTTATTATTAATGACTTGAGAACAAAGCGAGCTGAGGCGTGTGTAGTGAGAGACAATATTATGTGACATTATCATTATTACAAATAGCCTTTCATAAATTCACTAAATTGTCAGTGAAAAAGTGTAACAATTCACATGGAGCTATTTTAGTTAAGCAGCTTCTGTTGATAAAAAAAAATAAAACGAATGAACACAGACAGTTCGATTAAAATACTTTTTGGTAAAGTTTCATCGAAATGATTTTTGTCACTTTGATTTTGTTTTAAGTCTGTCCAGGTGGTTTAGAAGAAATCTATCAGCTAAACTACTAAAATAGCTCTATATGAAGCTGTTATAACTTTATAAGGAGGAAAAAACATAAACGACCTTCTTTGTGGATAGAGTATCAATCATCAGTAATGCTAAATCCACAACCACGGTGCCAGAGTCCAATCACAGCTAATTCTCATAGCAATGTGTTCCGCACTGTCTCAGATAGGGACATTAATGTTACAAGCCACTTCTAATAGTGTCCCTAGTAGTTCTGCATAATATATACATTTGTTTTGATTTTTTTTTTGCATAGATTTATTAACAACCCTAGACAAGCAATTCATATTCATATAAGTAAGTATATTAATGTTCATTGCCAATCAATATAGATACATTAATGTTCCTAGCCAAACCGTATAGGCATATTGATGTTCCTAGCCAATCCAGTTATAGATACATTATTATCCCTAGCAATTCGTATAGGTACATTAATGTTCCTAGCTGAATCCATATAGGAATATTAATGTACGTAGCCGATCCTCATAGATACATTAATATCCCTAGAAACTCCTTTAGGTACATTAATGTTCCTAGCCGATCCGTAAATATACAATAATGTTTCTAGCCGATTTGCGTAGATACGTTGGTAGTGGCCCTAAAGCACGATGTGTTCTGGGTAATGTTGTGGTGTGTGTGTGTATGTGTGTGTGTGTGTGTGTGTGTCTGACCAGGAACCAATAGAGCAGGTTATACATGTGGGGGGCGGGGTCTAGCGTAGCCTGGGTCGCCGCCGCTGCACGTAATGCATTTCCGCTGAAATATTTAGCTTATTAAGACAAAATGAATAAACACAACACATAATAGAACAACAATAAGAACATATATCTTGCTTGGATATCACACACTATAATATTATTATTTTCTTTGATTAACTCGAGTGTTAAACATTTAAATAAAACACTTTTTAAATTAATTGTCCCGTTTTCATGGGGACTGCGAACATTTACGCAAAAATCTAATGTGAAAACAAGGTCACAATTACACGCGTTTTAATCCTTTAAAAAGGTGTTTCATTTAAACACTATAACATCAATTGAACGAGTAACTGTTGAGTTTCACACCAATTCCTCACAAATTAAAAATTATATTACGTTAAACAATTACTATAAAATTAAAAAAATGGCGATTTATAAGGCTTTTATATTAACTGACTAATATAAAAAGTAAATAAACATGTTATAGTAACAGGTGAACTGAACTACCAGACTCTAAATATGTATATAACAGATTCTCCTTCAGGCTAGTGATCAGTACAAAAGGACATACTACTTATATTTAGGTAGATTGATGTAAACTTCTATTAATTTGTTTATTTTAAGCACAGCTATGTCAAACGTTCTGTTATTGTAAAGCTGTACTTGTGTTTCATAACCTTGTAAATATTAAAAATGCATCCATGGGTTAATTGATTTCATTAACTGTAACTTAACCTTAATAAATTGTAGAAAGTGTTTACCTCGTCGGTGCCTACATGAAGTAATCAGGTGTCCGCCGTGTGACGTGAGGTTCACCGCGTCGTGGCGCCGGGTCGAACTGTAGGCTGAAACAAATAATACACGCTTTAATATGTGCGCTATTAGCTTTATTAACAATACTCTTTAACTTGGTTTATACCTATTTTGTTCTTTGTCGATTAGCTGTCTATAAAAAAACATTGCATGCAGATTTAATCGTATTCCTAACATTTTAAGTATTCTTTATATAAAGAGAATAAATAAAACTCCTTGTAAAGTCCGAAAAACGACGTATCGGCGATATGTCAATATGTAAAAGCCCAAAAAAGTAATTGCAACAATACCTACAATAAGTACAATAATTATTTTATAGATCAGTAACGGCCGTACCCAAAATACTATCTACAGATAAGAGATAAATTACTGCCTTCTACTGTCAGTAATTAGCAGTCAATAATGTGAAGCTGTTCCAATACACCCGATAAGTCATTCTTATCGCCTTATATTGGGACGCGTGAATTGCAATTTCCATATAAACTTCTATCGCTGGTAAGCTATACGTCGTCCCATTGACAGACAGCGTGTACGGATAAGGTAAGCCACCGTCGATAAGGTTATTGGGACAGAAAAGTCAACGATAGTTACGATTTTTATCTCTAGTTCTTACTCTCTAGTAGACTGAATATTGAGAACGGGTGTAAGCAATATGTTGTAAGTTGTTTGACAAAACATGTCCATGCTGCCGGGTTTTGATTCAAACATTATTTCACTGTTGGGAAGCTAAATTATCTTCAGTTGACTTTGGCTATATTATAGTTTAAAATAAATTAGGGGTCCTAAATAAGACTAATAATGTAATAAAAAAATTAACCTAAAATATTCTTAACATCCTGTGTGTACTGCAATAAGTATTGATGATAGAATAAAACAATTTACTACGACTTTGAAGAACACATCATTATTTACAAAAAGTATCGCGACAGTATATTATGTCAGAAGTGTTCTGTTATTATAAAACTTAAATGAAATGCCGTTAGTTCGTGCTGTGTCCTGTGCGTACGTGGACAAAGTCACGGGGTATCCGCTAGTATAATATAAATCTAGTGTAACACAGTACAAGCGGTCATAAACTTTAGTATCCACAGTGAGTACGACACCAGCCGTTATCTCAATTTGATATACATCAAATATGAGGTCATCACTTTGCGCTTATAATCATTCCGCTTGTAAACTGTGTCTAATGTTTGTATATGACCGACGTCACCGGCCAGTCTGGCCACCATGTGTTACGTTATTTATAGCGGAGCTTCTTAAATATTAAATTCATAAGTTTCCAATGCAGTTTGGTATTTAAGTTAATAAAATTTATGTATTTATAACGTGAGAGAATATTATTATCTTTCATATTTATAAAGTTCACTTTCTATAACCGTTCTATTTTTTTTTCTCTCAGCGTTAATAAGTTGTACTTACAATGAATACTTTAGTGCATCATCCAATTCCATAATAGCCGCTTGATTACCACATCTGTAACAAATTAATTTAAAATTAAATCTAAAATCAATACTTAAAATTAAGTTTTTTTTATAACTACATTCTATTTCTGCCTTAATCCGAACTTACATTAGGTCCAGTTACTTACACTTCATATGGATGAATTTATAGTATTATTGATAAAAATGGAGCTCAGACTAACAAAAAAATCCACACCATTGGATCAATGTGGTTGCTATGGTAACCCATGAATTTTAATAGTAAAATGAATAACTACTAACTTACTCAACAAGGACACAAATTATTGTGATGAGATAACATCATTAAACAGTAAATTTATAATATTACTAGCTCACCCAGCAAACGTTGTATTGCCGATATTAAAATCGCAATACAAAAGTAACTGTTGATCGTAGATGGGTGAAAATTTGAAGTTGTATGTATTTTGTAATGCTGACTCATAATGAAACAAATAAAAAAAAAATGTCAAAAAAAATTGGTGTGAACCACCTTTAACATTTAGGGGGATGAAAAATAGATGTTGTCCGATTCTCAGACCTACCCAATATGCACTCAAAATTTCATGAGAATCGGTTAAGCCATTTCGGAGGAGTTCAATGTTTAACACCATGACACGAGAATTTTATATATTAGATTGATAAAAATGGGGCTCAGACTAACAAAACAATCCTCAGTTTAACAACTAAAAACAATCCAACTCTACCACCATTGATCTAATTGAATTAGTGATTCTCGCCTGGTTTAATTTTTTTTTTATTTTTTTTGGAAATCTATCCTTAAAAATCTATAGAAAAATACAATCTGCGCATTAAAGAAATAAACTAGTCTAGTTATGCTCATAAATAAGGATATTCCATATCTAATAGGTCGCTAAACTAGGTAGGTAGTGTGCAGGATTAACTATTAATCTGAGAGCAGAGTTGAATTTTAATTATTGAATTAATTTGTAACTCCATTTAAATGTATATTGATATTGGTAATAGTGATTCCTTACGAGTAATGGAATCACAGATTCCCCCGAGTGACAAATAATTATTTATACTACACCTACAACGCAAATAAAATATATTTTAATTCAGCAGGAAAATTTATAATGTACGTATCAATGTTACAAGTTGAACACAGAGCCATTAAAGTCTGTTGACAGTTACTATAAATAGTTTAAAAGCTGTCAATTGTTAGAAACTGAATCGATTGACCCACGGTAAAGTTTAACTATAATATTAATCTTCTGGCCGGTGTGGCAGGTGTGGTATAAACATGATTTGACAATACATCAGCCGGTGTAGTTGTCGAGTCACCTGTAGCAGTAGTTGGGCGCTGAGAAGATAGTGACGACGTTCCGGTCGTGGCACCAGTTGTAGCCCTCCATCACCAGCTGGTGCGCGCGCGACACCAGCGTCAGGCCGTTGCTGTGGTTGAACGTCTCCGAGATGTCCTGCCCGAACGTGTAGCCCGCGCCGCGAGGGGATATACCCCATCCACCTCTGTCAACATAACACTCACATTATTGAACATACTTTTGATTTTGACGTAAGATTACACGCACACACTTTTTTTCTCTCAAAATTGATTCCTTCATACATCTTTTTGATGACACTTCTAACACTGCCACCGCTTCGAAAACGAATGGCACTCTTGAGAGAGGAGAAGCGGCGCAAGAAACTGTCCCATCATTCTTTTTTTGGGCTCTTTT
Source organism: Leptidea juvernica (assembly GCA_949711755.1). Taxonomy (NCBI): domain Eukaryota; kingdom Metazoa; phylum Arthropoda; class Insecta; order Lepidoptera; family Pieridae; genus Leptidea; species Leptidea juvernica. The sequence goes on along the minus strand of CATIXQ010000002.1, from coordinate 13,547,166 downwards.
TAATATACAATATTGTACTGTCATTGTTATTGCTATAAAATAATCACAATCTAGTCCCAGGCTGTACAATTACCTAGATATTCAGCTGTGGAGTCATTTTTTTATAAAACATTTAAATTTATTTATAGATGTGTGCACAGTGGCTGTTACTTTATTATAAAAGTGTACATATTTACCCTTAAATAAAGCTATTATGTATTATGATCCAACTACCCACCCTGTTTTAAATATGAAAGAAATTTAAGTTAGTTAATTTCAAAGACAAAAGTACGTAGTAACCAGTGAAAAGCTACTTTGCATAGAATGCTGGCTAGATGAGACAGCAGTCCTAGTAACAAATAGGGTTCCCATTGGCTGCCCTTCCGGTAAGGGACGCTAAAAACAACTGCTTTACATAATAATGTACCTCACATTATACAGAAGACCCAAAGCAGTTGTTTAAAATAATTCAAGCAATAAATAGGATGTGTATTTCAGGAACATGAAAGAGTCCTCAACCTCACATTATCAATGACCTTATTTCATTTCAATGGAGCCGTTGATAAAAATAGATGTGTTAACCATAGATGTCACATATTTTTCAGTGATGTATTTGAGGTAAAAGGGTTTCCACAGTTTAGATGTCCTCCATAAGTACTAGTAAAGTAATAGTTATCCTGATAGTGTTATGGTTTGGTCAAAAAGCCATTGAAATACCTTGCACTTCAAAATGGAAGGACTGACAAGTAAACACAAGTTGGAAGAGATTTCTTTTTTGTTTTCACTGGGTAAACAAGAAAATACACACATGTCAAGCTGATATGCATGACAAACAATAGGTGGCCTTAATATAATATCACTTAAGAGAAATTTCTTCCCGGCAAACTGTACTGGCTAAACTGAAATAGTTTTAATTGATAAGATAAGAGTAGGTGGTACTATAGATATACATATAATTTAAAAATAAATATACAGTGTATAATAACAAGAAAATTACTAATAAATTTGTCACAGTGATAAATAATAATTAAGGAGCAGTGGTTTAAAAGATTGGTGAGTTTTGCCTTTCTGATTTCAGTGGGAAGAGAATTCCATAGGTTTTCAGCTTGCAAAGTAAATTAAATATTAAAGAAGGAAGTTTTATGACCAGTACAAAGATTACAAAAAGTGATTATGGAAAACTATTAATTATGCAAACTGAAGATTTACCAGTGGGAGGCTCATTTGCACAGAATGCTGGCAAGATTATGGGTATCAAAAAGGTGCCTATTTCTGCCGCGAAGCAGTAATGTGTAAACATTATTGTTTTCGGTCTGTAGGGCGCCGTAACTAGTGAAATTACTAGGCAAATAAGACTTAACATCTTATGCGTCAAGGTGACGATCGCAATTGTAGTGCCACTCAAAATTTTAGGGTTTTTCAAGAATCCTCAGCGGCACTGCATTGTGGCCTGAGTATATTAATTACCATCAGCCGAACGTTCTGCTCGTTTCGTCACTCAGATTGTGCTATGATATATAATTTGAAGGTGTGCCTCACCTATCGTCGGGGTCGCTCCACAACAGATCGCACATGGGTCCCTCGTGGGGCACCTCCTGCACGCGGTCCAGCGCTCGGATGTGGTCCAAGGTGTCGATGGAGGGGCTGAGCCCGCCGTGCAGACAGAAGATCTGTCCGTCGACGAGCGCGGTGAGCGGCAGGTAGTCGAACAGGTCGGTGAAGTGTTTCCACACGGACGCGTTGCCGTACTTGCGGAGGCACTCGTCGTAGAACCCGTACACCTGAGTGATCTGACGCGACTCATGGTTGCCGCGGAGTATTGTTATTCTCTCACGATACCTAACCTGAAATGTACAACATTTTATTAATGACCTGCGACTCTGGTGTCATCATCGTCCGGATTCATCTTTACTGCTCGAGTAAATCAAATGTAGAATCTATAAGCGCAGCTTTACATGTTTGTTCGAGCAAGTAATTTGAAGAAAAACCTCATCACATCATGGAGTTGAGGAAATACGTCATAGAATTGTTAAAGAATAGATCGAAAACCATGAATTCTGGGAATGTTTGCTATCATTAAAGGCATTTATTTTCTCAAAATTGATTCCTTTAGAATTCTTTTTGATGTCATTTCTTATACTACTACCGATTCGGAAATAAATGGCGCTCTGAGAGAAAAGAAGCGGCGCAAGAAACTCTCCCAGCATTCTTTTTTTTTGCGCTCTTTTAAATAAAAATATACAATATTGTACAGTCATTTCTATCGCTATAAAATAATCACTATCTAGTCTCAGGCTGTCCGATCATTTAGATATTCAGCAGTTGAGTAATAGGATTTACGACAGAGCCATTTTTTTTATAAAACATTTAAATTTATTTATAGATAATGCCTGAACAGTGGCTGGGACTTTATTGTAGAAGTGTATACATTTACCCTTAAAGCTATTATGTATCTTATGAAGCCTACTAGAATTAGTTACAAGCAATCCTTTATTTCTAGTGTTATAATAATAAAAATCACTATTAAGAGCAAAAAGGTGACGATTTTTGTGAACATATATTAAATTTTCATAAATGTACTGACAATGAACAGTCATAATATTTATTTCTTTAAATTTTTCTTTGAGAGACTGTCTATAACCAAGCACGAACAGCTCTCTTTTGCAGTGCAAACACTATATCAATGTCAGCAGCATGACCCCATAGTAATATACCGTACGTCATGATGCTGTGAAAATAGTAGCGTATGTGCATTGTAGCATATGTACGTCATAATATAAAATATCTTTCTTCTATTTATTAATCATTCGTTATTTGTCGTTGCTTGTTTTGGAAATTTACTTTCCGCACTCGCATTACGTATGGAAGAGGTGAAGTAAGTAAGCAAGTAATTTATTTATTCAGGAACAAAAGAGTCTTTTACAATGAAGACAAAACAATTCCATAAATTAAATACCAATTATGTTTACAATGGACAATAATGCAAAACGAAAAAACAACAAAGATATCTTAAACCAAAAGTGAAAACTACAAAATTACAACATACAAAACGAAACTTTTAAACAGTTATAACAGTATAGTTAAGAACAGGACACAAGGACACATTTATAGGAGAATATGTCGACATGCCAGAAATGTTTACTAGTTAAAGTTTGCTGGCAAACCTCTGGCAACCACTTCTACGACAGATAAATTAACCAGATTGTTAGTTAGGTCATTTATTAAGTAATAATACTTGTTTCCATTGTTATCTTAAAATATATATTTCTTTTGTGCGTCTGTTATAACTGAACTCCTCCTAAACGCCTGGACCGATTTTGATGTTTTTTTTTTTGTGTGTTCCAGTGAATTTGAGATTGGTTAATATATTATTCTCCTGCTCATGTGTATGTTGGTGAACTCCTCCTAACGGCTGGACCGATTGTTCAAATTTAAGACGTGTGTACAGTACAACGTCTGCCGGGTCCACTTTGGGTTATATATAAAAATCAAAACGCTATTTCCGGTAAATAGTTAAAGTTACGTTAAAGCACAAAGTTGCTCTAACAACACCAAAATAAATAATTTTAATCTTGTTTTCTAAATAATGAGATATCAGTGATGATAGCACACGATGGATGTATATAGAGTGTGATAATAATATAAGATATATGATATTACAGGCAACTTTATCAGGCCTGCAAACGACCTCGTCAGCTAGCGATTAAGATGAAAGTATGACCAGGGGGGTGGATATCATATAGGCAATCAGGCAGTGCCTACCTCGTAAAAATCCTACATAAATATAGCATTAGTGTTAAAGATAATTCAGTTTCATTTGGTTCCGTTATTTATTGACGACCTGTATAGCCGAGTGATTAGCGATCCTACCTACTAAGCTAGAGGTCCCGGGTTCGAATCCCGGTAGGTGCAAGTATTTATATGATGAATATGGATGTTTGTTACCGAGTCATGGATATTTAAATGTATTTATGTATGTTTATATAAATTTATGTATGTTTAAGTAAGTATATTGTATTAAATATATCATTGTCTTGTAACCCATAACACAGGCTATATTAAATAATAACAAGATAATTTGTGTAAAAAGTGTGTCAATATTATATATTAATATAATATTAATAACCCAACTTCTATTGAACACCCACTCCTAAATATATTCCTTACGCTATGTCATATATTAATTTACTTAAGGTACTAAATTAATCTATGACACTTGCTAAATAACTATAACTAATGGATCTACTTGTGAGTACGCGGATCTCTACTATTAATTGGTAATAATGGTTAAAATGGTTACTCGGGCCGGTCCTATAATGGTTATAGACGAATTGTTAATGGTAACTAGGACCGGCCCGATCAATGGTTACCCGTGTACTTCCTTACTGAAGGCAACACATGATTATAAAAAATTAATTTTATCTACTAAGCAATATTTGTAATATAATGCTGTTCGATGGATTTACTTCGAAGTAGTACTAGATACTAGAGTACTAGCAATCTTTGCGTATTCCAAAGCTCAACTACTATGTAGATCTTCAGTGCCTACATTGCTTGAAAAACAATGCACGCCTCTGAAAGCATAATATTTTATGTTCTTCTGAATTACCGTATGCCATGACGGGATCGTTGGCGGGATTGATTCCTAAACTTTATCGCCGCTTGAGACTAAAAAAATACAGATTGCGGTGGTAATTAAATATTATTGATAACGCGAAGAACTTAGAATGAGCATGATAGGTGGAAATCTTAAAAGGCATTTATTTTCTGAAAATAGATTCCTTTAGAATTACGTTTTGATGTCACTTCTAACACTACCGCCGCTTCGGAAACAAATGGCACTCCGACGGAGAAGAAGCGTCGCAAGAAACGCTCCCAGCATTCTTTTTTTGAGCCGTTTTTAATAAAATATACAATATAATACTGTCATTGTTAGCTGTCCGATCACTTAGATAATCCTCTGATTACCTGCTACTCTTAGCAGGATTTACGACAGAGGAACAGTGGCCGGAACTTTATTATAAAAGTGTATACATTTATCTTTATAATCAAATAATATATATAATCAAAGGCTTAGGTTTGTTTTGGAACGGAACCTGATGAACTCGGATCAGTCATTAATTAAATAAAAAAAATAACACGAGAACGCAGCTTCAGTATTCGCGATAGCACGGTAAGCGTACGAGAACTGACAATGACGTCACAGCACTACAATGCAGGCGCGCGAGGCGAGTCGTGCGGAAAGCGGGGGGAGATGTTGCCGCTCTTCACCTCCGGCCCCGACTGCATTCAGTTGGCGCGATAACGTAGTAGTACGTAGCAATCTTAGATCATTTACGGCTGTTTTCAATAACCTATCTATCAGAAAATTTATTGAAGTAGGCGTTACTTTGCGGAAATCCATAATTATAAATCTGTCACGAGACTGCAGATTTTGGCGAGACAACACGTCCTGAGGATGCCTCGTGTAAAGGCGAAACACGTGTCGAATTGTTTAAAGACACAAATTGGCGGAAGTAACACTAAAGAAAACTCAAATCATTTGTATAACCTATCTATCTTTAGTTTAAGTTACTAGAGGTAGACAAATCTATACTTTTACGCTTACTAACATTACAATAACCTATCGACATATAACTATATTGGCCATCACTATGGATAGATCTCGTCATTAAACGGTGACAGCAATGTATCCGTAACTAGAGATACTTTATTGAAAACGGCCGTTATTCGTCTAGATAGACTACGACAGCTGTGAAAACGTCAAAAAAATTTAATTTAGAACTAACCTCTATTTAGAGCAATTCACGCACACTAACACAAAGTGTCATACAAATCGCGAGTGTAAGACGTAACTTGTCACGCACACTAAACTAATATTCCTGGCCTGTTTTTATCGATTGTCTAACAGCAAGAGACTCTCCCCCTTATCCATAATAGTCTGCTAACTTAAAGCATTGCTAATTCTCACTCTGTCCTCTTCTATTGACCTAAGTCAGAATGAGAAAAAACACTCCTTAGCGGCTGTTTAAAGTTAGCGGACCATTATGAATAAGGGGGTAAATCTAAACGTATAAATTATCTAAGGAAGCCAATATATTATGTACGTGATAGTCGTCCCGCAAGGAATTTGCACTAATACCATTTCTATTACCTTCTCTTATTAAGATTTTTATGATCATTACCATCAAGTGAGCCCTGTGTAAGGCTCCACAATATGTGTTGCAATAAAATAATCATAAAAAGGACATTTAGATATACTTGGTATTTAGTAACGGCGCTTTGACACGCGCACTTCGCATGACTTACATTTGGCATTATCGTTTTCCCTAGGCTAGTAGGAAAATGTCAAAACATACGTAATATTGGGTATGTTCCGATATGCACTGCGAGCACTGCACAGTACTATCACTGCAAAAAATTAGTTCCGTTATGAACTGCCAGTATACTGCCGCAGTACCCTAGAGAAACATATGAAGTCATAATTCGCCGCCATATTCTACTGCGAGCACTGGCGTTTTCGAGGTAAGGTACTCGCAGTACTTTGATCAGTCAAAACCACTCAAGTGCCTAACGTTTTATAAACAATATGGTAGTTTTTGACGTTCAATAAGTGATTTTGAATAAAAATATTTGAATTTGAATACCTTCACTTTAATCCCAAATAATTTTAATTTAACAGTACTCCAACAACAGTTTTTTTATTAATGAACTAGAAAACTTTACTACACTCATTTGAATGCTGCGTCAAAATATGCGGCTGACAGTATACGGGATTGCGTTCCGTTTTAAATAGTAACCAGTATAACTGGCTATAAAGCAACGGGCTTCATAGTATACTAAATTGACATCACACTGTACAGTGGTCGCAGTGCATATCGGAACATACCCATAATATGAAACAGCATTAGGTATTACAAATCATTCTGATGTTAAAGTTTCTCTTAGAGTGAGTATTAAGTAACGCGTTTAATCATATTATTTTTAGAAGCCGTACTCGTCAAAGGTACTTGAAGCGGATTCATTTATTACACTATAAAAATGGCTCATAAAATTGTTTGTTTGGATAGTATTGTAAGGGTTAGGTATTGTTAATACTTGTTGATTCGTATAGAATTATTTTGTTAACTTTATGCAAATGCAAAAAATGCTATACACACATTATGCAAATAAAGAATTATTATTACTTGGAGAAGGCGAATCTAAATATCTATAATTAACAAAAGTACGAAGTATTATTCAAAATTTTATACGGTTTTTAAAATTGTAGTAATAATAAGATTTTCTTTTATTAAACTTGAACTTTATTTATTTATCGTGTTACTTGGTTACCCGACAGACGTTGTTCTGTTCATCAGTGTAAAATTACTAGCATTTATGTGGTTTAATAGAATATTCATTTATTGCGCTATCGTACACAAAAATGACAATTTATTTTACATTAAAAGTTTATCTCTCAAAAAAATCAACTTTTACCCAGAACAAACACCGAGGTAATATTAATAATGTTGTTATTTAAAAAAAAAAGGCACAAAACGGCGTAATATTTATAGTTTATAAATTCATAAAAGCAGGTTTTAAATTTTATTCTACCCGTATTTGTTTCAATGAGGACTAAATATTAACTTAACATTATTAAATTAAACATTACCATATTAATTTTAAACACACTTCCGCCTTATCATTATGAAATAAACCTTACACAATGAATATGGGCACAATTCAAGTCACGTGTTGCCAACATAATGAGTTTTAAAATTGATGAAGTCATGGAACTAGAAAAAAAATTATATGACGTCTTATATCACGAACATGTTAAAAAAAGAATACAAAATGTTACAGCTTAGCTGGCTGACAGATGCTGAAACAGAGAGACTGTATCTATATATCTGTAGCCCGACAACCGAGCCCTACTCTTATATTACAGCACATGAGTCGGAAAGGATGATTATCATTGGAATCGTGCATCTTATAAAATTACTAGCTGACCCAGCAAACGTTGTATTGCCGATATTAAAATCGCGATACAATGGTAATTGTTGATGGTAGATGGGTGAAAATTGGAAGTTGTATTTTTAATGCTGACTCATAATCAAAGAAATTTAAAAAAAAATGTAAAAAAAAAAATCATGTGGACCACCCTTAACATTTAGAGGGATGAAAAATAGATGTTGTCCGATTCTCAGACCTATCCAATATGCACTCAAAATTTCATGAGAATCGGTCAAGCCGTTTCGGAGGAGTTCAAAGTTTAACACCATGACACGAGAATTTTACATATTAGATTAAAATAACTAGTCGTATTATTTGTACCCAATACTTTTCGTTCAGTCGTTCCATTGTCGACCATCTTTATGAATTATCTCCTGTACCGTCATATTTGTTTATCATTTAGGACACGTAATATTAAAAATATACGTGTGTTGTTAATGACAATAAGCGACGAGACGAGCACGAAGTTCTGATGGTTATTGATACGCCTTGGCTTTTACAATGCAGTGCCACGCAAGGTTCTTGTAAAACCCAAAAATTCTGAGCGGCACTACAATTGCGCTCGTTACTTTGAGACATAAGATGTTAAGTCTCATTTGCCTAGTAATTTGACTAGCTACGGCACCCTTCAGACCGAAACAAAATATTGCTTACACATTACTGCTTCATGGCAGAAATAGGCGCCGTTGTGGTACCCATAATCTAGCCGGCATCCTGTGCGTTCATTCGTTTCGACGGTCTCCCATCTCTATCCCTGGTGCCCTGTACCGTTAGCTGCTGCTCACCTTCAGCGCGACGAGCAGTGTGACGGTCTCGACGCTGTAGTAGCCGCGGTCCACGTAGTCCCCCATGAACAGGTAGTTGGTGTCGGGCGACCGGCCTCCGATGCGGAACAGCTCCATCAGGTCGTGGAACTGGCCGTGAACGTCCCCGCATACTGTCACGGGGCATTTCACTTCTTGCACATTTGACTCTTTTGTTAGAATCTCCTTTGCCTGGAAGTAAAATTGAGTTTCATTATTTAAATATCCAGTTGGGCAGGGCCAATTTCGGGAAAGAGGTCACTTGTTGAATCCAACTGGGATGGGCATCAGCTCGTGGTCGCTCTGCGCAATGGAGAGAGCTCGTAGTTTCCCTGCGAGATCGAATCATAAAATCCATAGAAGAATCAAAGTCACCGACATAACCCAGGTTATGGTTGCGTAACTGAGTTGGAGGGAGGGAGGGCACGTAGCGCGATGGGCAGATTTCCGTTAGGGCAATAAAGTCCTCGAATGGCGACCACGTACCGGAAGACGTAGTGAATGTAGGCCCCCCACAAGGTGGCGCCCCCACCGACGATCTGGTCAAATTCTGATCCGGAACACGTACTGTATAGTGTGAAAATATTTATATCTTTGTAGGAATTCGAATCCATTTTCATATTTCCTCGATATATATGAAATGGACTCAATACATAACAATAAATATGTCTTACGGCCGTTCCCAATAATCAGTCTATCTCCGGTTGCGGCCTACTTGAGATAAAAATCGTAACTATCGTTGACTTTTCTGTCCCAATAAACTTATCGACGGTAACTCATCTTATCCGTACACGCTATCTGTCAATGGGAGGACGTATAGCTTACCAGCGATAAAAGTTTGTATATAAATTGCAATTCACGCGTCCCAATATAAGGCGATAAGAATGAATAATCGGGTATATTGGGACAGCTTTAAATTATTGACAGCTACTTACTAACAATAGAAGGTAGTAATTTATCTCTATCTGTAGATAGTATATTGGGAACGGCCGTAAAAGTTATTCTCTATAAAGTACTTTGTCTAATGACAACTTCATACAGAATCTCAAGAGAATCATGTCTACACTCATGTGTTATGTGTAGGCAGCTGTAAGTCACTTTGAATTGTATTATTTCACCCCTAGAACAGTAAAATAATTTGTTAAAATTTAATCAAGGAAAATCTTAATACTGACAATAAAACCGATATGAATAAATTTACATTTTTTTCACGCTATTGTTGTTCATATTATTGAGAATATTCAAAAGATACCATTACACTATGTTCAAGAACTTTTGTTAAGTACCCGCAATTACGTTTCAAGCGCGGTGCCGAAAAGTTTATATTTATCATTCAAATTTAGAACTTTACATTAGTCATTATTGCCAAAATACAAATTAGGATGCAACCATCATTTTTCACCATTTCATAAATGTTTTTAAAATATCCATTCAAATTCAAATATTTTTTTTCAAAATAGGATGTGACATCACTTATTGAAAGTCAAAGAAACTACCACCCATTCCAAAATGAATGACTCAGGTCTGAGAAGAACGGGCGCAACAAACTTAGCGGACTTTTTTTTTTCATCAAAAAATATGTTTACAAAGTAACATTGTACCATTAAACTTATTATTTAATAGCCTGAGGACGGTCGCTCCATTCCCAATTTGTGGTATCATTAAGAAAGTCATTTATGTTATAGTAACCTTTACCACACAAACGTTTTTTAACAATTCTTTTGAATAACGTAATACTTTTGTTTTGAACATTTTCTTGGATCCTGTTGTAAAATCATATACATCGGCCCACAAGACTTCTTAACTAGACTTAGCCGAGTAGTAGGCATTATAAATTTGTCTGTTCCTGCTGTTAACATTATGGTTATGACATTTTCTAGCAAATTCACTTATGTGCCTATGTATATACTATTACTATTTCATCTCATCATCTTATCGAGGAAGTACTTTAGGTAAGTTAATATGAAGGAAAATTAAAATAAGTATCATTTTTCTCTTCATTAAATGTAGGCTTCGTAATGACTTCTTTCAAGCTCTCATGAGCTAATTTCGTAAAATATCTACTACCAATTAACATAATTATTGTTGAAACAATTGGCTTTAAAATAGCAAATCATTTGGCATTAATTATAAGAAAAATTGCTTACATGCATGATATGCTACTATGAAATTTTAAGTATAAATTCAACAGTCCCATTATATAAAAATTTATATTACTATACGAGACTTATTCCTAATACCAGCATCCACCCGCGATTCTGTCCGCTGGTACATAGGAGTCCGCGCAAAAATTAGCCTACGTTCTAACCTTATAAATCAGACCGTATCCACACAAAATCAAAGCACATATAAGTTTAATTTTTAAATTCTAATAATATAATGCTAGATATCGCATCGTCTGATGTTAGAGAGGAAATTGCCTTACATACGTATAACATAAAACATAATCGTAATAGTAGATGCAGTCAACCTTGTGATCTGTCTATCAGCTCGTGCCAATCAATGCCTTTGATGTCCCTCCAAGTGGAATACCCACGTGTTCAGGTCACTTTTTTTTCATGAAAATAAGGGCCGAGGCGAGTAGGACGTTCAGCTGACTAAATTTCTGAGCGGCACTACTTTACTTGCGCTCGTCACCTTGAGACATAAGATGTTAATTCTCATTTGCCCTGTAATTTCACTAGTTACGGCGCCCTTCAGACCGATACACAATAATATTTACACATTAGTGCTTCACATCAGAAATAGGCGCCGTTCAATTTTTAAATATCAACAGCACGTAACCGTGCTTGTTTGGTGAAATTGGAAATCAAAACCATTATCAGAGCACCAGTGGGAGGTGTTTTAACAATGGGAGGCTCCTTTGCACGGATGCCTGCTAGAATATGGGTACCACAACGGCGCCTATTTCTGCTGTGAAGCAGTAACCTGTAAGCATTATTGTGTTTCGGCTTAAAGGGTGCCGTAGCTAGTGAAATTACTGGCAAATAAGACTTAACATGGTATATGTCTGAAGGTGACGAGCGCAATTGTAGTGCTGCTCAAAATTTTTGGGTTTCACAAGAACCCTGAGCGACACTGCCTTGTAATGAGCAACGCGTATCAATTACCATCAGCTGAACGTCCTGTTCGTCTGGTCCCTTATTTTCATTAAAAAAAAATCGGTTTTTCTTAAAATCCACAATCAGTCTATAAACTTTTCTCCACTAACTTTTATCAATAACCCTCCCATGATACTTGATATAAATAACAAGGTACAATAACGAAGAAATGTCGTTCAGTATAAATTCCCAAAAGGCCTCTTTCCACTGCGGAATTTCGCTCCGTATACGACCTGCATTGTTGTCAAGAGCACTCAACAGTTCATTTGTGAGACTTTCCTTTGCCGAGAGCTCGGTTTAATAATAAACCTACCCCGAAATTGCAGTGTACGAATACGAAATATTATGAATGCTTAAATAAAACACTTTTAAAGGATTAAAACGCGTGTAATTATAACGGTTTTACATTAGATGTTTCAAGACCTTTCCAGATCTGCAGTCCCCCTGAAAACGAGATCTGGAAAGGTCTTGAAACGTTGGGTTAACTAAAATAAAAATGTAACTTTTACGCAAACATCTAATGTAAAACCGTTACAATTACACGCGTTTTAATCCTTTAAAAGTGTTTTATTTAAATGTGTACACTCGCGTTAATCAAAGAAAATACTATATTATTATGAATGCTTTTTGCACAAGTGGTAAATATTTTAAGGGTATTAGCAGTGGTACCAAAAATTGTGTATAAATATACTATACTAGGGTACGCCCGCAACTTCGCACACGTACATTTTGGTGTATTATTTATACTTTTGAAGTTATACTTTTTTAGGCACGTTATGAAATAAAATGTGAGTGAAATTTTAAGATGCGCGCACCACTGTAACACAAAAGAAACAGGTTGAAGTTGGTTCCTAAAATTTTCTGGCGTTTACGTCATTCGTTTTTTTTTGGATTCTCCGTCCATTTTTAGGGCAGGCAAAGGGTTCAAGCCCATACAGCCGTATTCATTATTTAATAATTACTTGTCAAAGCCATCTTTGCAAGATTTTTACAAAATCGTTCTTTCTAAAAACGTAGAATAGCACGAGGAATAAATGATTCTAATGACTTTTGCTTCGTTAGGCCAAAGAAGTATAACTTTTTGCGTGCATACATAAGTACACACACTTTTTTTTTGTTTGTGAACCAATTAGAATGGATACACAAGCGATTTCCGACGCTGTCAGCACCCAATTGCGTACACGAAAAATCGGACAAAAATTTTAATAGAATAATAAAATTGATCTCAGTTCACTAACTATATTTATATTGTGCTTCAACTCCATCTTATGTGCCATGCAACATTCCTATAAATAACATTTATGAAAAGAGGTACTTGCATCTATTTCTGTTTATTTTCATTATTGAGTAAAGTAACAGCTGATTTTTACATGTATTTTGAAATAAACTGGATAAATAAGCGATAATTCTACAATAATCATTTTAGGGTTAATTTGTTTTTATTATTATTTATAATTACGAATTCAACACCATCTAGCTCTCGGAGTAGTACTTCAATAAATATTAACCCCCTTATTCATAATAGTCTGCTAACTTTACCAGTGGGAGGCTCCTTTGCACAGGATGCCGGCTAGATTATGGGTACCACAACGGCGCCTATTTCTGCCGTGAAGCAGTAATGTGTAAGCATTACTGTGTTTCGGTCTGAAGGGCGCCGTAGCTAGAGAAATTACTGGGCAAATGCGACTTAATATCTTGTCTCAAGGTGACAGGCGCAGTTGTAGTGCCGCTCATAATTTTTGGGGTTTTTCAAGAATCCTGAGCGGCATTGCATTGTAATGGGCAGGGCGTATCAATTACCATCAGATGAACGTCCTGCTCGTCTTGTCCCTTATTTACATTTAAAAAAAAAAACTTAAAGCATTGCTAATTCTCACTCTGTCTTCCTGTTTTGACCTAAGTCAGAATGAGAAAAAACACTCCTAAGCGGCTGTTTAAAGTTAGCGGACTATTATGAATAAGGGGGTAAAAAAATATTTTTGTCAATTATTCAAGAACATGAAGGAAGGACGTGACGTCATACTGATATTCAGACATACTCAGTGTAATTGTTACCACAGTTAACTTGTTATTGTGGTGTTACGAGTGGCGGTTGTTTATTGTGGTTGCTATTGGTAACCAAAACGCCGGAGTAGGCTTAGTATTCAGAAACAATTACCGCGTGGAACCCCAGACGATATATATACTAGTACGAACTTCCCACTCATACACAATCAAGGCCCGCGTCCTACAACATACGGGTCGAGGTAACATCCGTTTGAATAGACGTTATTTTACTCATTTGATATAAAAGCCGGGTACGCTGAGCCAATTTTTGAACAAAACATTTAAAAAAAAAACAATTTGGCAAAGCAGTCCGTCCGCTGCATCTGTTTTTGTTTCATTTCAAATGTGAGTTCCGACGAAGAAGACGTGGATGCTGTTCAGGCAAAAGTAGATTTAGTTCTCAAAAGAAGAAACAGGAATAGATTCCGGGTCCGACCATACCTTGAAATTGATGTTAGGTTCGGTATGAAAAACTTTTTTCGTTGATCAGAAAGCGATTTTCAAGAATTGTTATCATGTACAGTCCCACAGGATATGAACAAAAGATGTGATGTGAATATTCAAAATAGGATGTGACATCACTTATTGAGAGTAAAAAAAACTACCACCCATTCCAAAATTATTGCCTCAGGCCTGAGAAGAACGGGCGCAACAAACTCACGGGCTTTTTTTTCATCAAAAAATTTGTATACAAATTAATATTGTACAATTAAAGTTATTATTTAATAGCCTGAGAGCGGTCGCTCCATTTCCAATCTGTGGTATCATTAAGGAAGTCATTTATGTTATAGTAACCTTTACCACACAAATGTTTTGTAACAAATAGAACTATCTAAGCGCTACCAATATAACATCCCAAAGAACCAGTCTTTAGCTCAAACCAAAAGGAATTATCGTTAATCGAATGATAGGTCTTCACACAGTGAACGATAACATATTATGCGTTCATTTCCCTTCCCGCAGGCGAACGCGAAAATATTTTATTTAACAAAAGTATTAAGCCACGTCCCTAATTGGTTTATAAAACATGTTAGTGTGTTAACAAGTACAGCGCAGCTGACCCAGCTTAGTAATAAACTAGCAACTCGCCTCCAGTCTAGCACTCCGAAATTTAGCTCTTCAAATTCAAATATTTTTATTCAAAATCACTTATTGAACGTCATAAACTCCCACACATTCGAAATAGTACGCGTCAGACCTGAGAAGAACGGGCGCAAGAAACTCGGCAGGCATTTTTTTCATAAAATAATAATATTATATGTTGGCTGTTGTTTGTTTGCACACACACACAACTCTGCTCTCGGCGACGATGCGTCCTCGGACGAATCACCTGGCGTAGGGCTGAGTCTCAACAGATCGCAGCACGACGCTGCTCTACCGAGCACAACACCCCGCCAGGAACGTAAGTCGTCTACAGACTATTCCGAGCCCCGACATCGAACTGAGGTAAATTAAACTGACAATGTAATATCGTACAATAAACATTTATATTTAAAGAACCTGAGGGTGTTCGCTTCATTCCCAGTCCTTGGTATCGTTATGAAAAGCATTTATATTATACTATAATCTTTACCACACAAACGTTTTTTAACAATAATTCTTTTAAATTTCGTAACACATTTGTTTTGTACATTATCTGGGATCATGTTGTAAAAGCATACACAACGCCCATTATAAGACTTACTAACTCGACTTAAGGCCGAATAGTAGGCATAGCACCGCAGTTTCTAGCAAATTCCTTAAAAGTGCTTATGAACATACAGAACATTATCAGATGCAACAGTCAAAATGGCTGATTTCTTTAAATTTTTCTCATAATGATTCTATAGGACCGAGGTTATAAAGAGCGCTAATAGCCCACTTCTGCAGCAAGCACAAAGGTGGTCTTAATATCGGCTGCACTGCCCCATAACAATAATAAGAGTGAAAATTACTAAAGTAAACTAATACTAATAAATAAAGTAAACAGAGATGTGGTTATTTGTGTGTCATGTGAAAGTTTATCAAAAAAAGACGGGATATAGTTGGGATGTGTCCTTATTGGACCTGAGAATGAAGAGTTTGCGCGTTTTGTTGAAGCGGTAAGCGGTAAAAACACCGTAAAATTCCATTTTCGAAAAATATTTTTACCATGGAGGAGAGTTATAACGAATTAGGTTGAGTATCAAAATACGTTGTGAAACCTGTTTCTCATAACAAATTTTCAACGAGATTCTGCTCAAGCTCATATAACGAAAATTCCAAAAGAAAACCACGAGTACAAGTCAAAATCTCCTCCTAATTTGAGGTCGTTTGACGTGGTGTGAATAAGTATAAACTACCATATAAATCTTTAATTTTGGTATATCAGTATTTTGATAATATGCAAAAAAAATTGTCTCATTTATATAATAACAATATGCCAGTACGCTGTTAAACCGCCAAAACTGTTGCCAAATAGCATTTTTCTACGTTAAAAAAAATTACTAACGAAAGTAAAACTTAACCTCATATTATATTCATATTTCAAAACAATCTCGGCGATTGTTTACGTCAATCCAAAATCATGAAGATGAATTAAGATCATCAACCTAGATTAGGTTACATGACCAATCAATACCAAGTGTGCAAGATAGGACGGGATATCCGGTTTCCCGCGCATTTTTATCTAAAACCTTATCAAGTTCGTATAGTGTAACTTTTTGAGGCTAACACAGTCTCTTAGTAAAGGGTCTCAATTTTTCTCAAACTTCAATTTAAATACTGTAATGATAGAACTGCCTGAACATGAAAACTTAACTAGTACTAAACACAGCTTCGTCATAATATAACTTATTAATATCTCAGGAAATGACGAATCTTATATTTAAGTTGTGATAGAATATTCACCACAGATATTGAAAAATTATGAGGCATATTATGAGTATATGCATCTGCCTCTATTGACACTTCTTGTCAATCATGACCACACTGTGAAGAGTGTGTCAATTGAGAAGAAGATTATCCAACAGTTACATTTATGGTACTTTTAGAGGTTTTAGGTACATTACAGAGAAAAAAAAAGAGAAAAAGAAGATAAAAAGAAAAAAAGGAAAAAAAAAACCGCTGTTGCGCCCGTTCTTCTCAGGTCTGAGGCATTCATTTTGGAATGGGTGGTAGTTTTTTGACTTTCAATAAGTGATGTCACATCCTATTTTGAATAAAAATATTTGAATTTGAATATGTAATATTGCAATAGGAAAATAATATAAATAACAGGAACATAGTTAAAATTTTCGGAAATCCATCATCTTTATTGTAATAAAAAGCATTATGTTGAATAATTCTGATATGATTTTATGTCTTCTTGCTATCTATAGAGTTATACCGTTATTGATTGATGAAGTAATTTTGAAATTTTACCTAAAAATAATTATTATATCAACATTTTTATCTATATATATAAAAATGAATTGCTGTTCGTTAGTCTCGCTAAAACTCGAGAACGGCTGGACCGATTTGGCTAATTTAGGTCTTGAATTATATGTGGAAGTCCAGCGAAAGTTTAAAAGGTGAATAAATATGAAAATGCTCAGAATTAAATAAAAATAACAATTCCATTGATGTATCCCCCGTCGCGTCATTCAGAAATCAAATTGAAAGAATAGTTTAAAATGAATAAGCTAATTAGAATTTTTATATCTTTCCAACTTTCTCAGGAGGTAAAAAAGAAACTTAATTAAAGCTAGTAAGCTTACTATAGTAATAGTTGGTAGATTACTTACAGCTGTTAACTATCTATCAGATTATATTTATATAAATTGATAAAATATGGCGATATCTTCATTTAATATAAAGTTAATAAAGTTTTAAGAAATAAAGATCTTTATAAGTACTATGTGTTTTGTCATGTGTTTATGCGGAAGAAGTCACAGGTATCAGCTAGTTTATAATAAAGGAAAGGTAAACATATTATACATGCACACATAATTCGATAACCCATATCATTATAATTTAAAGCATAATATACATGTTTAATATGAACTACAATTGGGCACAAGTTGTTGCAAAGAAAACGGTGGAGCAGGAACTACCAACCCTGGAAAAGAAAGGTAGGGAGTACTGGTGTCATTGAGGAATTAGCTGTTAGCTTTATGCTGTCTAAAAGTTGCTATACTGTATGTAATGTTTGGGGCCAAATGTCTCATTCAGTTGCAATATTGAAATGCTAATAACAATGTAAGTCATAGCAAACTCTATGACATCATCAAAGTGGACAAAAACATAACAAAGGCAAAGTAAATAGCACCTCATATGTTAACTGAGTTAGCACAAGTCATTACTTTGAGGCCATGGAGAAAAGAATGTTTACTAACATTAGGAAATCCTTAAGCTCATTACATCAAGGTCACACAATGCCAGCCAAATTATATAAACAAAATGTCATGAGAGAGTTTGATATGTTTCATTCAATTAATCAACAAAATACTGATCATTAGCAACAGAGGGGTACATAACAATACATCAGATAAATTAATCTCTTGGCAGACTCAAAATCCCAGCCCTAGCATGTTTCTAAACACAACTCCAACTTCTCCTTCCACATGAATAAAGGACAAATATCTGTCTCATTATCACCTATACAGACATCACAATTAATAGCAAGAAACGAAATATCAAAATTTTCCACCCCAAATGTCAAAAATGGGTATTTTTTTCAAACAGAGAGGTGGTAAAAACCAGTACTATTTGCTATATTTCTTGGCATTACTCTTGACTCCAAATTACAAATGGCCCCATATTGAAGGATTGGCTAAAAGACAACATGATCCCAGAAAATGTACAAAACAAATTTGTTACGAAGTTCAAAATAATTGTTAAAAAATGTTTATATAGTATTAGAATTGGAGTGACAAACCTCACACAATGTAATAATAAATATTAATGTACAAAATTATGGTGTGATGAAACATTATTTAAAAAAAAGCCCTGTTGGTTTCATACACCTATTCTTCTTAGGTCTAAGTTGAGAGGCATAAATGTTTGAATAGATGGTAGTCTTTGATGTTCAATAAGTGATTTTTCCTATTGTGAATAAAACTATTGGAATTTGACAAGGGTGTTTTACAATTCCCTAACAGATCTGAAAGAGAGTGAGTGTGGCCTATGATGTCATTGTAAAGTGTATCCTGCAAACCAATGACTTGACAATTATTGGTAGGGGAACTCTGGAAGATGTTTAGCATCAAGAAAGTTAAAAAATAACCAGTGACCATGGAATATATCGGAATCCAGAGCCACCAGAATTTGAAATGGTAGTACACTAATAAGAAAAGAAATAGAAAATTCGTCATAGTCCATCTATCAGCTCCAAACATAATATATAATTATGCCACTTGTTTAGTTTTCACACATGACAAATTAACCACCAATATTAATTGTTATATAACCACTTGCTTCAAAACCCACAAAATAAAAACTGTATACTCAGTATAATCCTTTCAACCTACTAAAGAAATCCAACCGAAGGTTCAAGTTATCTAAATTTATTAAAACTGATTAAAGCACTTTCATTTTTAATCAGCAAACAAGTCAATGAACTACTATGAACATAAATGTAGACAATACCCTTGCAACCAGCAACATATGTACTGTAAAAAAATAATATAAAACATGTTCAAGCTTACGGTTTGGTTAATTAATAATTATTAAATAGTTTCTTTCGAGTTGTGTGAAAGTTTTTAAAAGTTTCAAAGATTTTAATATGGCTTCTACAGCATATTATACTCTAGAGAGCTGTAAATCGTCCAGTATGATTTCAACATAATATGTGTCTGAAATAGCTGGAGACTTACACCAACAGATCCATGAGTGGATTTTTGAGCCATCTGCATTGTTTCTGTATGAGATTCTATTGATAAGTGATGATTTCGGAAATGATGATGACTAATAAATATTTATACTAAATAAACAATGTGTTTTTTTCTTCCTATGATAAACAGTGTTACAAGACCTCACTAGTATTTATATGAAATACATATTTTAAAACACGACTTTGAAATTATATAATGGTTATCATGTTATTTTGATGTTCACATTCATGTTGTATTTCTCAGTATTTCTGTTAGACCACTTCTAAATATATTGTCGTAATCTAGAGATTATAAGGAATATATATTATTTCAATCAATCAATTTATGTTTCAATACTATGTGGTGCACATATAGAGAGGTTGGCCTATTTTTCAAAGACAAAATTGTAGATTACAAATTAATACAAAACATACAAATTTATAGATATTTTTGTGATACACAAATAAAAACTTCTTAAATCAAAGTAGTCTATGTTACTATGAAAAGCCATTATCTATGTCTCTCTCTCTGCTAAATATTTATACAGGCTTTTCAGAGATTAGATAGAACAAACAGTGTGACACACTTTTATTTGTTTTTTAGGTATTAATACATAGAGAAAATTCAAACATATTCAGTAAAAAAAGACTTATTTTAAAATGACCACACATTTTACTTACATGTATATATGAAAGAATAACCTAACATATGTTATCTCTGACAATAACCAAAAAAAAATTAATACAAATAATTATGATATAGTATTTTCTGTTTGTTAAGCTGAATTCATATTTTTTTAACTGAATAGTGGAAAAGGCAAATTATTATACTAATGTAAACTATAGAAATACAAAACTTAAATAGGTCTTTGCATGTAACGTAGGGACAACATAATTAATAAAAAATAACCAACCGTCACTCCAATGTTATGTGATGCAGTATTAATGTTATAATGTTTACATCCCGTTTAATATTAAGGTTTATCAAGTTACATATAGTTTTACTAAGTACTTGATTCTTTGATCTGCTTCAAACTACTTTTAGCAGATTGGTTATGGTTTTTTTGAGTAAATGCTGTAGATAAAAATCAACAAGTTCAAGAACTTATTAAAAGTTGCTAATCTTGTAATATTATTAAAATGAAAACCAGATAACTTCAATTTAAGAAATATATCAAATTGTTTTCTACCCACATATACATTTATATTTTGCTATGTAACTGTATATTTTAATTGTTACATTGGTAAGGTCTTGAGAATTATAGGTTTTCAAGTATAATTATTATGATAATCAGAAGTTGAATACTAATTATTAAATAAAAGACATACATACATTACTTTGACACATTGTAAAAGCCATAACATATATTATATTAAAAGATTTAACAACAAAACTATAAAATTACCAGAAATTTTTAATAATTAAAGTAAATGCAGTGAAATAAGTGCTTCACAATAAAATAATTTAACATGAAAATAAACATGTTTTCAACTTTGTGAATTTTGTTAAGAAATACAGTTATAAACATTATTATTTAATACTGTTTAGGAATATCTGATTTTGTTTACAATAAGATTAATAAATTAAAGCTATGATGATATGTACAGTAAAGCATTAATTGTTAGCATCGTTTCCGCACCTCGTCTATAAATATCCCATTCAATTTAGCTGCCTAATAACAAGTAAATTCGAAACTGATGATTGGGTGTGGTGAATTTAGTGTTTTGAAACCATATAAGAGCAAAGCTTATGTTTATAAAATGCAAAAAAATCCTGTATCATAATCATTTACAACTAATGAAATGAATAATGGTACAGGTTCTCGCTCTGCAGACGCTTTTCTACGAACGAGTCTAGCAAGTACCTGTAGTACATGATTCATAATGTACAACCTCAGTAACTATCTACCCAATGGGAAAATCATTTTTCGAAGTAAAAAACGAAACGTAATAAAACTTATACTAGTACATTACCTTATCGCATAACGTTTTCACTTGGTTTTCTGTCAATTGCTTGCAATCATTTAGCTGTTCTATCCATTGATCCAGTTCCTTTAGCGACGCTTTGTCTTCCATATTTTGAGATTGTGAAATTAACGTTATAAACGTTAACTTAGAATTAAGATAAATTTAACTACTTAATTTACACAAAACCATGCGAATTTTCTAATTTACACTGTGTCTAGAAATACTGACTTTATTAGACACTTACAAAATGGCGTAGAAATTGCGTGACGTCAATTTCTTTCAAAAAACGACATTCGCCACCAAGCGCTTCATATCGGAACTATTATTGTGACGCTTATTTAGGGTTGCGTTCATTTTTAAAGAATGAATAACATAAAAAATATTTTAATTTAAATTTTATTAGAACAATAATTGTACATTAATAATATTCCCTAAATAAAAAAAACTAGTAACTAGTGTGCATACCACAAATACAAATTCTTTCGCGCTTATTAAGGGATGCATTATGCATGCATATGGCTTAGATTTTACTAGTTCCTCGTTAGCCTATGGGAGGCCTGTCTGATGTCTCACTCCCCATGTAGGTATCGAAATCGGAAGCCAGTAAATACTTCTTCACAAATACGACCGATATTTAAAATATGCAGAAACATGAATAAAGCAAAGCATAATATTAAAGGTTTCCTATAGACGCTGAAACAATCAAATTTAAAGTGATTATTATAATAACTTAATTACCATTCATGATAGCTACCTATTTATTTCCCTTGAACTAAGTAGGTTTCACTATGTCGTGGTCTTCCAACGCATACATTACTATCTGCAACTAACGTAGGTTTCACAGCGAAAAAATATTGATTTTAAATTACGATTACATACCTATTTATATTGTAGAAAAACTGGGCATTCTTATAAGATGACCTTGTACTAGATAAGGTACAGTTTTAGGTAAAGAAGTCAACCCTAATGTCGTCAGAAGTGGCAAGAGTCAAGCGATAGAAAGAGAGGCAACTTCTAGGTAAATAAAAATGTAGGTTAGTGGCGCTATGCGATCTGATTTAAAATATGCAACTACCGCTGAAAAGGTACTAAATATGCAAAAGCATATGCAATATGCATTTGCATATAATCCGGTCTCTACTCATCACCATGAGGCTTTCAAATTTTAGCTTTGGACATCAACTTCTCGGCCACCCTGTATATTTCAATCAATCAATTTATGTTTCAATACTATATGGTGCACATATAGAGAGGTCAGCCTATTTATCAAACAAAAAAAATTGTAAATTATAAATCAATACAAAACATACAAATTTATAGATATTTTTGTGATCCCTCACACTGCTTCCGATCTAAATACGAATTACAGGGATGTGTAGTATCCTTCATAGGTACTTATAAGCAAACAATAATAAATATTTTCTGATTAAGAATTAAGTTTTACTTTGTAAGCATTTCTTCTGGCGGTATTCATTGTCTAAATTTTGTGTCTTGTCGCAAAATATTATGCTTTATGTGATGTAAAATAAAATCGAAAGTGGACACACTCATTCGGTAGTAATTATAAAACTTGTCGTATCGACGTAACACTGCGTGGTGATTGTAATAAGCTTCCTTTAAACGTCAGTTCACCAAGAGAGGTCGCACCCAGAATTCTTTACTTGTTCTGCGCATTCGTACGTGCATTGTCAGAAGTTGAAGGCTGAAGCCAATTGAAAGGATTCATAATCAATCTGGTGTGGCTTCGCGTAAAATGCGTATGCTAAAATGTCCCTAAAAGGCCCCTGAATTGCTTGGAATTATATTAGAGATCGGACTAGTGCGTAAATAATATCCGAATTGGGTCCGAGATTTCTATAGCTGTATTTTGTCTGATACGGATCGGACGTAGTGCGAAAGCGCATTTAATGTTGCTCCAGTCTACGGTGAAGGCATCGGTGAAAGTTACATGAAACTCTGTTAAGTAGAGATATACGTGTTCATAAAAACAGAAAGACGTATGGATTTTTTTTTTAAATTTGTACTTTGTGATCAGCTAACACTCCCTTTATCATCTACATTAGAAATAATTACTTTTACTTTTACAAAGAATATCCCATTCACAGACACATTTTACTATAGTAATAAAAAATACAGACTTTACACTAACCCAGTTCTGCAGTACAGGCTTAAAACATTAGACTATTCATTTAATTGGGTATTAATACCATCTTTGTGCTGCAGTACAGGGCTTTTTGTGTTATGAATTATTATAGCTTAGATCCTAAATAATCATTTACATAAAAATTGAATGAAATCAACTGTTTATTCTCAATTTATTCTTGAATGTATTTTTGTTTTTTTTTTATGTATGTAGATTATATGCATCCGTGATATGCATGCACATTAGCAATTTTTCTAGAAACCGTGATAATCATAAAGGCGTCAGTGGGAGCAAATATAAGATGTTTCGCCTATTACTTGGATATGTTGTTGTACTTGTGCTCATCATGCTCGATCAAATGCCACTACTTGAGGCGGCGATATGAGACGGGTCGTCCCCTTCCCTAAAATATGGTCGAGGGAGGCGATAGCTGGCCCATACCTCATCATGCCGTGTATACGGTTGTACGCAGCTCATCAGTATAGTTGCGTCCAAGATGCGTCATTGCATTACACTATTCTGACCATAGACTTACTATATACTAGAGCATAGACAAAAAGAGCGTGCGAGACTGAAGAACATTTCTAACGGAGATACAGCAAGATAGAAAAGGTAAGCGAATCTGTTGGTACTGTCATATACTAACAATATACTAAGCTAAAGAAAAACAATGCATGGTCGAGCTTCTTAAGCTGAGCTTGAGCTTAACCAAGATACAATAAAAAATGAAAAAGGAATCGAATCAATTGTTGCTGTAACCAGTTTTCTTTGACAAGTCGTAACAAGGCAGCCACGTTTGGAATGAGCTTCGTAGTACTTAGAATATTAAGCTGCCAAACCACAGCACCCATTGACAAATCAAAATTAGTCACGCATTACCGGGCTGTCAGTTCATCTATTATGCTAAATAAAAATGCATCTATTATTGTAAACAGTTTTTATTGTTTTATACAGTCAAAATAACTCATAATAATAACTAATATAACCACAGCAATTTACTTGCGTATATTTGTCAATTTGTACGTTAGCTCGTAATTTAATAATTAAAATATTAAGTAGCGTCATCAACAAAAACAATTTGAATATATTCAAAGTCATTAGTAGATTACTCTTAAAATTGTAAGTCTGTAGTTATGACACAATGTACGTTGAGTAGGTTCAAGGTTTGTTTATCTGTCTGTTTTTACTAACGAGGCTAAATTTTGGTGTCCCTTCCGCAAAAGCTATAGTAAAAAGCAAAGAGTATAGTAAAAAGATAAAATAGACATTTGACAGGAAGAGGAAAGTGCGATTTTTGTTCTTTTAATGTCGAATTGTCGGCGGCGATAGTGGCGTGGACAGCGTTGCGAAGGTGTCGATATTATCCTTGAAGAAAATGTCTGAAACTTTGAAACTTAGAGGAACTCTTTGTGGCCACAATGGCTGGGTTACGCAAATTGCTACTAATCCCAAATATCCGGATATGATTTTGTCTTCTTCCCGAGGTGAGATTTTTCAGCTGTTAAATTTCTTAAATCCGTTTTAATCTCCTTCGTGTCCCAACTTTTCTTATAATTTAATGCTCGATATCTTTCTCTTAACATTAGAGATTATCATGTACTGTATATTTACATTCAATCAAATTTATATGATGAATCAAATTTTGCCACGCGATTTCTGAGCGGCAAGCGGATATGGGGCTGACATTATATTGATTATTTAATTGCAACGCTTCGGCCTGGAGGAATTCTGAAGCATACCTATATATTTTTCAGACAAAACCTTAATCGTGTGGAAATTAACCAGGGACGAAACAAACTATGGCGTGCCACAGAAGCGTCTGTATGGTCACTCCCATTTCATCTCTGACGTAGTTCTTTCGAGTGATGGAAACTATGCTCTCTCTGGGTCATGGGACAAGACCCTGCGTCTCTGGGATCTTGCCGCTGGAAAAACAACCAGGAGATTCGAAGACCATACAAAGGTGTGAAAGAACTTTTAATTTGTTAGGATAAGTGCCGATGCGCGGCAGAAGATAAAAGTGAGTTTGTGCCTATGCGAGGCAGAAGAGTTACTAAAGCTTTATTAAAATTACTTGTGAATTTTGGGGTTGCGTAAGTAGAAAGCTGCTAGGAATTTATTTGTTGTTATCTGTTGAGATTAATTATCATTAATTATAATTTCTCTGTTTAGGATGTCCTCTCGGTGGCTTTCTCTGTTGACAACCGTCAAATAGTATCAGGGTCTCGGGACAAGACTATTAAGTTGTGGAATACACTTGCTGAGTGCAAGTACACCATTCAAGATGATGGCCATTCTGACTGGGTATCTTGTGTCCGATTCTCACCTAACCATGCCAATCCCATCATCGTGTCTGCTGGATGGGACAGAACTGTTAAGGTTAGTTATACTTAAAATATATAATTTATTATTTTTATAAATTAAAAACCTTTTGTAATATTTACATGTACAATATTTGTACTATATCATATTTTTCTAACTCCTGTATTGTTTTCTAGGTTTGGCATTTGACAAACTGCAAATTGAAGACCAACCACAAAGGTCACTCTGGGTACTTGAACACTGTGACTGTTTCTCCGGATGGATCTCTATGTGCATCTGGTGGCAAGGACATGAAGGCCATGCTATGGGACTTGAATGACGGCAAACACTTGCATACCCTGGATCACAATGACATCATTACATCACTGTGCTTCTCACCAAACAGATACTGGCTCTGTGCTGCTTTCGGACCTTCCATCAAGATCTGGGTAAGTTATTATTACATATAATCCCATATGTATTTTTGCAGGAATTACAGTCATTTGCTGTATCGATGATGGGGGATCCTATATATGTTATAATTTATAGAATTATATACTTAATTGTAAAGTTACACAATAACAACTATCCCCATTGGTAATGCGGTCTTATATTGTCACTCTAACACACAGATAATACTGCTTAAATTGGATGGACTTGCATACTAGTTTGTCATTATCAATTTCTGTAAAAACACTCATGTCTAAATTGAAAGAAACTATACGAAATATTATTATAGTAGGTATGTTTATAAAGGTCTTGCTCTGATTCAGGGTTGATTTTCCCATTAAATTGTATAAGAATTTAAATTATGATTGAGAATTTATATAGAATACCTAGGTAGATTATTTATTTGGATTAATTTACTTAATAAAGTCTGTATAAGTGACAAGTTTTTATCTGTGTCACCAAACATCAACTTGGTAACTCAATAATTGCAAGAAATACATTATTTTCCGATTTGACATCCAAATAGTAACTTGATATCTTTGTTACGAGCCCTTGCTTTTAAAACACAAAACAAATATTTGGTAGTTTTATATAATTAATTTTGTTGAAGATGTGATGGTTTAATTGGTATTTTTCTTTTATGTACAGGATCTTGAAAGCAAGGAAATGGTTGAAGAACTGAAACCAGAAATCATCAACCAGACACAGAACTCTAAGTCAGATCCTCCGCAATGCTTGTCTCTCGCCTGGTCAACTGATGGTCAAACACTATTCGCTGGCTACAGTGACAACATCATTAGAGTATGGCAGGTTTCCGTTGCGCGATAATCTGTCGAAAAAATCAGTTTCATTTATTTTTGTCCTTTAAACACACAGAGCATAAAAATAAATGAAATTTAAAATGTTGTTTCGTTTTTATTGTGATCTCCTTGTCTAAGATTAGATGTAAGATTAGATTCTATTGAATCTTGTATATATTATTCAAATAAAAGTAAAGGTACTAAGTGGTGATTTTATATTCTATGACCCTGAGTTCAGTATATCTACATCTTTGTATATTATCTAGAGTTCATCAATTGTTCAAGAACACTCGTTTTCTTATACAATATCAATCAAATCAAAAATATTTCGTACGTAAATTAGATTACAATTGAAATATGTAATTTTTGACAGCTCATTATCGCAGATTTCCTTAAAGAAGAATAAGCAAGAAACTAAGGTTGTTCTTTTCAAACAAATGTTATTAAAACAGGTTCTTATCTTCAATTAATTTACAATTCATTTCAATTACAATATATGCAAAGTGATGCAACAAAATACTCAAACGTGAATTACTAAATTTACACGAGTAATTAAAAAAAATTGTAAATTTATAAGTAAAAATATAGTTAAACTATGAGTACCTATGTACATAAAGTACAATACAAGATGTATCAATCCGCACATACCGATAATGAAGCCATTAAGCGAGCATTTTATTAGCTATTAAATAAAAAGTCTTGTGTCCTAACTACTTCCTACGTAATGGTTAAATTTGATTTTGTTAATTTGCGCGTAGGTAGTAGGTAGGAAAGTGACCTCAGAGGAGGACGAGTATGCGTCATCTGATGATATTATGAATCCATACATTTGGAAAGTAGTGTTTACAATAATTGTATTGATTTTCCCATCAATTCTTCCGATATAAATGTAATGTACACTATCCAAATTATTGGTCCTAGGTCCCATAACAGATAAGTCTAGTTGAACAAAATTACAGAGCGAGTACCTACACTGAGCGGCACAATTAACCACCCACCTTGATTTTTTACGATTTTGGTTAAAAAAAAAATTGTGGCCTTGTGAATGTTATTTTATAACGTAGGTACAGTAAAGTCCGTTTATAATGACATCGAAAGGAATTGACAAACAAGTCATAATAAGCGGACGTCGTACAAAGCGTTTTGTGAAATGAAAAACCTTTTTTATGTAAATATGAATGTACTTAAGTAGTTTAATACATAAACATAGTAATTACATATGTATACATACATATTAAATCAAAATTGCACGTAATCAGCACATTATAACATACAAGTGTATTTTTATTGTAAGTAATCTGTAATTTTTGTCTGCTTTTGTTTTTTCATTTTATTGTATAAACAATCTCTAATGCTATTGTGTATAGAAGACATAGCTATGACCAAATTATCATTTTTAATATTGCTGTGAACAAATCGTGATAATAATTCTGCAGCTTTTAATGCCTCTTCTGCGGTAGGTAATGGTTCTTCCTCGACTTCTTCTTTCCCATCACTTTCGAGTTGTTCCTTAGCACAAATGTTCTGTACGATATTTTCATCGGTGGGTTCTTCGGATGTGAGGAGAGCACTATCGATGTCAACATAATCTTCCCACATTTCCGGTGCTGCTAAAGAATCTGAATGTAGGTTTCGTGACCACAAAGATAAAGGAATGTCATCTCCTTCATCGAATTCATGGTCTGATATTTGAATAGGTAAACCGTCGTGGTTTTCAATGAATCCTGCATGTTTGAAACAGTTATGAATGGTACTTTGTGACATTTTATTCCAGGCATCATTTAACCATCAGAATTGCATCTAGCACCGTTATTTTTGTAGATGAGTTGTCTTCATTAGCATCAAGACAATTAATCATTTTGAGCACAAGGTTCTTCCTGAAATTCGTTTTGAGTGATCGTATTATTCCCTGACCCATTGGCTGTAGTACTGATGTTGTATTCGGCGGAAGGAAAGCAAGTGTTATAGACTTTAAATCAGTAACATTTGGATGGGCCGGGCAATTATCAACCAGCAATAGAATGTTTTTCTTCTTCTTCACCAAATCACGATCCCAATCACGAAGCCACTTTTCAAAAAGTTCTGACGTCATCCATGCTTTACGATTGTTAGCATAATCGACAGGTAATGATTTGACACTTTTAAAACATCTTTGTTTTTGTGACTTTCCAATAATGAGCAATTTCTTTTTCTCTGTGCCACTCATATTAGCTGCTACCATGACAGTTATTCTATCTTTCGACAACTTACCTCCACTACAATTGTCACCTTTAAATTTTAAAGTTATAGCCGGCATTAATTTGTAAAAAAGTCCAGTTTCATCAGCATTAAATATCTCATCATCAGAAAATTGTCTTCGTAAATTTGGCCACACAGATATCAACCAGTTTTTTTTTGAATTTTGATCAACAGACGAAGATTCACCGACAATTTTTCCCGCCACAATGTTATGTCGAACTTTAAAACGACTGATCCAGCTTGCAGAACAATTGAAGTCGAGAATACCAAAACGCGCGGCAAAACCATTTGCCTTTTCCTGTAGCATAGGGCCGCTGACAGGTATTCCTTTGTTTCTCATGTTTTTAAACCACTGAATTAATGCTTGATCAACATTTTCTTGTCGTGATTTTCGAAGCCTCTTCGGTTTCAAAACATTTGAATTGAACGACTGCGGTTCTTGTTTTTAAAAATCATTGAAATTGTCGAATGACCCACGCCAAATTCCTTTGCGAGACATGAGTTAGATTCTCCATTTTCTAATCTGCATATTATTGCACCTTTCTCCTCAATTGTAAATGCTTTCCGTCGTTGAGATGACATTTTTTTCACATTAACAAACGAAAAACAACGTGTGACCTTCAAGCGTCAATTACCCACTGAGATTCAAAACAAAAACGAGTTACGAGCCACGTGCCGAACGTCGTCGGGAATCAACGAACATTACCGAAGGTGTACAGAATCATGTCAATCATTATAACCGGACATAATTTATTAAAAATGGGTCATAATAAGCGACATGTCACTGTAAGGGAAGTCATTATATCCGACTATTTATAAAGAATTTCATATGAAAACCAAACTTCGTAGTATAGTTACGTCATAATAACCGGTAGGTCAATATAGGCGGAGTCATAATAAACGGATTCTACTGTATATTGAAGTAAAATGAAAGGTAATATTGTTTTTAATTATTACGTTTATTTATAAAAAAGTCTGAAAAACACTTTGGCCGTAAATTAACAAATGTGATGAAATGGCTTAAAAATAAAAAATCTGCTGAATAAATGAATTCTAATAGTCCGTATTTCCACCTCTAGCCCTCATGACTTCCATCAAACGGTTTGGCATGTTGTCGAGGACATCTTTGATCTGTTGTTGTGGAATGTTCTGCCACTCCTCAATCACGGATTGTTTTAATTCATCTATGGTGGTTGGAGCTGGTATGTGGCTTCGAACACGTCTTTTTAAATTGTCCCATATGTGTTCAATAGGATTTAAATCTGGGCTCCGGGATTGCCATGTTAATTTTCGCCGACTAATTAATGCCGACGGTATCCAGGTACGCGGTAACAACTCTAGCAACATACAACAACGGAGCAAATGGCATTACATGAGGTTCCAGCACTTCTGTTACATACCTCTGAGCATTTATTCCACCTCTTTCGAAGATAACCAAGTCGGTGCGTGCTTCGTAAGTAATGCCGCCACATATCATGATAGAGCCACCTTGGTAACCTACTGTTTCCACAACAGTATATGGTGCAAACCTTTCATTCTTGCGTCTGTATACACGCTGGAGACCGTCAGGACCGTGCAAGCATATTCTTGTCTCGTCAGTAAACATAACATTCTTCCATTGTTCCATATTCCATTCGGCGTGCTCTCGGGAAAAACGAAGTCTTTCCCTCCGGTGGCCTACGAGCAATTGTGGCACTCGAGATGGTCGAAAAGCTCCAAGGGCATTCTCTCCTAGTCTTCTTCTCACTGTTCTTTCACTCACTTGAACATTGCGAACCTCACGAAGTTGGTTTCGTGCCTCAATAGCTGTAGTGAACCGATTTCTTAGAATATTGGTCACAAGAAATCGGTCGTCACGAGCGGAGGTGCATCTTTTTCGGCCCTGTCCTGGTCTTCGCTCATAAGAGCCAGTTTCCCGAAACCATTTCACTGCATCCCTTAAGGTGGTACGTGCGACACCAAGCTTCCGCGCCACGTAACGCTGACTAAACCCTTCGTCGATAAGAGCGACGGCTCTCGCCACTGAATTAGCATCAAATGGCATGTTTGTGATGTCCAAACACTAGCTTTAAGTTACGAAACCAAAACAAACTCAAATTGTTTACTTTTAATGCCACTGAAGCAATGTAAGCAGTATGGCAACGATAATGAGACGAAGTTCGATATTTATCCTATTCACAACTTATGCGCAAAAAAACAAAGTTAAGTGGGTAGTTTGTAATTTTTTCGTCACTACATTTCTTTCACACTTGACTTATTTATGCCCAATAACTTACAACTGCGATAACATCAAAATTTGCCACTTTAAAAGGGTGGGCGGTTAATTCTGCCGCTGAGTGTAGTTATTTATATCAGTAACTTACATTTTTGAAAAGTTCGTAGAATTATATTTATGTAAGCTTTTTTTGCATGGAAAAGGAGGACAAACGAGAAAGGTCACCTGGTGATAAGTAATCACCGCCGCCCACATCCTCTTGCAACACCAGAGGATTCACAGGAGCGTTGCCGGCCTTTAAGGGAGGTGTACGCGCTTTTTTTGAAGTATTTTTTTTATAGAAAAAGAGGACAAACGAGCGTTCAGGTCACCTGGTAATAAGTGATCACCGCCGCCCACATTCTCTTGCAACACCAGAGGAATCACAGGAGCTTTGCCGACCTTTAACAAAGGTGTACGCGTTTTTGTGAAGGTACCCATGTATCGTCTCGGAAACGAGGAGCACCTCTATAATATAATATATTCCAAAAATTACGCGCCAGGTGTGTGTACGCCGTACCGGCAAGACGATTACGAAATGCCGCACTGCAATCATGATTTTCCCTTCTGAGTTTAGCAGTGAATGTGGAAACACTGGAATGGAAGATACATTTATTAGATATAAGTTCCGAATGTTTGTTAGCGACATGCCGTTTTAAAAATTGTACTACCATTTACCTCGGTTTATGGAAGTGAGATTAAACATAGAAGTTGTAGAATAATATCTACTTTCGGAACTAGTACCCCATTTCCGTCGTTCATCAACCGCCAGCTTTTGGATTACTTTGAAGAACACCCCCTGATTATTGATAACTATAACGGTATGTGTCCAGGCTTATCTGACTATACTCTCGTATCTCACACATAGATAGAATTTGAAAGTGGTTGAGTCGAAGGAAGAGACGTTAGTAGGTAGTGAGTCTAGACAGAGCGAAAACTTCGATAATCGATCTGAGGGTGTGGCTGCTTATTGCGAAGCTGCCTTTCTATGAGCTTCCCGAGAAGTTATCCCAATGGGTCAATGGCTTTTGTCTGATCGGAGCATCAAGGTTGTTATCGACGGCGCATGTTCCGACATAAATCCCACAATCGCTGGTGAACCGCATGGCTGCGTTCTATTCCCTACGCTGTTTCTTCTGCATATCGTTTGCTAATAAATAAATATCAACTACCTATGTGCTACAAAACAGCGGCATTTTCTTCTACCGGCCGAGTCAACATCTCTCGGTACCTATATCGTTGACAAGCACAAGAAAACTTGTCTCTCAAATCGAGACAATGCCATGCAGTCTCTGATTTGGGCTGACTTATTTTAGTCCAGTTCAACCTTAAAATGACTCAGGTTGCAGTGTAACCCTAGCCCAAATTTTAATGTTCAACCGAAAACTATTGACTTAAAAACACTTGAAAAACTTGGTAACGTAGTCTGTAAGGTAATAAAATTTCAGAACTATCATAGCACAGCTGATATATGGGGGGTATATGTAAAATAATAAGTTCAGTAATTGAGGTCATAGCACCGTATCTAGCAATAGTTTTTAATAAATATATTGAACATGGCGTGTCTAAATGTTTATAGTAAAATTACACCAATATTTAAATCGGGACACACTTCGGACCCGAATAACTATCGTCCTGTTTAGGTGTTGCCGACTTAGTTAAATATTTGAAAAACATATTTTAAGCAAAATGCTTACTCACATTAACACTTAGGCCCAGAACACACGGTGAAACGCAACTGCAAAGAAACCCTCTTGAAATTATTGGTTTGAAACCAGTTTCAACCGTTTTCATCACACGGAGCAACCACAATCATTTTGGTTTTCTTTGAGAACAGACGTCTGCAAAATGAGTTCTTCGAGTGACGAAGAAATTGTGGTTATGTATTTGTATCTTCGACAAAGAAGAAGGCGCAAAAGAAGAACTATGTGGATACATCCCTACATCGAGAAAAATATCAACTGTCGTATGTTTGTGGCTGCTAAAGAATTACAAGAAACTGATAGAAAATTTTTGGATTGTTATCGTATGAGCAAAACTACATATCTTGAGCTTGTTGAAATAATGACACCTCAGTTGCAGAAACAGAATACTAATATGAGAGAATGTGTGAGTCCTCAAGAAATAACACTTATGTAAGTATTTTTAAAGATTTATTATTACCATATTTATTAAAAATTAAATTTTACTATTAAAAAATAAAAAAGCTTAAACATTTTAGGTTTGTAAACAAAACATTCATCGAAGTTTCTGAAATTCACATCTTGGTTCACAGGAGTATATTCTGTAGAGGATGTTCCGCTGAAATCCTTAGGTGTTTGTTCTGGTTGCACATATGGACTACCATATTCTGTATACTGCGATATTGGAGAATATACTGTTTGATGGGACGTTTTATTACGTAACGTAATAAATTGACTCGTTCCTGCACTTTCAGGCGTAGTAGAAGATGGATTCAGTATGTCATCAATAAGGCTTAGCACACGTCTCTTGAACATTTTGAATTGTTGGAGATTCATTTCACTTAACTCTGGTGCGAGACTATTCAAAAACGACATAACAGAGTCCATGGAAGTCTGAGATACAGTCAATTTATCAGATTTCTTTTTTAAATCCTATTAATATTATAAATGTGAAAGTTTGTATGTCTGGATGTATGTTTGAACTTCTTTAACGCATAAACTACTGAATGGATTTTGATGAAACTTTATAATAATATAGCTTACACACCAGAATAACACATAGGCTAATATTTATAAATCTATCGCGTGAATTATACTTTATATGGCTAAACAACGTTTGCCGGGTCAGCTAGTAATTAATAAAATGTTTATCAGTCTCGTGCAATAAATAGTTCTTCCGTTTTGGGTTAGAAGAATGTTGGGTTGGATTATCTTGTGTACTGGAAGGTGCAGGTTCTATATCACAGCGCTCAGTAGGTTGCTCGGGCTCGGCAGGCACGTCGTCTGACAGACCGTTTGACATTTCAGATGTATTCTCTAATGAAGTTGTAGCTGTACCTACCACCAATAATATCAATTAATACAAATGTCTAATATCTAAAAGTGGATGGAAAGTTCTCTGCTTCAGGTGGATTCGTCGGTTTTAGTTTTAGTGACGCAGGTATTTTCAGAGTTTCATCTATGAAGCGCCTTATTGAGGAAGATGCACTAAATATTCCTGCACCAGGACAATGGATGAAAATAATTACTCATTTCCATTTTACTTTGTTGGAGATGTAGCCTTTCCTTTGGAAAAACATTTAATGAGACCTTTTCCAGGAAGAACAGCCACCAACATCTCACGCATCTTTAATTATAGATTATCCCGTGCTAGAAAAAGTGTCGAGTGTGCTTTTGGCATGTTAACGGAAAAATTTATGATATTCGAATCACCAATACGTTGCCGAACCCCTGAGGTGGTCAATAATATAATAAAAAGTGCTTGTGTATTGCACAATTTTGTGAGATCCAAGGAAGGAAAACCGTATCGCACAACTAACGTCGGTGAAGGAATTAGTCAACGCCCTGCTGATCTAATGCCACATGATCTGAACCTAGGCCCCAATCCTTCTCCTTTATCTTTAAGAAAATGTTTAAATAATTACTTTTTGACATCACAGGAAGCATTGCCGTGGCAATGGGCTTATTGTGTGTAGAATTATTTTATTAAATAAAGAGAATAATCAGCTCTCACCTGTCATTTTAATTTTTTTTTTCCAATTTCTGCCCATGCTTTATCAGTCTCAGTCCTGCGAGAGTAGCTTGATAGTGTGGTATTATACAAACAAGGATACTTTTCCACTTCTAACACAAATGCAATGTTTTTTTGTTCGTCGTCAGCCATTTTGTACAAAAGAAGCCACCCGGTGATTGAAACGCAACGCGCGAGTTTCCTGCACGACAGTTTCAATGCAACTGATTTGCAACGCCGTCAAACCGGTTTCAAACTGGTCGCGTCATGTGTGGTCTCTCAACAGAATCTATGGCAGAAACTTAAATGCAACTCAAAAGTAACTAGTACTTGCAGTTTCGTTGCATTTGCGTTTCACCGTGTGTTCTGGGCCTTATGCTACTTCAAATAAAACAACTTGGCTTTACTAGGGGACGCTCGATTGCGGATGCAAGTGTTGAGCTAATGAAGAATATTTTTGAAGCCTGGGAGGAATCAGAGAATGCCCTTGGTATCTTCTGTGATTTATGTAAGGTTTTCGATTGTCTTCCACATTCTACGCAGGTCAGGATGTCACTATGGTATAAAATATGGTATGGTAGTTATATGGTTCTGATCTCATATTTAAATAATATAATCAGAAGGTCGATGTATTCACATGACGTGAGGGATCTCATGGGACTCCTCTCGGTATGGGGGTACCACAAGGGTCTGTTCTTGGGTCGTTCCTCTTCCTAATTAACAGAAATGATCTACGTAACCTTGTAGAAAAAAAAACTCAAGGTAGTATTGTTTGCGGGTGACATTTCACTCATACTCAAAACGAAATTAAGCCAAGTATTATATGACTAACGGCCATTCCCAATGTTCATTCTATCTCCGGTTATGGCCTACTTGATATAAAAATAACGTAACTATTGTTGACTTTTCTGTCTCAATAAACTTATCGACGGTAACTCATCTTATTCGTTCACGCTGTCTGTCAATGGGACGGAAATTTGTATGGAAATTACAACAATGAGCTGGCGATACGAATGACTTATCGGATATATATGGACAGCTTCAGATTATTGACAGCTAATTACTGACAGTAGAAGGTAGTAATTTATCTCTATTGTAAATAGTATATTGGGAACGGCCGTAAGTAAACAATGCCCTATCTCACATCGTGTACTGGTTTAGCGCAAATAACCTATTGTTAAATACTTATAAATCTAAAAATTTACCGCGCCAAATGTCAAAAATGTAGATGCGATTGTTTTATTATACGTAGAGGTAGTAACACCGGTGGAATCTGCTATATTTCTTGGCATAACTCTAGATTCTAAATTGCAGTTGGGCCCCCATATTTAAGGCTTGTCAAATAGACATTGATACGGCGCAACTAAGTAGTTAACTTTAGTTATTTTCACAGTATATGGTATATTGTTATGGGACAGTGCAGTCGATATTAATACCATCATTGTGCTGCAGAAAATGGGTGTTCGCGCTATAACCTAGGTCTTGTAGAATCATTAAGAGAAAATTTTAAAGAAATAAACATTTTGAGTGTTGCAACTTACATCTCAATATATTCATGATGATGTTCTATATGTTCATAAGTA
>CATIXQ010000002.1:13452283-13490006 GCA_949711755.1 Leptidea juvernica | reverse complement strand
CGGCTGTGTGCTTGTGGGAAGGAGAGAGAATGAAAATGAAGATGAAAAGGTGATAATATATTCACCAGTTACATAATAAGTAAGGTCACAGTTCTATAATAAACTTAGATAATGCATCCTTGATGGCTTAGGGCGACATCTATGAACAATATCAAACTGTAATCGATTACAAACCTTAGCAGTTTGTATAACGTTATCAAGGTTCTTGGGGTAGCTGTGATTGTTTTTAAAATTAAAGTGGCTAACGAAATATAACGGAATTATTTACAAACTGTTGATATGGTTCTCCTTACTTCCTCTTATTTACAAACTGTTGATATCTCTAATGCAACGTAAAGGAAAATTTGACAAACAATATTGCGATTTCTTGCTACTTAGTTCTTAGATTTTTGTTTGATACATTGTACAAGTATGTGCGTATTATTGCTTTATTATTACTTACCTAGAAAAATAACGTTTTCACATGGTAATACTAAAAGCAAATGTATAAATGGCTGTAATTTGTAAATGTCATAGTTAAGGACAGGAACTAAACATAACATCTCATCAGTAAGTTGTTTTTTTTTAATCGAATACAGCAAGCTTTAAACACTCAAGTCAATTTTGTGTCAATATTATGCAAAATAAATGCATATAATTTAAAGTTAATGGTAAGCCTGGTCTAGATCAATGATATTATAGTATTAAAAGAGGTAGATATGTCTTTAGCGCGCCAAAAATTAATCGCCTTGGTCCCTTTAGTCGTAGTATTTCTTTCGAGTTTCGATACGAAAACGGTACGCATGCGTTTTAAAAAAAAATCATAGAATTACACACCACAGTTAAGAAATCATGAATTAGAACATTTTATTTTATTTCATTATTTCTCTAACAAAATAAATATGTCGCCATCAAAGAGAATTTAAACACTACGGTCGACATGACAACGCTGATCGCCGCCAAGCCGATCATAGATTAACTTACAGAAATGATGAAATATTGATGCTGTTAGATGCGGAATGATCGAGGTAGAATATTTTAGGAAATGATGTAAAAAAGTCGTTCTTGCAGTGAATGTAATACGAAATGTAATAATTTTTAATATACAAGTGCGTATAATATAGGCAGCTTGAACTATCAAACTACTAAAACAAGTTTTAGTATAGGTAGCGGACGTAGATAGTGAGTGCTAATTGCTTACGTAGGAGTTTTTTCAGTAACACTGTCCCTTTCGGTATATCCCTTGCTAACTGCAGAAGAATCAATGGACCATTTTCTTCTTTTCCCATTACCTTATTGTAATAAACCCTCAACAAAAAGACATTCATAAATAATATAAGATACAAAAAATAATAATTGTAAACCTAAAACTTTTTGGAAGCCGTCGTTAGTAAAATTGTAAAAACGGGACCCTTACTGTAGATACCTTTCAGTTTTGTTTTATTCAAAAAAAAATCAAAATTTCTTTATTTGTACACAGTCATTTACAATCACATATGAAACTCTCCTGGTAGATTAAGATAATCTGTGTTAGGAGAGAATCGCTCATTGCAAGTTATACAAAACAATATTAAAAACTAAAAGTAAGGAAGTAATTGTCTCTAGTGAATTGGATTAGGTATAAACAAACAGAACCAGTTATGTAGTCGGCCTGGCGGCTCGGGCGATCGCACGCGAAATAAGTCATTAATTTCAATGTGGATCAGGTTATATTAGCATGCTAGTTGCAGGTACGCAGCCGGACGACCACATAAACATGGGAGTTAGGATCATGTACAAACATTTTTTTTTATATAAATAAAGATTATAGTAAAAATCTACAATATATCAAATATTGTAGTTACTTATTATTAATGATTTTGAAACATATTATGATACAGACACACACACACACACACACACACACACATATATATATATATATATATATATATATGCACGTTAACAATATAATATATATATTTAACCTATAACAAATAAATATACGGTACTATAAGTAGATAAATAAATTTATACATAGGAGCAAATTTTGTGAACGGGCTATGAATCTTTTATTTTTATGTTTTATAATAATACAATTTTTTTTTAATAATATCTTATAGTTAGAAATAGATTGAAAATTTTTAATCTAATTAATTTTTAAGTATTTTTTCCGTATCTTCATAGTTGAGTGTTTTTAGCCATTCCATTTTACATTCCCTAAATGTAAGTGAATAAATATATAGGGTTCTGTTAATTTTATTATACATATTGGTGGATTGTGCGACAAATTGCTTTGAGGCAAATTCTGTTTTTACGATTTTGTGTTTTAGGACTGTATAGGGGTTTCTTTTCAAAGTAACGGAAGGGTCAATGGTTCTATGTTTCTGAATGAATATAAAGAAAAGTTGTCTGTATGTTGTTTATTATTTTATGTACAAATAATTGATATCATTAATGTGGCTATTTTTTATAATCAATATTATATTATTGAAGTTATACTTCTTAAAAATTATGAGAGTGAATTTTTACGATGCGCGCGCACACCGACACCTGAATTCTACATCGTGAAGTAAGTTCTAGGTGGCATGAAAATCGATAACTATGTTCAAGTTGTATATTCTAGTTTTTTTAATATTTAGAACACGTGTTTCGTAACGGTAAAATTAAACAGTGTGAATAAATAAATATTATTTTGGTGTTTTTATTAAATCAATTTCATATACGACGGTGATAGTATTTACTAATAATTTATTAGTATATCTATATATATATTGAATATCTATATAAATATAAAAATGAATTGCTGTTCGTTAGTCTCCCTAAAACTCGACAACGGCTGGACCGATTTGGCTAATTTTGGTCTTAAATTAATTGTGGAAGTCCAGAGAAGGTTTTAAAGATGATTTATTTTTCCATACGCCAAAGAAGTATAACTTCTAACGCGTGTACATAAGTACACACACTCTTTTTTTTATAAAATTAATGACACTTTATTAACCTAATCATTTAAATGCAGTTTTACTACTTTATAGCTTTTTCTACATGAACTCATGAATGAATCTTAATTTAGGCATAAATTAGGGTGTACCGTAAAAAAACATATCTGATAAATTAACTGCATTTTTTCTATACAAATACGAAGCAATTAGCAAATTAGATTTATCTCTTTTTCGCTTGCGATAATTGCATTTACTATCCTTCTTTGACGTGTTATCGTAATGTAGTGTGCTATTGGAATGTTAAATTATTCATGTGTGCGTTAGTATTTCATTTTCAAACACCGAATGTTGTCTAGGTAACCTATCTATACTTTTAAATATCATTGGTCTAGATCATTTATGATAGGTTCATAAAATTATCGAATTTCATTTGACAGCCAATAACAAACATGTTAGATTATGTTCTTAAATCAAAAAATATCATCGTTTTGAAAACTCAATTCATAAGATGAAATTTGGTACTTGATCAGCTGATTTTTAAGTTAATTAAGCCTATCGGAAACCGGGGTTAGCTACGCCTTAGGTGACAAAGTAGATTCGTTTCAAAAATTATTATTTTATTTTTATGGTAGACTAATTGGTAGTTCGTATAATTTAATAATACAATAACTGCATTATTAAATTATGCAAGTAGCCTGTGTTTATTTTTATTTATTTAGATAATTACACCAATAACACATCATAATACAATTAAAATTTTTGCAAGTACACAAGAGATAGTACAATATGACATGTCTTTACAGGTGTAAACAACATTAACAATAGTGCGAAAAAAATAACACAGTTGAACAATTAAATATAATAAAATTAAAGAAATGAAGAGTTTAACAAAAATGATGATAAAAATGACTTAAATACATTTCTATTATAAAAAAAAAAGAGATATATAAAATATATAACTATACAACAATACAATAATTTACTTCTAATATTGTTCTAATAGTGTTCATTCTGAAATTACTTTTTACTTAAAAAACTTATGTCCAAAGCCGTTAATAAAAAAAACTAATACATAACGAGTCTGTGGGGTAAATCAAATCTCAAAATCAACGCTGCCATTTTCGTTTTGTGGCACAGTAAGCGGTGGTCGTTGTTGAAATTGTAAAAGACTTGATATTTAATAAATTAAATGTTTTTAAATTATGTCAACCTCTTTTTAATGTGATAATTGTAAGTGCTAAAGTTTACAATGTACTGATATTTTTTTGAGTTCTTCACTACAAGGGTTTTGTTGACTTCTTGGGTGGAACGGGTGAGTACGCCTTTGGCCAATATTTTACAGATTTTAGCTCCTCAATATTTGCCTTTTTTCATTTTGTAACGTAAAAGTGGTCTTTTCACTTCGTTTTTAAGCCGCTTCTGTTTTTAATTTCAGTAATACCTTGATGCCTTTTCAAAACGTTTTAAAATGGGCGTAGTTAATGAAGGGAACGATCATATCATCACTCGATTAGTATAACATTCGTCACGTATCATACAAGTCTAATGTCATATTTGCAACTAAAACTACGACGGGTTTCCTGATAAGGTTAAATAGTGTAAACAAAATTTTGTTATAAGATAATTATTTCATATCAACGTACCTCTACCTCCTAGCAGGAAATACATAATAAAACATTTACTTCGTTCTCTTGATGGAATTCAATATTTATTGATTACTAAATCACTACTAAGTGATGGATACAATTTGTCTTAACTATGTACCAATTTATTTTATTAGTTTAAAACAATACTAAATCTATAATAAGTATCTTTTTAGATTTCACAAGTGGTAGCTTCCAGTATTTTGTAGGTCGAATATTGTTACAAAGTGTCCTTAACATTTGAATTATAAGTTTAGTATTTAGTATAATTTTTTAAAATATCTATTTCAAAGAGGAAAGGGCACTAGAGATCCAATTAAAACTAGGAAGATTTTGAAACTAAAATAAAAACCCTCTATTACTGGCTGTGGTTCACTGTAGTTTGTCTATAAAAACATCACTTTAATTGATTACAAAACTGAAAACTATAGGAGATTTGCAATTTTGAACACACAGACATTAAATTTATACTGGTAAGTAAATATGCCTATATAAGAATACAACACTGTGGAAAACTTTCAAAATGAATGCTAGAGATCTTTAAGAGATTTGCAATTTTGAACAAACAGACATTAATTTAAATTTATATGAGTAAAAACACTTCTTAACATTAATTAACAACACTATAATATAAACCTTTCAAAATGGTAGACTTAGAACTTAACGTGATTTGAAATTTTTATGAAACAGACATTAAATTCAAATTATATTGGTTATTAAAAACAAATCTGTAATATATTCATTATCAATATAACACTGTGGAAAACTTTGAAAATGAATGGTGGAGAACTTTACAAGATTGGCAATTTTTAACTATAACAATAATATAGCCTTTTATTCCGAACTTTTATATATATGTTGAACTTGTTAATATTTGGGTTACTATTTATAATATGTCTCTTAGCTCGGTGTGTCTTGCCGTGTTAGTATTCGGTGAGTCATTGCAATTTTGAAGTATTACACATTAAATATTTAAATGTATAATAATTTGTAATATCCTTTTTTTGAACAACTTTTTACTTAGTACTTATATTGATATGCTTTACACCATAAATAAAACTAAATATTAATTCTTATAATATTTGATGACTGTTCGAGCTAATCTCTGAAAGGGCTTA
This sequence comes from Leptidea juvernica, assembly GCA_949711755.1. NCBI lineage: Eukaryota > Metazoa > Arthropoda > Insecta > Lepidoptera > Pieridae > Leptidea > Leptidea juvernica. Next base: position 13,484,345 of record CATIXQ010000002.1, on the reverse strand, counting down.
AGCTTATTATATATTTTTTTTACCAATATCTGATTCATTGTATAGTTTTCCCCATAAGTTGTATCTAAACTGTATCTTTTGCTGAATATAATATCAGAACTACAAATTTGGTTTCACCGGGTAGTTTTTAGAAGACTGTATTGAATTTAAATTCAAATATTTTTAATTCAAAATAGGATATGAAATCACTTATTGAATAATAATATTAAATTATAAAAGGTTGCTCAGGTGAACAGGCAAGGAATTGTAGAAATAAAACAGGAAGCTGGTATGTATAACATATTCTCCTGAGTGTATTTACGGGACAGTTAAAAATGAAATCATAACAGGATTAAGTGTTTTTCCTGGATTAGCAGTGCTTAACCTTAATGTCTGGTTGCTTGACAGGATGTGGGTGTTTCTTTATGTAGACCCAAAAGAAAAAATACTTAAATAATATGTTACAGCTCATGAGGTTATAATATAAAAAAAAACACAAAATACCACACAATGAAACATAAGCCAATTTAAAAAGAATAGTGATGTACACAGTGTCAATACTCGAAACAAACATAAACTCGCAATTCCATCTACTAGGCTCCGTAAAATTACTAAATCTTTTAAAGTGGATTGTGTTACATTTTATAATAAACTCCCAAATGAAATTAAAATATTACCTATTAAAAAATTTAAATGTGTTGTAAAAAATAAATTAACATCTAAGGCCTATTATAATGTGAAAGATTATTTGAATGATAAAGATAGTTGGAATTAATGTTCTAAATTTTGTTAATGAATATTGTTATACTCATTTGAATGCTATTGTAACTTTTGTACTTCATCCTGACTTGCACTAAATAACTTATAAAGTTTTACAGTGAATAAAGATTTTTTGAGTTTGACTTTGACATATAGAGATTAGGGAGTTGAACTAGACATACAAGATTTATCAACTATATGTCACTCGACTGGACAGAGTGCTTGCACGGAACGCGAGAGGTTGTGGGTTAGAGTCCCATATTGTTTGTAAATTTTGTTTTTAAATTTCATTTGTTTAATTAATCCTAAAAGTGAGGGTCATCACTTTAAAGAATATTAAATTGTTTATATGTAACCCTATTAGTTTATGATTTACCTGCTTGTAGAAATATTTGCCCAAAGTGTTTTGTTATGATTGGATTCATTGAATAGCTTAATTTTCGATCAAGTACTTGTTAAATATTATTATTTCCTCCTTGTTATTACCTCATGCTCCTCAAGGCAACGTTCAATCAAAGTTCCTTTTCTCTTCAAGAGATTATAGAAGCCTTAAGAATTGATAAGTATAAGTAGTGTAAGTAGGTAGCTTCTTCGCCTGCCTCTCCGACTAGCGAAGGTTGGCAATCAGCTTTGTAATTTTAACTTTTTGTCCTTCGCGAGGCGAGATAGTTCTGCCGCACTCGCGATTCCTGTCCACTCTCGGATGTTGGGCAGCCAAGACTTTGTTCTGCGACCAACGCCTCATATTCTGGCAACTTTTCCTATTATGATGAGTTGTCCCAAATATGCGACTTTCCTCATCTTGATGGTTTGCATGAGCTCACGTTTTTGATTGGTGCGGCACAGAACTTCCACGTGACCTTGTGGGTCCAACTTATAGCCAACATACATCAATATGCCCACATTTTAAAAGCTTCTATAGTAGGTATATTGTTTACTTTTAGGCATACAAGGCATTTATTTTCTCAAAATTGATTCCTTTAGAATTCTTTTTGATGTCATTTCTAATAAATACTAGATACTACTACCGCTTCGGAAACAAATGGCGCTCTGAGAGAGAAGAAGCGGTGCAAGAAACTCTCCCAGCATTCTTTTTTTGCGCTCTTTTCAATAAGAATATACAATATTGCAGTCATTTCTATCGCTATAAAATAATCACAATCTAGTCTCAGGCTGTCCGATCATTTAGATATTCAGCAGTGGAGTAATAGGATTTACGACAGAGCCATTTTTTTATAAAACATTTAAATTTATTTATAGATAATGCCTGAACAGTGGCTGGGACTTTATTGTAGAAGTGTATACTACTACATTTACTCTTAAATCTATTATGTATCTTTGGAAGCCTACAAGAATTAGTTACAAGCAATCCGCAAGCAATTGTTTGCTTTTAGCCCAAAATATTTGACCAATCCAATGATCTGTTAACAGACTTATGTAATAAGACCCTCATTGTACTAAACAGTTAATGCGTGAGCGCGACGGATGCGATAACTCCGCAGCATTTGTTGCACAGCTATTGACAATAATAGTTCGTGGGTCATGTTCGCCTGGTGGAAACGAAAGCCCAAACTCACAAAATTTTACGACGTAGAAGTCAGTGTTCTTTATACTAGTTTTTATGTCTTTGTACCAGTGGGAGGCTCCTTTGCACAGGATGCCGGCTAGACTATGGGTACCACAATGGCGCCTATTTCTGTCGTGAAGCAGTAATGTGTAAACACTACTGTATTTCGGTCTGAAGGGCGCCGTAGGTAGTGGCATTACTGGGCAAATGAGACTTGACGTCTTATGTCTCAAGGTGACGAGCGCAGTTGTAGTGCTGTTCAGAATTTTTGAGTTTTTCAAGAATCCCGAGCGGCACTGGTAGGGCGTATCACTTACCATCAGCTGATCGTCCTGCTCGTCTCGTCCCTTATTTCCATAAAAAAAATACCGTAACACATCCGTAAATGTTTACAAACAAACAATAACCTGAAAGAGAAGTAAAGTTTAGGCCGCAAACGAAAATGACTTTCTTTTCCAATAATTCAAAGTATAGTAAGTAAACCCATAAACTACCCTCCGAAAGACAAAACTCATTGTTTGTGACATGGTTAAGGGTTACAATCCGTCCGGATTAGTTTTAGTCTTTTACACTCTGGTCCGGATTTTATTTTTATTTAGATGGAATATACACTGGACAGCAAATAAACCGGGCAACCCGCTACTTTGGAACTCTGATTTGATTTTCTCGTAAAGTATAAAACTTACAACTTTCAAAGTTGCGCGCAAAAAGTAGCAAAATTACGCGCGTCAGGTCAAACGGTTGACAAATACTAAGGATATATAAGAAATATCCGACTACCCTCATTGTGGTAAAACGAACGCAAATGCGATCTCTAGTCAAAATAGAGAAAATCGTTACCATCGTGTTAGTTGCTCGATTGTAATCTGAGTTGAAGGTAATTTATAATAAATATATTAATCATTTAAATCAACATGAAACGTACTTTCTGTAAGTATAATTAAGGCTAGGGTTACTATGGATGCGAGTTCTGAAGATAATTTGTTCTGACGGATTCGTAGAAGAAACAAACGCCTGGTATCCAATGACAGTATCCAGAACATGCGTCGTGCATGTTCTGTCGCGTTCGTTGTTGCCAGTGTAAACACTGTCATTGAATATCAGGCGTTTGTTTCTTCTGACGAATCCGTCAGAACTCGCATCCATAGTAACCCTAGCCTAAGACAGTTGTAAGTCTTATACTTTTGGAGAAAATCGAGTCAAACATCCTAAGAAGTTGGTGACCCGGTTTATTTGCTGTCCAGTGTTGTTATAATACTACATATTAACTAATATCAAATAAGTCTACGAGAAAAGAAATCTAAACGATTTCATCGAAATGGCATAACTTTTCAAATTACTAACGGCCGTTCCCAATATACTATCTACAGAAATAGATTAATTACTACCTTCTACTGTCAGTAATTAGCTGTCATTAATCTGAAGCTGTCCCAATATACCCGATAAGTCATTCTTATCGCCTAATATTGGGACGCGTGAATTGCAATTTCCATACAAACTTCTATCGCTGGTAAGCTATACGTACGTCCCATTGACAGACAGCGTGTACGGATAAGGTGAGTTACCGCCGATAAGTTTATTGGGACAGAGAAGTCAACGATAGTTACGATTTTTATCTCAAGTAAGAGATAGACTGAATATTGGGAAGGGTCGTAAATGTTAGCCCTACATGGATATGACTTTTATCAGTCCGTAGACTGAATATTGGGAACGGTCGTAAATGTTAGCCCTACATGGATATGACTTTTATCAGTCCGTTATCAATATCAATTAGTACATTACGCGATCGTAAAACTACCGATGTGATACTCTTGGGTCCAGTATCACAAGTCATGTCCTCTAATAATTGCTTGTTGCCACTGTTTGATTGATTCTATCCGAATACTTTCTCAGTCTCATCGTCAAGTTGCATAAGTGGTGCATTGCGTCACATACTTTCGGTTATTCAATTTAATGCGGAATTACAAATGCAATCAATTAGAGACATTCAAGTCCGTCAGATAATCTTTACATACTTATCCAAATGTTGTGATCTTTATTGAGTGTAACTTCCGCTAAGTTTTGTCTTTGTTTTGTGTACAAATCAGTAATATTGAGTACAGTAATCAAAATATGTTTCTTGTGTTCTTTTCGTTGGCATTGATAGCATGTGCCAAAAGCCAGTTCATGTAAAAAGAGTAGTATAGTGTACTTTATTAGTGTTGTAGTTTGTTATGTAAACATTCACGAAATAAACTGCTCCTATGATGCCTCTTTTACAATATATTGGGTTGGAGGTGGTGATATGATGATATTTTTTTTATATAAGAGTAGGCGACCGGGCAAGAGACTCGCATACTAGGAAGAGGCGAGACAACCGCCCATGGACATCCGCAACACCAGGAGCCCTATTACTAAATGCGAAGTTTCGGTTGACGGATCGTAATCCGTAAAAAAATTTTAAATAAAAGGTACGCCTTTTCCTAGTATGAAAGTGTTTCGGATCCGAATACCGATACGAAATCCGCGATTAGACATTTTGTCTTTCGTTTACCTTATTCCCAAATTCACTTGACATTAACTTTTTCGTTGTTTGAGATTAATAAGGTTGTTACTACTTCACTTTTTATTATGATTATGTCTATGGTTCCGAAACGAAATCCGTTCGCACTTTCGGTAATATGATTTAATTTGAAGTTTGTCGTTCTTTCGTTTCGGGCGAAAGTTCGGCTTTCTATTTTGGTAATAGACCTCCAGGGGTCAAGAGATACATTGCCGGCCTTTGAAATGGGAGTATGCTCAATGATTGAAGGTTCGTCGAGTCATATCGTTTCATGACAACTACAGCCCGTGACAACGTGCAACATAATATGACCCATACGTTTGTTTGTCTTCTTTTTCCATAAAGAAGAACAGATATTGAGGAATTCTTCTTTAGTTTGTCCCTCAATTTCGTAATTGATACTAATTCAACCAACACAGTAAACATTTGTTGCCCCAACTTGGTACAATCACTCGCCTATACAAGGTCACATGTAGCGAATTATTGTAAATTAATACTAGTCCAATAATCTTAATTATACACTGGAAAGTAGCAGTTTGGCGTAAGTACGTACCTCGATCTCGATTTTGCTGACTGTACCTATAAGAAAAGTTGTCTTTTTTCTTTTTCATGTAAATGTATATATAAGTTTTCTTAGAAGCATGAAGTGATTTGTATTTAGTATTTATAATTTTTTTATTTCATTTATTTATATCGCATTATTGACTAAAATAGCGTTCATAAATCTATATAGGCCGTATTGTTTCTTCTCCCTCAGAGCGCCATTTGTTTCCGAAGCGGTAGTAGTATCTAGTAGGTATATAGAAATGACATCAAAAAGAATTCTAAAGGAATCCATTTTGAGAAAATAAATGCCTTTTATTGCTGTATTTACTATGGACTAAGTATTTTTTTATTGGCGGTCTTTTGCCCTCAAGGTTTCGAAATTATTGGAAAATATTTTTTTTATGTGTTTGTTTTCAAAATAGTCTCCTTTCATTTAAATTAATTTAAATAATAATTTATTAAATAATTTTTGGTAGTACAAAATCATTGATATTATGTTTTCCATTTGCTGAGTGCTTCTTATGACATCGTAAAAAATCATATTATTTGCGATGAGCGCAATTTTGGAGGAAAAGAGCACTTTAAGAACCATAAAATTAGTGTAGTTATGGACGAACTCAATGTATGATAAAATAGAGTAAAGGAATCATTTTTGTTTAATATCAAACGCTGGGTCAACGTTAAACGAACGTCGGTGAAAGAAAGGTACCGCACGAAAGAGAAAATGTAATGTAAACGGAGAGAGAAGTAAGATTTTCATGTCATCAAACTATTCTAAATTGAAACTGGTACGGAGCACCATAGCGATATGACAACATTTTTTTTATGAAAATAAGGGACGAGATGATCAGGACGTTCAGCTGATGGTAATTGATACGCCCTATCCATTACAATGTAATGCAATGATTCGTGAAAATACCCAAAAACTCTAAGCGGCACTACTATTGCGCTCGCCACCTTGAGACATAAGATGTGAAGTCTCATTTGCCCAGTAATTTCACTAGCTTACGGCGCCATTCAGACCGAAACACAGAAATGTTTACACATTACTGCTTCACGGCTGAAATAGGCGCCGTTGTGGTACTCATAATCTAGTCGGCTTCCTGTGCAAAGGAGCCTCCCACTAGTGATCATGACTGTAGGGCACCTTTTTAAGGTATTCGATTATTTGAAATAGATTCTCGTCAGCAAATTTATAGCGTACAAACCTGCTGGTAGCTTTTGTAGAAATATGGCGTTATATGTTAATAATTGTTTGTCCGACTCACCTCAACATTCAGTTATAGGGCGGTGCCCTCGTGGTTGGAGAGTCAAGAAAGTGAGGGTTACTCCCCTTGTGCACATACATTTCCATTCCAACATTATTTATAACTATAAAGTATTGCGTAGTAATACTAAATTGAAAAATAAAATACTACTTATTGAGAATATTCGTTAATGCATATGAGAGCTGTTCGTGTTATATATCAGCTTGGTTATAGACAGTCTCTCAAAGAAAAATTTAAAGAAATAAATATTATGAATTCATTGTCAGAAACATTTATAAAAAAATTAATATACTTTCACAAAAATCGTCACCTTTTTGCTCGTAATGGTGATTTTCATTATTATAACACTAGAAATAAGGGATTGCTTGTAACTAAATCTCCTAGGCTTCATAAGATACATAATAGCTTTAATGGTAAATATAAATAGGTAGTATACACTTTTATAATAAGGTCCCAGCCACTGTTCAGGCATTATCTAATAAATAAATTTAAATGTTTGTAGTATCTAGTATATTAGAAATGACACCGAAAAGAATTCTAAAGGAATCAATTGTGAGAAAATAAACGCCTTTTATGCCTTTATTAAGTACTGTAATATCACTATGATGAAACTTCAAAACGTAGGTACTAAGACTTGCACATCTACCTGTTCTTAAAAAGTAGTACGAGAGTTTTTAATTTTTACAATTAAGCTATGATAAAACAGAGAAAATCATGAAAACAAAATTATATTAATAACTATTTGCTGTATCTGTAACTCTTATAAATTTATAAAGATTCATCTTGTAAGATAGATATATAAATATTGTATAGTTTAACCCCCTTATTCATAATGGTCCGCTAACTTAAAACAGCCGCTAAGGAGTGTTTTTTCTCATTCTCACTTAGGTCAATTCAAATTCAAATATTTTTATTCAAAATAGGATTTAAAATCACTTATTGAAAGTCAAAAACTACCACACATTTTAAAAAGACTGCCTCAGACCTGAGAAGAACGGAATAGAAGAAGACAGAGTGAGAATTAGCAATGCTTTAAGTTAGCAGACTACTATGAATAAGGGGGTAATTCTTTATATTATTAATATTAACTTCAAATTTAATTACAAAGCAAACGCAAATCACTGGTTGGTTCTGCATAGGGCTTCCTAGTGAGACATCCAGAGGAATTTTATTCATTAAAGGTGCCTCTTTGCATATACTATAGTATACAGGATTATTAATAAGGTGACTGTTTGCGATAATTTAACCCCCATATGCATAGTGCAAAAGTGAACCATTTTAAGTGATCAGGTTATTTAGCATTTAAAAAAAAACAAATTTGCACCATCAAAAATTTATTTTAAAAAAGGTCAAAATTTAGATCTTATTGTTTCTTCTAATTAAATTAAAACATAAATTAACTAAATTTAGAGAGACAGAAACGATATATTATTACAATATTAATATATATAAAATGCCTGAAAAACGAAAAATAACGTTATGGAACTTGGCTAGGAAATTATTTAAAAAACATGATCGTTTTCTTAGCTCTCCTTAAGTACTTCGCAACTAGGAAGTTATTTTAAAGATCTGAAAAAAAAAAGATCACAAAGGTAGTAGGTGGAATTTAAAATGTCCATAAAATTATTAATTAAACACAAATACCCAATATAAATAAATAAAAAACTAGAAATGTAAAATACTGAATTGTTTCTGTATATATTGCACCAGTAACAGTTTATTTGTATGTATTAACAATTAATAATAAGTAACAAGACATTTTGTAATTTAGTCTAATTAAAGTTCTTGCTAGAACTGACAATTCCGCATCGCATTTCCTGCGTTTATAATTCCTGTTTTGAGTTCTTCCGCGGATGACACTGGCGTGACGTCGCGGTCGTAAACTAGGGATTTTATGCGACCCCAGACATAGGAATCAACCGTCACTAATTTAGGAATCCTCGCAGGCTACGCACTGGGTCTTCCTCGCCCTATCCAATGATTAGGAAAATGGCTATGCTCGATATTCCATTTTCCAGCAGGCTATTTTCCTAAAATCGCCTAACATAATAATTGTTGGTTTATTTTATTTTAATATGCAAAAATTAATCTTCAAGAGAATATATATACAGTAAGAATGACATATGTGTCAAATGGCAACATACAGTAAGAGTGATAACTATCATTTTTATTTTACCTACCTCACGCCACCGCTATAAAAGAAGCTTACTTAGTTGCTTGCAGTGCATCAATAGCAAATAGCCAGGTTTTCCCAGTTTCCTGGATTCCCCCCCCACAAACCTCATGTATTAGTTTTTTAAGCATAATAAAGTTTTATCCCTCAATACGTAGATAGGGTTGTAGAAATAAGTTTTCTGATACCTACATATATAAGGCTTAATTGTAAATTGCTTTAATAAGTAGATTTAGGTTATTTTGTATATATACTTTAAGATCAAATATAGAAATTTGGAATTTGATTTTTTTTTGCTTGCAGTGCATTACTCTGTAGCTTGTTGTACAGAACGGACGTAATACTTCCTAGTGATAGAAGTGATTAAAATCAGTAATTACAGAAATTCTTTTGTTTAATTTCATGCCCATATACTTAGTTTTTCAATAATAATAAGATCTTAGTTATGTAAGTTAAATATAAGAAGTAAATTAATGTATTGTTGTATAGTAATAAATTTTATAAATCTCTTTTTTTAAAGTAGAAATGTCTTTAATTTTGTTATGTTTAATTGTTCAACTTTGTTACTCTTTTCGCACTATTGTGAATGTTGTTTACACCTGTAAAGACATGTCATATTGTACTATCCCTTGTGTACTTGTATAATGATGTGTTGTTGGTGTAACTATCTAAATAAATAAATGAATAAACATTACTATCAAAATGTGCAGGACATCCGTCTTGCTTAGTATATGATATGTCAGAAATGTTTCGTAAGTTGCAGCATACATTTTTGAAATGTTTGATCTCTTCGAAGACGGATTGGAATTCATAAGATATATAATAGCTTTAAGGGTAAATGTATACACTTCTACAATTTATTGTAGAATAATAAACATAATAAATATAAAACAGTGGCTGGGACTTTAGTCCCAGCCACTGTTCAGGCATTGTCTATAAATAAATTTAAATGTTTTATAAAAAAAATGGCTCTGTCGTAAATCCTATTACTACACTGCTGAATATCTAAATTATCGGACAGATTGATTATTTTATAGCGATAGAAATGACTGTACAATATTGTATATTTTTATTGAAAAGAGCGCAAAAAAAAAGAATGCTGGGAGAGTTTCTTTCGCCGCTTCTTCTCTCTCAGAGCGCCATTTGTTTCCGAAGCGGTAGTAGTATCTAGTAGTATAAGAAATGACATCAAAAAGAATTCTAAAGGAATCAATTTTGAGAAAATAACTGCCTTTTATGCCTTTAGACGAATTGAAATGACAAAAGCTGGATTAAAATAATTAATAGATATTAATCGAAACTGATCGCCAATTTAGGTTTGTGAATTAATAAAAATATCGGCTGGTAATCGTGCCTTGTACCCAGGGGCGTGCATATCATATAGGCAATTAGGCAGTGCCTATCTCGTTATGAACCTAAATAAATATAGCACTAGTGTTAAAGTTAATTTAGTTTAATTTGGTTCCGTTATTTTATAACCAAACTTCTATTGAACGCCCACTTATAAAATATTTTCTTACGCTAGATACTAAATACCTACGGTAAGCAATCTTTGCTTATTCCAAAGCTCAACTACGACTATTTAGATCCACAGAGCCTACCTTATAAGAAAACCAATGCACGCCCCTGTTTCTACCTACTAGCCCCCTTATAATAATGCTCATAATAGTCTGCTAACTTAAAGCATTGCTAATTCTCACTCTGTCTTTTTCTATTGACCTAAGTCAGAATGAGAAATAACACTTCTTAGTGGCTGTTTTAAGTTAGCGGAACATTATGAATAAGGGGATTTGTCTTTTCTCAACACTGAATTACTTAATAGCTCAATATTTCACCCTGCATCGGCTCTTTACCTAACCATATCAATATTTCTATTGTTGTTAGTCATCTTCTAATATATAAAATTCTCGTGTCACGGTGTACGTAATTGAACTCCTCCGAAACAGCTGCACCGATTTTCGTAAATCTTAGCGTGCATATCGGCTAGGTTGGAGAATCGGACAACATCTATTTTTCATGCCCCTAAATTTTAAGGGTAAACCCCTAATTTTTTTTATGACACAGCGTAAAAAATACATACAACCCTAAATTTTCAACCCTCTACGATCAAAACCTATTTTTGTATCGCGATTTTTATAATATTTTATTCCATCCACAGATCCGCAATAAAGTTGCAAGATGGCAATCGAATACAGTAATTGTAGTAACGATATAGTTGAAAGGTCTGAGAATCGGTTGCATCCCTAAAATTATTTTTAATTACTTCATATGGCAATACAACGTTTGCTGGGTCAGCTAGTAATAATATAAAAAGGAAAAATTCGTATGATACATCTATGTTTGAAAACTGTATCAATTTATTTAAATAAAACACTTTTAATGGATTAAAACGCGTGTAATTGTAACTATTTTACATTAGGTGTTTCCGTAAAAGTTACATTTTTATTTTAGTTAACCCGACGCGACGTTTCAAGGCCTATTCCAGATCTCGTTTTCGATGTAAAACATCTGCAGTCCCCCTGTTTTATTTAAATGTGTAACACTCGCGTTAATCAAAGAAAATACTATGTGTCAATTAAGTTTGCACGGTGAACAGTTTTTCCTGCGGGCAATATCCCCCGGTAATTAGGTCAGGAAGCTATTGTTCGCGCCACTTATCCTCTCAAGAGGCGGGAGTTCCGTGTCGCGATCGCAATGGATTATTTTATAATTGTGCCGTGTTACGGTAGTCACTCGATCGTGTACGTAAATTATGTTAATAAGTGACGCTTACCAGACGTGGCTCGGCGAAAGTTTATCAATTTTTTTTATAATTTATTTAGAAATTCTTCCGCGCAATGTTATTTAACTTGAGCGTGGACGTCGCTGCCGCTAGTTCTCTAGTTTCGATGTTACATTTGACTAAAACTCGAAATTACGTTTTAGTCATTATAATAAAGGCCGGCAACGCCCCTGTGATTGCAAGAGATTGTGGGCGGCGGTGATCACTTAACACCAGGTGACCCGTACGCTCGTTTGTCCTCCTATTTCATAAAAAAAAAATATAATGTTGTACTAAAGCAGGTGCGGTGCGGATGTCATGAAAATTATCTTCCTTTCACTTTCTGCTTCTTTCTTTGGCGGTGTATCCAGGTCCACTTTCTAAAAGGCCGGCAACGCTCCTGTGATTCCTCTGTTACAAGAGCATGTGGGCGGCGGTGATCACTTAACACCAGGTGACCCGTACGCTTGTTTGTCCTGTGTGTGTCAATATTATTGGCCATATATAACCTGAATGAAATAAATGATATTAATTTTATTATATAATATAGCTTTTACATAAATGAATTTCAACAATTGTGATATAAAATAAATGAAGTTAATTCCATCGATAACAATATGTGTACTAGTATCTTGTACAGTTAAAATACACGAATGCAATTCGCTGCGCATTCCAAGAATATTATAATATCGTAAACAAAACATTAGGTTGGGTCGGGAGTCGGACAGTGACTGGCTAACGATGTGGTAAACAATAGATTTATGATTTATTATAATAAATAATATAATACAAACTAATATCTGTTTGTTCGTATGTAATGTGATAACACACCCGCCTTTCATCCTGTTGGCGATGGTCTTTCCCACACAAATGTGCGAGGGCATCTTTTTCAACAAGCCATTTAACTTTACTATGCAAAAAGGCAAAAAATAATTATCCAGTTAGGTTAATAAATTGCACTGTAGTTACCTTATTAAAATATATATAAGAATATAGTTCCTCTACTGAACAGTTTTCAAGGAACTTTCTTCAACGCACAACAAAGCTGTGGAATTAGTTTCCTTGTGCGATTCCGGAACGATACCACTTTCAAATAAAGCGCGTACACCTTCCTTTAAGACGAAGGGTAAGCAGAAAACACGAAAACAAGGTTTTTTTTGACAAGATTAATGGTGAAAATATAGTATTTGGAGCTTTGAACTTTATTATAATATTACACATACCCTTAAGTCTTATTTGTAGGTTGCTGCTAAGGTTTGCTGTTGGTTATAGTTAACACTCCAGAGCTATTTTGAACTACCGCCTTTCACCGGCATGACGCATTTGTTTAGTACTCATCTCAGAAAAGTTATTCCTGATGCTTGTACTTTTTTTGTGTAGGTACATTTATTCAGATTAATAATGAATAATGAGAATTGTAAGCATATAAACTGTTTGCGCCTGTTAAAATATTAGGTTTTCCACGCAAGAATTTTGAAAATATTGGCTTTGTTACATAGATGGCGGGCTGGCAGCCGTGAACTCATATCGCTCAAGGTCGCTGGCATTTAGTGTCGCCTTAAAGCCGGCAACTCCCCTGTGATTCCTTCACTTAACAATAGGTTACAATAACCCGTACGCTCGTTTGCCCTCCTTTTCCATAAAACAATCTGTATCTACCATTCTACTATGAACAATTAGTTCATGGAGTTTCGGATGCTTCCACGTTGTTGCCAATCACCGCCAGATGGCGCGGCATTACTATAAATTTCATTAAAACAACCTAGTATGTAAATGAACTTGGAGAATATATACGTGTCATGGATTTTGTCAACATTAGCCACACAATAACGCTCCTGGGTTTAGCATGTTATCTAACATAGATGCATGCTTTTTATTTGAATTGTCGGTTAAATAATAACATAATAGAAATATTTTTGGTTAACAATCGGAGGGCTTAGGTTTTTCTCTGTCTCATTTTGAATTTAAACCGTGTCTTAATTATTAAACAAGCAATATACTTGTGTATCTATTCGTAACAATATTACGTGTATCTTGGAAACGGCTTTCGCTAAGAGTAAAACTACACATCAATTAATAGTGGTTTTGCTTTTTAAGTCTCAAATACTATTATGTGTAATATATTACATCAACTTATGATAATTAAAATGTGTGACTAATCGAATTATCTAAACACTTTCACTTATTGCTAAAATATTCAAACGACCAGAATGTGTTAAGCGTCACAAAAATTTATGTATTAGGTTTTATTATCTGTGTGTGTATCATAAAATGTTGTCACGTTTATAAAACACTAGTTGACCCGACAGACGTTGTTCTGTTCATATTAAAAAAAACCCTTGCGGGTGGAATTTCGTAAAAATCCGTTCTTAGCTGACCGCTATTCGGTGAAAGAATATTCTTACCAAATTTGAAGTCTTTAGCTGTAATGGTTTCAGAGATATCGTTATGAGTGACTATATACGTGGAAATTATTATATACTAGCTGGCCCAGCAAACGTTGTATTGCCATATAAAGTAATAAAAAAATTCAATAATTAATATTTTTAGGGTATAAAAATAGATGACCGATTCTCAGACCTAACAAATATATCGTACATAAAATTTATGGTACCTACTACAATAATCATTATATTCGATTGCCATATTGCAACTCTATTGCGTGTCTGTGGATGGATTAGAATAATATTAAAATCGCAAAACAAAAGTAACTGTTGATCGTAGATGGGTGAAAATTTGAAATTGTATGTATTTTTTAATGCTGACTCGTAATCAAACAAATTTAAAAAAAAATTCGTGTGGACCACCCTTAACATTTAGGGGGATGAAAAATAGATGTTGTCCGATTCTCAGACCTACCCAATATGCACTCAAAATTTCATGAGAATCGGTCAAGTTTCGGAGGAGTTCGGTCGCGCACACCGTGACACGAGAATTTTATATATTAGATAATATCATTACGGAATGTAATATCGCGTGTAATCAAATTATATGTGAAGTGTCTCGTGTGACTTATGTTAGACTTCCTTCAGAGCCATATCTATGCCAGTGAGGGGAAGCAACCTCTCCCAAGTCAGTTCTGGAATGCTGCATTGGCAGATTTTTCCACAAAGTAACTGCGAGGGATGAAGCCTTATTTGTTTACTAGCTTTATACGTAACACCGGTGACCTGTTGTTAAAAGTTTATTAATAACAAAAAAAAAGTGTTTGTGTACTTATGTATGCACGCAATAACTTCTTTGTAACGTAATAAAAAAAATTATTCCTCTTGCTATTTTACGTTTGTAGAAAAACAATCTATACCCATATAAATAAAATTGGAGTGTCTGTTTGTAATATGGCAATAACCGTTTTTTACTACATGTATCTATATGAATATATATACGGAACATTCAGCAATATATTTTTTTTTTTTACAATTTTTGTCGTTCTGTCTGTCTGTTTGTACCGGCTAATCTTTGAAATGGCTGGACCGATTTTGACGGGACATTTATTGGCAGGTAGATGATGTAGTAGAGAGTAACTTAGGCTACGTTTATTTTAGAAAAATAAAGTAAGGCCACACAACGTTTGCCGGGTCAGCTAGTATTATAATAAAGAACGTACAATCAATAAAAATATTATTATACCGCATAATTTGGTTAAATAACTTGTAATTAAATATCATTAAATTATTTTTATACAATTGGAGAGAATTTATTTAATTTATTTTAAAACTTGTTTGTATTTAAATATAAATTTAAAATATATAGATTGAAATTTATCTAATTTTCGTCCATTTTGTGTGGTACAGTAGAGAGTTCACAAGAGGCTTGGTGCCTGAAGTATAATACAAATGGTCTAGCTTTAGTTGATCAGCTAACGTCGTTCCAGAGGTATAAATGTTCCGTAACCCGCCAAAAGTTCATATTATAATACATAATTATGTATAATATCGTCAGAATATTTATTACTTATTAGCTGACCCGGCAAACGTGGTCTTGCCATATAAATTATTTTTAGAGTTAGACCGTTTCTTGGACATTGCAACACATTTCTTTATTTTTCTGAAATAAAAGATTTTTTCTAAAATAAGTAACTCCTTATTACATCAGCTACCTGCCAATAAAAGTCCCGTCAAAATCGGTCCAGCCATTTCAGAGATTAGCCGGAACAAACAGATAGACAGGCAAAAATTGAAAAAAAAAAAATTTGCTGTATGTACCGTATATATTTATATTATAATACATGTTGTAAAAAACGGTTATTTCAATATTACAAACAGACACTCCAATTTTATTTATATGTATATGTATAGATTATAAACAATTACATGATATCATTTCCCAACTAGCCAATACTTTTTACTTCAATAATTAAGTGTACGATTTAAGAGTATTTACGCCGCGGAATCACTATATCTGACGACTACGCCAGGAATGGCGCCATTTCAATTAACATAGATAAAAAAGTGGTCGGACTTGTCACGTTGATAACAAAGTTTCATCTTGTTAATCAAGGAGAAAGAGTCATGTGTGCTTGAAAATGCAATTTAATCTCTGAGTATATCTCTTTAAGTACCTTACTTATTTTCGCTCTAAAACTCTGTTTTTGGTTGCCGCGTATGGAATGTCGATGTATTTTTTTACGATAATAAGGGATGAGACGAGCAGGACGTTCATCTGATGCTAATTTATACGCCCTGACCATTACAATGTAGTACCGCTCAGGATTCTTGAAAATCCCAAAAATACTGATCAGCACCACAATTGCGCTCGTCTCCTTGAGACATAACATGTTAAGTCTCGTTTGCCCAGTAATTTCACCACGGCGCCCTTCAGACCGAAACACAATAATGCTTACACATTACCGCTTCACGGCAGAAATGGGGCCTTGTAAGCTTGTACTTGTCCCATACAACATTATGAGTATAGCCGCCGGCCATCCTGAGCGTACTAACGAACTAAGCACAGTGTTGGCTACTCATTCCACATTCACTGAGCCGGACCATCTCGTATCAATCAAACACGTAAAGTTAACATTATATCACTAAAAATAAGGGATTGTTTGTTACTAATTCTAGTAGGCTTCATAAGATACATAATAGCTTTAAAGTTAAATGTAAACACTTTTATAATAAAGTCCCAATAACTGTTATCTATGAATAAATTTAAATGTTTTATTAAAAAATGGCTCTGTCGTAAATCCTACTACTACTCCATAGCTGAATATCTAAGTGATCGGACAGCCTGGGACTAGATTATGATTAATTTATAGCAATAGCAATGACAATACAATATTGTATATTTGGTTAAAAAGAGCGCAAAAAAAAATGCTGGGAGAGTTTCTTGCGCCGCATCTTCTCTTTTGGAGCGCCATTTGTTTCCAAAACGGTGTACTAGTAGACACCACTGTGTCCAGTATATTAGAAATGACATCAAAAAGAATTCTAAAGGTATCAATTTTGAGAAAATAAATGCCTCTTATGCCTTCATGATCCTTAAGGTCATAATAATTCTTGTTCGCTATAGGCTAGTACTAAAAATAAACATTCTAGACTAGAGCAATCTTTTTCGTTTTTTTTTTTAAAGACAAAATCGCTCATCGTTCACTAAACATCGGTTACTTCATCCAACAAACGAATTTCGTTACCGTTAAAATGATAGCGAATAATGATTGTGGGTTCGGTAGTGGTGTGGTGTCAAGTTTCGCGTACCAGTCTTAATGTGATTGATGTATTTGCAGTGATGATCAGCAGGTAGCGGCGAGAGCGGTCGCGATGCCGCTTCCCAAGCGCTGCGTGGAGCCCGTGCACGTGTCTCGCGGCACCGTGCCCGAGCGGCTGGCGGTGCCCTCCGAGCTGGAAGCTGTCACCAATGGCACCCTGGCCAACACGGTCCGGTGAGTTGACTACTATCATTATATCATTAACAATTAGTTATGTTGTAAAGTGATAACACTCACTTCTAGGATTAATATACAAATAACGTTTTTGAAAAACTTATGAATGCAGGTCTCTAAAATTTTGTTTTTCAAATGAAAAGTTATCACTTTAAAAACATAACAAATTGTTTAGATTTACAAGAGCGACATCTAAAGTCAATTTTCTAATATGCAAATATTGGGGTTGATCAGGTTATCAACTGTAAAGTAGATGCTGTAGATGAGGCCACAACCTGAGAGTTGAACAAAGCATACAAGATTTTATGACGATACGTCACTCGAACGGTTAGCTTGGTTAGAAGCACTGGCACGCATCGTTCATAAAGTTTTGTTTTTCAAATTTTATATGTGTATTATATCATTATTATGTCTTCAATCGTGTCCACCTTCTAATGGCAACTAAACTGTGGGATGATCTTCCTACTGCGGTATCGTGCTTAATAAACCCACCCCACCCACCTTAAATGCTAGTAATGGTGAATACTTGTGATGTTGCAAAAGATCATGGGCGGTGGTGACCATCTAAAGACCTATGTATGCAAGCTCAGGCAACACGCCAAATGAAGCTGAAGCAAGTTATAAATGAGACCTTTCATACCTCATATTAGCGGCACTCCACAATCCATAAAATAAGTGGAATCGATGATATAAGTGCACATATATTCTGAGGTCCGCAACACTGGCTTTGGCTAAGTCGCTATCAGCTTTTTTTTAACTTTGACATGACGTCTCGATCGTTACGATAAATATTACAGTCATTATTTCTATTATTAGAAAAATAGATAAAAGTGGCATGCGAATATGACATCTATTTCCTAGCATACTACATCGGAGTAATTTGATTATAGCTTCCTGTGACATTGGATTCATTCTTCATTAGGTACTCGTGACATAAATTTATAACGGTTGCATGCCAATATGACAGCTATTTCAATGTTTTAAGAGTGCTATTTGTAGAGTAAATTGGTTTTGTCAAATTGTTTACTACTCGAGTAACTGATAACAATTCCATACGAATGTAACATCTATTTAACCTATATGGAAAAATATCTTAACTGATTTTGAAATAATAATTAGGTACATTCATGAGTTTTAATAAAAAGGATTGTGTGGTTTTATGAAACCACGGTAAAAGTGAAACTTTTTTTCACATTATAGACACACACATTTAACTAATGACAACATTTACATTAAACACTGACAAAAACAAACAAAATAGCGTGGAGCACTGGCACAAATGAGTAATAGTCCATACACTACAGCTGACCAGCTGTTGCGAACTATAGGCGCCGACCGACCGTCATGCGACATGCAACACACAGACGAAAAAGTTTGAGACGATGTAATAAAAGTTTCACTTTAAAACTTACTTTTGAACAACTTAATTTTAAAAAACTTATCGCCACGGTAACATTTATAATTTGTAGCCAATTTTTTTTTCAGTGTATTATAAAAATACATTTTAATTTGTATGATATGTTGCGACGATTCTCTTGCAACACCAGAGGAATCACAAGAGCGTTGCCGGCCTTTAAGGAAGGTGTACGCGCTTTTTTTGACGGTACCCATGTCGTATCGTCCCGGAAACACCTCATTCCACAGCTAAGCAGTACGAGGGAGAAAGCTCCTTGAAAACTGCACTGTGGACGACCGCCACACATCCAGATGGTGGGGATGATATCCTAATTTGTGGCGTGTCTTGCGAAGGTGGAGATGTTTGAGAATTTAAACTTAAAGTCCATATCATTTGATAGACAACTGTCGTCGCTGTCGAAGCACGCGGAGGATATGTTCGGCGAGTTGACCCGCGAGGCGAGTGGTCTGGCCGAGCGAACTAATGTGCTTCAAGCCAGAATCGACAGGTTGGCCATCAAGGTCACGCAGCTCGACTCAGGTGTCGAAGAAGGTTAGTAAGCATTGGCAGTATAGAAAATTTATTGAAGTTGGCGTTACTTTTCGGAAATCCATAATTATACAAATGATTTAAGTTTTCTTTAGTGTTAATTCCGCCAATATTTGTTTTTAAACAATTCGACACGTGTTTCGCCTCTACACGAGACATCCTCAGGACGTGTTGTCTCGCCAAAATCTGGCACGAGACATGTATTGACATTGTTATTCGTTCGGATGGACACTTATATATTGTTTTTCCTAAATATTTTAGCTATTTTATCTGATATTGGACCACAATATATGTCAAACTACCCACATATTTGGTATTTGATTGTGGTGGGACGGGATAAAGTTCTGAATTAATTAAATGTTTTTGTTTATTTTTAATTAATTTGTTCACTAACTGTTTTTTATAGGGGCTGACATTAATCTGTGACAAAGACACACGTGTTGAATTGTTTAAAATAAACAAATAATGGCGGAATTAACACTAAAGAAAACTTAAACCATTTGTATAATCGGCAGTATAGTTAGTAAGGAACACTGGCGTTACTGAGGCTCAAGGCCAACTCTTCCGAAAGGAGAGTAAAATCTCACGGCATCAATCCAAGGGGAAAAGTGTCAAAATATCTTTCCATCAAAATAACGTAACAATGTCCTCGTGAGAGGAGTCCTAAATGACGTCAAACGGCGATGTTTCACACCCATTTCGCGATATGATCTACACATCAATGAGCCCTATCCTATGCAGATTTTTCTTTAGTATAATGTCCAGTTATTTTTCTGGGGGAATTCTTAACTGGTCCCGAATCACAGAAAACACATTCTCAGAGTAATTACTATCGAAGCCTTTTTTGCCCACTGATTTCTTCCAGTCCTGTTTTGTTTAGGGTCCAGCCTTTCTGCACCTTTCCAAGGTTATTTATTGCCTTTTACTTCGCAGTGTTTCTTCCGCACCTTTGACGTTATTCACCATACGGTGGGTCTTCGAGAAGGTTGAGTGTGTCCCCCGTCGTCCGATATTTGTTTTGTATGGACATATTTTCTATGAGAGAATTTATTGAAGCACGGTTTGACAGTTCTGCTGTAAAACAATTTCATTACAACAACAGGGAGCATATTTTACGAAATAATTCTTGATGTTATGATATATTATTGACAAATTCATAAAAACATTATTTTATTTATTACTTGCTGATACCCCGCGATTTATGTTCGCGTACGTATTTTTACACCTTGGGTTACATTACTGGACTTTTAGTAGGGGACTTGGGGATAATGTAGCTTCACAACAGTGAAAGAATTATTCAAATCGGTTCAGTAGTTGCGGAGCCTATTCAATGCAAACAAACAAACAATCAAATATTTCCTCTTTATAATATTAGTATAGAAGTATAGATATACAGAACAACGTCTGTCGGGTCAGCGAGTATATAATATATATTAGTATCAGAGTTAAAAATTCTATTATTGGTTATTTAAGAATGCCTAGCTGGTGTCCCGCAGTATTAGGACTTTAGGTTTTTATAGTTTTTTGTGGGCATAATCCACAATATAATAAAAATATAATTTTGAACTCGTTTAATTATGTTAATTTAATATATTACAGTATCACTGCAAGATATTCAGATGCGCAAAGCCTTCCGGTCGTCCAGAACGTTCCAGCAGCAATTGTTCTCTCGCACGTCGATGCCGTCGGCCATGCTGGCGACTTACGCACGATGCGACCGACCGCCGCCGCTCGAGAAATTGAACGAGTTCCGGGACGACGGCCGGGACGCAAGGAAGTTCTACACCGACCCGGACTACTTCTTCGAGCTGTGGCGAAGGGAGATGCTGCAGGACACTGAGAGGATTCAGCACGACAGGGGGAAGAAGGTGGGTGTTGGGGACTAAGATGATTAACTTTATTAATTTTCTACTTAGGTAGCTTGCGTGCGTGGTTGAGGTTTTATGTACGATATTAAATCGACAAGATAGTGTCTCTCCGTCAAAAGACCCAGCGGGAGTCGAACATTAAATAAAAAATTGAAGTTGACATATTAGGCTATGGTCTCCTATTTTATGCCGTATGCGGCGTCTGGCGTTAGCGTCAACGTCCAATTCCGTGGCTTCCGACGTCTGGAATTAATCAACGCAAAGCGTCGGCGAGTTAACATTGACGCTTATAAATACTGTTTTTATGATTCTTGTCACTTTTATTATACATTGCATTATAAGATTTTACTGATTCAATCAAAAACTCGTCTATTTCTTTATCAAACCTCATCATTTTGTGTGACGCGGGCGATGACCTTCACGCTGCAATGGTTTGAAATGACTAGAGACGCGGCGCACGGTGTTCGGATGCCGTGTACATCGTCACGTTAGCGCGTCGACATGTGAAAGAGACCACAACAGTACATTTATAAAGCAAGCATTGTGACGTAGCGTACGGCGTAAAATAGGAGACCATAGCCCTAGTGGAAAGGGTGTGAGGGGAACAATAATTTGTACTGACAAAGTCAAAACATACTTAAAACTAATACGTGGGTAACAATGAAAATGTTTAGAACTGGCCAGTTAATAAAGTTCGAGGTATTCCCTTTACGAGCCCAGAGGATGCGGTGAAAGCGTACGAAAATGCCATAGAAGGACCCCTTCGGAAGAATGGGCCGACTGCTTTTTTAGTGGTGCCATCGAATGAGACGATGTGTAGGAACGGAGATAACTTCGAAAAATAATAAAAGTATTGGCAACTTTCTACATTAAGCCGTTTTTCATTTTGTAAACATTTTCAGTGTTACCTAGGTATTGTCACTCGACAGTGGGTTTTTATTGGATGATGATGTAAAATCTAAAGTTTTACTGAAGATCTTTTTAATTTTATCTGAAAATGACTGGTAATTCAGGTGCGCCAACCACGCAGCGGAGGTGCGGAGGGCCGCGGCGCGAGACGTGTCCGAGTGCCTCACTCGACCCGCGACCGACAGAAGGCGGAGGCCGTGAACCGCGGCGAGCACATCATGGCGCCCACGCAGCTGCGGCGCTACCACGTGGAGCCCCGGCCCGAGGGGCTGCTGGCGGGTGAGGACCAGGACTGACACCCAGGCCACTTTAATAAAGAAAACCGCTGAGTTTCTTTATTCTCAGGTCTGAGACTTGGGGAGTACCAGTGGGAGGCTCTTTTGCACAGGATTCCGGCTCGATTATGGGTACCACAACGGCACCTATTTCTGTCGTGAAGCAGTAATGTACAGTCATTACTGTGTTTCGGTCTGAAGGGCACTGTAGCTAGTGAAATTACTGGGCAAATGAGACTCAACATCTTATGTCTCAAGGTGACGAGCGCAATTGTTGTGCCACTCACAATTTTTGGGTTTTTCAAGAATCCTGAGCGGCACTGCATTGTAATGGGCAGGGCGTATCAATTACCATCAGCTGAACGTTCTGCTCGTCTCGTCCCTTATTTTCCAAATTGTGGTGAGGCAAAATCAGGCAATTCACTTCAGTTACGAGGGCTCACAACATCTTATATATATCTCCCCTTCTTGGCGTGCGTTCGTGCAGAATGGGATATCGCTATGCCATCTCAATGGCTGACAGGCAGTATTGACGACCCATATAGCCGAATGTTTAGTGGCGCTGACTACTAAGCTAGAGATCAAGGGTTCGAATCCCGGTAGGTGCAATCATTTATATGATGAGTATGGATGTTTGTTTCCGAGTCATGGATGTTTATATGTATTTATGTATGTTTAAGTAAGTATATTGTATTAAATAATATATCGTTGACTTTGTACTTATAGTACAGGCTATGCCTAGTTTGGGGCAAGATAATTTGTGTAAAAGTGTGTCAATATTATTATTAATTGAGATAAAACCTTTAGTTGCGAATGCAACGGGCAACTACTAGTTTGTATAATGAATCAGTATTAGCAAAATTCAAAGGAATTAACATCTTGAATGTTGCTTCTCAATAAATTCTTGATAATGTAGTGTATGTACATAGGCACATAAGTGAATTTGCTAGAAATTATCATAACCGTAATGTTATCACCAGGAACAGATAAAACTTATAATGCCTACTACTCGGCTAAGTCGAATTAGTAAGTCTTTTGTGGGGCGATGGATATGCTTTTACAAGAAGATCCCAGAAAATGTTCAATACAAAAGTATTACGTTATTCAAAAGAATTGTTAAAAAACGTTTGCCTGGAAGCTTACTATAACATAAATGACTTTATCAATGATCACACAGATTGGGAATGGAGTGCAGGCTATAAAATTATAAGTTTAATTGTACAATATTACTTTTTTCGATAAAAAAAAGCCCACTGAGTTTGTTGCCCATTCTTCTCAGGTTTGAGGCATTATTTTTGGAATGAGTGGAAGTTTTTGACTTTCAATAAGTGATGTGACATCTTATTTTGCAAATAAAATTTGAAAAACAAAATTTTATGAACTATGCCGGATTCGAACCCACATCCATAAAATTTTGTTTTTCAAATTTTATTTGTGTATTAATCCTAGAAGTGAGGGTTATCATTTTAAAAACATAACATATTGTTTATCTTATTATCTTATTCTCTAAAAATCCCAATATGTGTGTCTGCAGCGACGACTGTCCCGGATGGTGCAGTTCCCGCCAATAACACGGGCGGGTTCCGCACTGCGCTCACACGTGCGCCCTCGCAGCCCACGCGACCCAGCTCCATAGAGATTGACAACCAGCACCGGCAGCCGCGGCTTACCGGCAACGGACACTGTTAGTATACTGTACATTGTACATTCTTTTATCATTTATACGTCCGGATAGACTCCGACAGCTGTGAAGACAAAATAAGACTCACTTTTATTTTGAGCAATGTATTATTATTATTGTTATTTGCAGAGGGTGGCTATATGGCTGGTACTGATTGGGTCACTCATACTTATATGTATTTAGCTCAGAGCTATTGCTCGTTGTCAAGCCCTGCTCACTTTACGAACTGCAGTATCTTCTTGACGTGAGTATTGCAAACAGCATCTAGGAGTAGGGCAGGGGTGGAACACACGCCTTACAGTGACGTTTTCAGAAGACTGTAGTGCCATCTGTTAGTTGGCCCGAAAATGAAAGCTTTGTCAGCTGTCACTGCCCACTGGTCATAAAATGGCGGCTACTTCTAGCGTTTACTTTGCGCGTGTATGTAGCTCTAGTGTTCCATTTTGCATATTTACACTACCAAATCTATCCTTTTTTTTTTTAAAGTAAAGTTAGTTATTTAATTGCTTCACAACATTAAAAATGAATTTTATAATCTCGAGCTTATATTTTCGGGGCCAATCTCCAGATGGCGCTAGTTTTCAAATAGACAGCTCTTAATGCGTAGAGAGGCTCTCTTTTCCCTATATATTATTATACTCTTTGGAGTAGGGTGGAGTCGAAAAGGATAGTGTTAAGCTTATGCATTAGTGGGCAGAAATTGCAGAGGAGATGAAAAGGCGTTTTATCGGCCTCAAGGCAAAATCTGCAAGTTCTTTCGTTTTTTATTCCGACCACACTGAGGTGCTTATTTAGGCAATGTAAGTGTCATAAAAATCACGAGTGTGGCGTAGTTAACTGCTGTCACGCACACTAAAGTAATAAACCAAGCCTCTTTTCATCAGTTGTCTAACAGCACGAGGCTCTATATAGACGTATAAATTATCTAAGTATAGATTGAACTATCATGATGATAAAATGAAACGGTAAAATAAGACAAGTTATGTGTTGCATAATATTTATACGGATAAGGTGAGTTACCGTCGTATTGGGACAGAAAAGTCAACGATAGTTACGATTTTTATCTCAAGTAAGAGATAGACTGAATATTGGGAACGGCCGTTAATATGCTAACTATTGTTTGTTATCAGTGGTGAACGATGAGAGTCCGTACGGCGCAGTAGAGCCCATCTACGGCGGCAGCTTGGCGGGTACGCCCCGGCGGGCTCGTCCCTCGGTACCGCCCCCCGCGCCTCCCGCACCTGTCTCGCCTCACCACACACCCCCCAGGTAAGCCTTATTATTAAATCATCATTCGTGTAATAAACTTAATCCCACAAGTGAGGGTTATCACATTGAAACATAACAAATTGTTTGAATCATCATCATCTCAGCCGGCAGAAATCCACTGCAGCTCAAAGATCTTCACAACGATCGGTCTTGTGCTGCCCTCATCCAACCTATTCCGGCGATCTTGAATTTTTTATTTTATTTTATGAAAATAAGGGACGAGACGAGCAGGACATTCAGCTGATGGTAATTGATGCGCCCTGCCCATTACAATGCAGTGCCGCTCAGGATTCTTGAAAAACCCCAAAAATTCTGAGCGGCACTACAACTGCGCTCGTCATCTTGACACATAAGATGTTAAGTCTCATTTGCCCAGTAATTTCACTAGCTACGGCGCCCTTCAGACCGAAACACAGTAATGCTTACACATTACTACTTCACGGCAGAAATAGGCGCCGTTGTGGTACCCATAATCTAGCCGGCATCCGGTGCAAAGGAGCCTCCCACTGAAGAGTTCATTGGTCCATCTTCTGCGGGTCTCCCAACACTATTTCCTCTGTTTTATTAATAATAATAAAGCCTTCTATTCAACTAAAGAAAACAATACAATTTCTTATATCTAACTTATATTAAATCCAAGTAGTCTTCAGCTGTTTGCTAATTGACACAGGCCTCCTCCAACCTTTTACACTCCCTTCTGTCCTTGGCAACCCGGCTCCAGGACACTCCTGCAAATTTGGCCAGATCGTCCTCCCATCTTTGGCGGGGTCTTCCCCTGTTTCTTATGCCATTCATGGTATCCCATTCTGTGACCTTTTTGTTCCACTTCTTCTTTCCACTACTCATATGCCCAGACAATTTCCATCAGTTCCTTTGTACTTTTCCTGATGTCTTCTAACCTAACTCGGTCTTTTTTCTTGATCCTTTCTCTATTTTATTAATTAAACCAAAATATAATTTACAGATGTACAGGGATCTTGAGCATTATATTATGTACCATTTGAAATAAAAATTCATGTATGTTAAAATTATATAAATGAATATCAAATTATCATTTCGCATTTTACACTTACTTCAATTTACATCCTAGAAGCATGTAAATTTGTTAAAAAAACATTCGGACTTATACTCAACACTACCAAATAACAAGCGAAATATTAGAAATTTAAACAAATTAAAAACTCCCCAAACAAGTATGTCATTAGTGTCATCGAGCCCTCACCACATGGCAATAAAAATTTATAATCACATCCCAAACGATATTAAGAATAAAGAGAAGCCTTCCCTAATTAAAAGACATCTTAAAAATTTTTTAGTTTCAAAATGTTTCTACGATTTACCCGAATTTTTTAATTACGCTAAGTGTGAGAATTAGTTACAATATAGTATAAGAATGTATAAAATGTATAAGACTTATTTATTTTATGTATAACATTGCTGTGCCCTTGCAGGCCGTCACATATTGTCTAGCCATTAATGTACCTACTGTAATATGTGACTTGCAATAAAATATTTTTTTGATTTTAATTTTTTAATCAATTATTTCAGATACAAAATTACAAAGCGATATATACATATTATTAAAATTCATTGCCACTCTTTTCAATCTTAAAAAGTTATTTAAGCTTCACCGTTTAACAACCCAAGTTATGCAACAATACATTACAAAAACTTAAGGAATATGTAGACATTGCTGATATTTACACATGTGTCCAAGCTTGTCTAAAGGGTTGATCACATTCATATGGAAAATTTAGATTATATGATGACAGCTGACAATAATTGGGTTCCGTTCCTTTAATTGTTCCTGTACACTTGTGTTTATGTCGTGCTTAATGACTGTTTAGTTAAACACAAGCTAAACACTGTATTGTAATTGAAAAATATAAATTCTATTTTAAATATTGTTATTGTTTGTCTCGTTAAATTTAGTTGCTTTAATGTCACTCATATAGGCTGCGCGTTTGTATTCAGAAGGGGGCAGTCCGTGCCATATAGCCCTCAGGCTATTAAATAATAAGTTTAATTGTACAATATTATTTTGTAAACATATTTATTCGATGAAAAAAAAAAAGCCCGCTGAGTTTGTTGCGCCCATTCTTCTCAGGTCTGAGGCGTTCATTTTGGAATGGGTGGTAGTTATTATTAAGACTGACGATTAATATTACATTGATAAAAAAAAATGATTTTTTATTATTTATTTTACTTTTCACACCCTAACTGTCGATTTAAAAGTTTTGATAATAAGTTGATATGCTAGAAACCTCGTAACAACAACTTTGGTTTTTCAGATCGTCACTACCGCCGCCTCCGCCGCCGCCGGATAGTTCGTCTCCGCCGCCCATGAACGGTGTGTCTCCACCTCACCACCGCACCGCACTTGATGCTCATCTAGACCACATGCATGCTGTTATTGGTATGTCCATACTATTTTATTGTATTTAAACTTACAGATATTTATAACAATACTGACATCTATTACTATAACAAAAAGCCATTCAGTAGTTTTTGATATATAATTTAACTAGCCGTTCCCGCCCGCTTCGCTGGGCGAATTTTAAAAGGAAAGAACGTTGGAATTCGAAAAAAAAAAGGATAAGGACCAAAATTATATATGAAAAAAAAGGATTATGTGGTTTTATGAAGCCACGGTAAAAGTGAAACTTTTTGTCACATTATAAACATTTAACTAAAAATTTTTGTAATAATATTCCATTAGGGGTATAAAAATCGCTTTATCAATCTTAATTTTATACTTGGGACTATTACTCATTCCAAATGAGTAATAGTGTATACACTACACGGTCAGCTGCGGGGAACTTTAGGGGGTAACTACTATAGACGCCGCCCGACCGTCACGCGACATGCAACAAACAGACGAAAAAGTTTGAGACGATGTAATAAAAATGTTTCACTTTAATGAGCCATAAACCATTTAAATTTATCAAATTTCGCAGCGAATATTGGCAGTTTCATTTCAATACGGTCAGTGGTTTAGGCGTGATTGAGTCTCAATCAAAGACCATTTTCATTATATTATATAAATTCTTTAAGATTGTAGTTGAATTTAATCAGATCCGTTTACCGAAAAAGTTATTATAAAGCATTTACACAGACTATTTATTCACAATCTAATCAAAATCACTTTATATTCATGTAGATCGCGAAAATGACACTTATGAATGTCAAAGAATTATACTTCTTATTGAATTTACCCTTTAAGGTTGATGATAAGAATGGCAAGAAACTCATTGGCACTCTTTTAAATCAATATTTACATTTTCATCCGTTTTTTTTCAAATCATTTTAATATATGGAAAGTGATGCAACAAACACACACAAACGTCAAATAGTCAGTGCCTTACACGAGTAAGTCAAAAAAGTAAATTTAGTATAATAAAAAAAGTAATTTGTAATTTTTTTCTATTTGCTTTAATTTTTAGTAATACATATCTTTGCAAAGTTTGATTCTTATCAGCAACATAATCCATTGGTTCAATAATACAGGATGTATTTTTTTTTAAAAACATTCGGGTCGATTTCCGTCAAAATTTCAAGAAATTTTATAAAACTAAATATGCAGTTGTTGGTTTATATTAAATCGAGGGCATGACTCCTTTAACGACTTTTCCCTAAGTCACATAGTTTCCGACGTGGCCATCGCCGCCCTTCTCATAAAACCATCCTGTATATGGGAAACACAAACAACTTCGAATATTTAGACCCCAAAAAGATAGCGCTTTCGGACTAAAGCGCATCTACGAATGCCGATGCGCGCCCCTGGAGCCCTATTACCAACATCGAAATAGGAAGTATCGGTTGACGGATCATACATTTTCCTATTATGAAAGTATTTCGGGTCCGAATATCGATAAGAAGATCGCGATAAGACAGTTTGTCTTTTGACATTATTATAATCGTAACTACAACTTCGTTTTATATGGTTGTGTCTATGGTTTCGATACGAAATCCGTACGCACAATTCGGATGCGAGGTACTTTTGTTCCACTCAAAGGTGAGATGAACAAGTGGTGCGTCAAATGATGCGTCTCATTCTCTGGCGAGCATCGAAATTTAATTCGAAGTTCTTTTGGGACCGAAACTTCAGTTTTCGATTTTGGTAATAGACTTTCTGATCTGAACCTGACCGCAGTTTTAGTTATGCTAGTTATCTTTAGAAAGGTGACTACAATAATATAAAGCTGTCATATATGTATAAGGGGTTGGTAATTTAAACGCATTTAAAATTGAAATATCTGTATTTTACACTTTCCACTAATAAACGCGTTACCCTTGCAATTCACAATGTGTAATGTTGAATGCTCTGGTTTATATAGGGCTGATGCTACCAACTGTTAGTTGGCACTACACTAGTGCCAACTAATTTACACGAATCAAGTTATACAAAGATCTGAATACAATATGCTATTATAGTTATTTCTAAAATTATAATTATATAAAACAGTAAGTAGTTAAATATTGTTAAATATTAAAATTGGAAAATTATAAATGAGGAGATCGGTAAAACTAATAAGAGAAATAATGAATTCAAATTAAAGATTGGTAACAGAAACATAAAAACAGATTCTGAAATTGCAGATACATTTGAAAAGTTTTTTACTGATATACCGGTCTCTACGACAAAATATCTAAATTCCTCGCCTATATCTGCAATGAAACTGCTACAGAAAAACGTATCTTTATGTAATACAAACTTTAAATTTAAGCATGTTGATCGCATAGAGATTATTAAAACGTTTAGACTAATTAGCGTTAAGAAAACTAAAGATCTCTGGGGAATCTCTGTTAACGTAGTGAAATCTGTAATAGAAATTGTAGCCAAAGACTTAGCTTTTATTTTCAATAAGTGTGTAGATTGCGGTATATTTCCAAACCAAATGAAACAGAGCAAGATCACTTCTCTATTTAAGTCGGGAGATAAAGCTGACCCCACCAATTTTAGACCCATATCAGTACTACCAACCTTTAGCAAGATTTTCGAGAAAATTATGTTAACGCAATTAATTAACCATTTTTACAATAATAACCTCATGCATAATATACAATATGGTTTTACTCAAGGTCTTTCAACCACAGATGCTAGTATCGAGTTAATTAGAAATATACCTTATTCAAAATAAACATGATATTATACTGTTTGCTGACGATACATCTTTGTTATTTAAAATAAAACGCCAGCAAAAAACTTTCTGTCAGGTTGACGACGACATTGCTGAAGTAGTTAATTGGTTTAATGTTAATAACTTACTTTTAAACGAAAGGAAAACAAAATGTGTAAGGTTTACACTTCCAAATATAAAGCACCAACCAACACCTATAAAAATTAATAATGAAAAACTTGATGTAGTAGAAACGACAACATTCCTAGACATTACATTAGACGTAAAGCTACAATGGGGTGCTCACATAAAAAACTTATGTAATCGACTTAGCTCTGCAGTATTTGCGATTAAAAAAATTAGGCAGCTGACAGATGTTGAAACAGCTAGACTTGTATATTTCAGCTACTTTCATAGTGTCATGTCTTATGGAATTATATTGTGGGGTAGGGATAGCAGATATTGAAAACATATTTGTGCTGCAGAAAAGAGCAATTCGAGCAGTCTATACAATGCGTTCAAGGGATTCATTGAGAGAAAAGTTTAGTGAAATAAATATTATGACAGTACACTGCCACTACATATACGAGAACCTCCTATACGCCAATAAAAATATTAGCCAATTTAAAAAGAATAGTGATGTACATAGTGTCAATACTCGAAACAAACATAAACTAGCAATTCCATCTACTAGGCTCCGTAAAATTGCTAAATCTTTTAAAGTGGATTGTGTTGTATTTTATAATAAACTCCCAAATGAAATTAAAATGTTACCTATTAAAAAATTTAAATGTACCTATCGTAAAAAATAAATTAACATCTAAGGCCTATTATAGCGTGAAAGATTGTTTGAATGATAAAGATAGTTGGAATTAATGTTCTAAATTTTGTTAATGAATATTGTTACACTCATTTGAATGCTATTGTAACTTTTGTACTTCATCCTGACTTGCACTAAATAACTTATAAAGTTTTACAGTGAATAAAGATTTTTTGACTTTGACTTTGAATAAATGTCATAATTAATTGGGATGCCTAATCTAATCAATCATATATCGTGAACTTGAAATGTCAAATAATGTCAATAATGTCAAATGTCAATATGACAGTTCTTGACGTTGGTAGCGCTTCAAAACACTTCAAGCTGTCATATATCCGAGTATATATACATATATCTGACAACCTGTATAGCCGAGTGGTTAGCTTAGTAGGCTAAGCTAGAGGTCCCGGGTTCGAATCCCGGTAGGCATTTAAGCATTTATATGATGAATATAGATGTTTGTTTCCGAGTCAGGGATGTTTAAATGTATTTATGTATGTTTATATGAATATATGTATGTTAAGTAAGTATATTGTATTAAATATATCGTTGTCTTGTAACCCATAACACAGGCTATATATGCTTAACTTGGGGCAAGATAATTTGTGTAAAAAGTCTGTCAATATTATTATTATTATATCACTCGACCACGCGGCAGGTATGATGTCGTCGGCGGAGGGCGGCCGCGCCCCCACCCCG
>CATIXQ010000002.1:13415606-13443508 GCA_949711755.1 Leptidea juvernica | reverse complement strand
AATTGGTCGATAAGCATATTCGACGCCTTGATTCCGACCTCGCGCGAAACGAACAAAATATATTATTTTTATTTGCTTTTTAAATTTCAGGTTTTAGAAATTTGGACGGTTCCACTTATATAACGATTTGGTATTACTAAGTAAGGACGTAAGGTCAAGGAAAGAGAAGAAATACTTTTCGTTTGTCGTTGTTCTTTTTATGTGGACAAAGCCTCAGAATAAATAACTCAAGCAATCTTCATAAACAAAACATTCATGTTAAAATATCACAAGGCGTAAGAATTTAACATTAAGTATTTGAATTTTTGCTGTAATGATATCGGAGATAACATCAATGAAAAAGTTGTGCCTCTTGTGCCCCTCTACTACAAAATATATTTTTTTTTTGCTGTGCCATCATAATAATCAGCCAATAAGAAATTATGAAAAAATTAAATGGCACTTCAACTTCGATAAAGACTAATTTAACTAAACTTAAAAAATGGACACATAAGTAATAAACTCAGTAAGTACTCTGGGTTAAAATCAACGGTCAAAAAGTCTGAGTAGTCCGCTAATATAATTATTATAAAATTAATAAGGTTGGTTGATGTTCCTACCTGAATGATCCTGGCATCGAGAATGTTCAATTCATAGTTCATGTTGTTAAATTTAACATCATAATATCTTCATAAAATACCTATACTTATTTATTTACAGTGTGTATTGATTGATTATTGACAGTTTGATTATTTATGTTGCATTGCTTAACATATATATACTAATTTATTTAAAATAATTTGAACATTTTGTTATTTGTAAAATAATTTGGTAAAATGAAGCGGCATTAAATCTCATCCTTTTCCAATGTGATGGTAAGCGGTTTATTTTGATTTGCTTTTTAAATATTTACTATTACATTTGGTGTTAAAATAATAAAATGGTAATCAATGTAAACAAGTGCTCACACATTAAATTCTTCAAGCGTAAAAAAAAAATTGTCTCTTACAAAATTAACAAGGAGATTGTAAGTCAAGTACCAGTCGTTCGTGATCTGCGAGTAGTATTTGATTTCAAGTTGAGTTTTATCAATCATTCTGACCATATTATTATAAAGGCATGGAAAATGTTAGGTTTCCTAAAACGTAACTCTCGTAAAGGAATTTAGAAACACAACTAAATTAAAAAAAAAACTAAACTAAGGTTTTACAAATTTAGGTCGGTTCCACTTATATAACGAATTGGTTTACTAAGTAAAGACATAAGGTCAAGGAAAGAGAAGGAATATTTTCGTTTGTCGTTGTTCTTTTTATGTGGACAAAGCCGCAGAATAAATATCTCAAATAAGTCAAGCAATCTTCATAAACAAAACTTTCATGTTAAAATATCACAAGGCGTAAGACTTTAACATTAAGTATTTGAATTTTTGCTGTAATGATATCGGAGATAACATGAATGAAAAAGTGTTTTAAATATTTCATATGATTGTGCCCCTCTACTACAAAATATATTTTTTTGGCTGTGCCATCATAATAATCAGCCAATAAGAAATTATCAAAAAATGAAATGGCACTTCAGCTTCGATGAAGACGACTGTAACTAAACTTTAAAAATGGACGCGTAATATACTCAGTAAGTACTCAAATAAGTCAAGCAATCTTCACGAACACAACTTTCATGTTAAAATATCACAAGGCGTAAAACTTTAACAAAAGAAATTAAAAATGTAAAAAATTACTATTATTTTACATTATTCCATTCTTCTAGTAAAATTTAAAATAGTTATTTCATATTTTGTAATGGTTAAGACAAGGATTTAAACAATGATTTTCGTGACGCTTATTGTAGTAAATGTTGTAATATAGGTTCTGCGTAGGTAAACTATTTATATTATACTGAATATTTTACCAGTGGGAGGCACCTTTGCACAGGATACCGGCTAGATTATGGGTACCACAACGGCGCCTATTTCTGCTGTGAAACAGTAATGTGTAAGCATTATTGTGTTTCGGTCAGAAGGGCGCCGTAGCTAGTGAAATTACTGGGCAAATGAGACTTAAATAACATCTTACGTCTCAAGGTGACGTGCGTAGTTGTGAAGTGCCGCTCAGAATTAATGGTTTTTCAAGAATACTGAGCGGCACTACATTGTAATGGGCAGGGCGTATTAATTACTATCAGCTGAACGTCCTCCTCGTCTCATCCCTTATTGTCATAAAAAAAAATAGACGGATTTTTATTAAACGCAAATTATTTAAAATACTCTTACTATTACGATACGACTTTAATAATCATATTAAATTAACAAGCTTGACTGATGCAAGTTTCTCCAGTCAGCCATCATTACTGAGATCTGACGCAACATTGAAGGGTGTGAACACAAACCCAGCCAAACCTGACCCCACCTCGCTTTTTGCCGCCAAATAATTACCACTTAATGTAGTTCTGTGTTCGGAAATGGAAGTTGATAATAATAATGTTGCGGCGCACTCGATTACCTACTCTTATTAACATTAAGGCTTTCGTCCATTACTTGATGTTGGAATATTGTATTTCTTAAGAAAAATGATTTTGATTGATTTACTTCTAGGCCTTGCCATTTTTAATTTATTGTCAGAATAGGCAACAAAATTCATATATTTACCTTGACATTATTATACGTAACTACCAAATATTAAAAAGTACTCACAAGCTTTGAATTAAATTATTATTTATTGACTTTTATTTATATATGAATATTTTGTTCTCTCTAGAACTTTCCCCATGACATTCTCGTTACTAACTCTTCGGGACTTAGTTTAATTGTGTTGATGCAGCTACCAGCCGAATTCCATTACCGATATTTCGTCAAAATGTGAAATCCCATCCACATTTTATAAGTTTTGCGAGGGACTTCTTGCGTCGCACGTACATTTTTTAGAATCAAATATCGGCTGCAGTTTCCCGAACCGATACAACTTAGAGAGGTTTGAATTTTGAGATTAGAACATACTTCCAACTTAAAGGCCGGCGACGCATCTCTTGACCATATCCATGGGAGATTGTCTTTCTTTCCATCCAAAGAGCCTCTTGCCCGTCTGCCCACTCTAAGGGATATATAGAAAAAATACTATCCACTATATTCACATATCGAAAGGTTTTGAATAAACCTCCTATAGGAGAATGTTATGAACGATAGTTCTGGTCTCTAGAGAGAAGAAAATAAAATTGTATCTGTGTTGGGTCGAATGAAGAAAATAGCAGAAGTTTTAAAGATGAATTAAAGTAAGTACTTAACAAAAAGTAATGGATAGACAAGATCCAGGAATAATGAAATGTGGGTTGGAGGAAGATATGTTGGCAAAGAAACCTATACCATATATATAGGAATAGGACTATAGGAATTTAAAATATTACTAAAAACTACCGACTTCCAAAAACGAACGCTTCCATGATTCCCATAATCAAAACTAAAAGCAATAATTTATCAATGTCAAAGTTTCAACTACTGTCATCTTGTCATTTACCACAAATTCGAAAGTTGAGTTTTAATGAGAAGAAACCATGTCTCTTTGTATCTGAAGGAGTGTGTGCTGAGCCCTATACTAAATGCCAGGTACTTCTTCTCCCAATACGTTTGGAGAGTCATTGGTTTTTTAGATTTATATATATTTATATAATTTTTTCATCGTTGTGTTCCAGCAGCCAGCTAGTAGCTTCGTCTGTTCTTTGTCATGGATTATTCTGTCCTTCTCTTCGATGCAGCTTCTAGACTCTAGAGTATGCCTCCACCGTACATTTTCCTTCTTCGTACGGGACTGGGAGTCTCGCCTACAGAGCCTAGTACTCAAAATTCAAATGAAGTTATAATTAAAAGTATTAAAACTTAATTAAAAAACAAACAATAGCGTCATCTGTCTACGAATTGGGATACTTATTGTAGAACAGCCATTTCGAACGTAACGTTTCCTTTACAGTGGGAGGCTCCTTTGTACAGGATGCCGGCTAGATTATGGGTACCACAACGGCCTCTATTTCTGACGTGAAGCAGTCATGTGTAAGCATTACTGTGTTTCGGCCTGAAGGGCGCCGTAGCTAGTGAAATTACTGGGCAAATGAGACTTAACATCTTATGTCTCAAGGTGACGAGCGCAGTTGTAGTGCCATTCAGAATTTTTGGAGTTTTCAAGAATGGCAGCAGCATTTTTAAGAAGTGGCACTGCATTGTAATTTGCAGGGCGTATCAATTACCATCAGCTGAACGTCCTGCTCGTCTTGTCCCTTATTTTCGATAATAAGTCTAATTATCGAATAAAGAAAATTATCGAATAAGTCGAGTAGGTAGAAATTAAATGATCACTTCCTTAACGTCTCCAGGTAAGGCTTAATATTTAACAAGTATTTATGTAATATATTTATATTAGTAGTATAGTTTTGTTGTTATATGTATACGGGTAAGATTTTACTATGTTTTTAGGAATATTATAAATTAATAACTAAGTAATATATTATAAGTAATAGTGTAGATAACTTACAAATTAGGTATAGTTTAATTTATTATAGATGCACAATATTATAGTATAGTCTAAGAGCGTAAACTCGCCAACAAACTGTTGCAACAGTTTGGCGAGATGTAAAATTTAAGTATCAACTGTGCATACTTTTATAATTAAATAAATTAAAATATAGGTAGTTAATAATTACTTAAGACATACGTAAATAAACATACACACAACCATAACACATTTTCTTTTATATAAGAGGGATAAAATATTATGTTGCTAAGAGGAATAAAATATAGTGTGAACCTGTAATTGTTGGCAGTCGGCCATCGCATAATAGTTTTGTAATTAGTTTACTTTTCATGTGCTAAATAAATAATTTAAATTAATAATAAAAAAATATATAGTACACACTCTGACAAAATGTAATATTTATAACTATACGGTTTATTAGATGCATCCCGCTCACATACTCACAGACAGACAGCAGTCTTATTAATAGGGCTCGGTAACGGTTTGCAATGTTAATTATATCATTATCGAGGTGATCACCTACTAACAACTCGTTCATACTTGATAATATTTTTACAAATTAGACATAGTACATTTGCACATCTGTACCGATACAATCAGATATGTTCTATGAACTTAAATGTAGAGTATTTAACCGTATCGTTCTATCAATAGTGTTTTAATACGTAAAAGCGATGTTGTAAATCTCGTTACATACAAGGGTTGTATCAAGCTACTGTGCAGTTAACTTGAGACCGCGAGCGGGAAAAGTAGCCCGCCAGTTTGAATTATTAAACAACAAATAATTATTAATTATAAAATGACAACACTTTTAAGAAGAATGTGGAAGAGTAACTCTAAGCACAAAAGTGAGTCAATTGTTTCTATATTTTATTAATAATTGTATTAAATAATATTTTTAGATTTTCTTTATTACATTAATTCTATATATAAACTTATATTATTAAAATGGGACATCTAATTGCGCATGCCTTAAAGTCAACACTTAAGTCTTTATATATTTAAAAATATGTTGAGCTGCCGTAAGTCAAAATATTTAAATTCAACTTCGAATATTTGCTGTACTTTTAAAGATGTTCGAATGTAATATTGAGTAATGCAAAATAATAACAGGATAATATATATATTGTTAGTTTATCCTTATATTAATATTATGGTTAGTAGTAGGTATTAATTTAATCAAGAATTTGAATTAAATTTAAATCCCCGTGAAAATATTTAACCGCCGTGACATTTTTTATACAATTATCAAGTCAAGTTGGTCATAGCTCGTATACAGATTTCACTAAATTACTTAGGAGTTAGATCTCTCCAAACGCCACGCCTTAACAAGTGGCTCATAGAAAAAGCTTGTTTTTTCTGTATATGAGCACGACTTGTCACAATTATAACCTGGAACCATATTTAAAAGTTTATGAAAGTTTTGTCTGCTGTTAAATTAATGACAATTGGAAGTAATATAATATACTGAATATAATCTATAGTATAATTTCTTTTTTCATATGTTAACATGATTTAAATATTATTACTTATTTTTATTATATCATTAAAAATTAAAGACTTTAAAACTCACATATTTTAAAACGGTTCAGTATTTTGATTTTGGTGGCAAAGAAAACATAACTGGGACATCCTATACTTACTTTTTTACGTACATAAATTTATATATGCGTAATTATTAATAAATTTTTCTCAGGCAAAATTGGCACCGACTGATTTTAATTAAATTGAAATTTTTTGAGAATTTTACTTTTTATTTGTAGTTTCATTGTTATGTTTTAAGTCAGTAGTTTTTATGTTTGACTTTTTCTAACATTTCTTGAAACAAGTTTTTGTGAAAAATTTAAATTAGTATAAGATGTAGACTTAGTAGGGCAACAGAATAAGTACAATACAGAACATAATTAAATGGATCAAGTACGAATAAATAACTAGAGATATTAGATCATTTAGAATCTCTACAAAACAGATTTTAAAAAGGAGAGATGCCAATTCCAATACGCGGCGAGCATACAGTGTTTTAGGAATTAATAAATGAATTAATTCCCATGTTGAAATTTTCTTCATCGCCAAACCATTTCAATAGTGCTATTTTCAATAGATTTATTTTTGCTATTTAATAATTTGTTAGTTATAGTCACTTAATTATATTGCCACAAAATAATAGCCATTAAATATTTCCCATAGCCATTTGTTCACCTTTGGTCCTCTTCACCAAATAATATCAAATATGTACATAAAAAAGGTTGATTTGATTTGCTCAAAAAATCAAAAGTTCTCAAAATCAATCTAAATTATGACTGAAAGAAGTTTCAGACCTGTAGTGTCGGAGATCTGAGATAAAAAAGAACAATACACACGGCTTGATATACCCCTGTTTTGTGTGCAAAAGAAAATAGGTATGGTAAAGGAAAGGACCCGAATATTAGGTACATAAACATGCCTTTGTTGTCTAAGAAATCCTTAACAACTTGATTTGTCCTTGAAGTAAGTCCTATTAAAAGACCCGGGAATGTGGCTGATGTAAGTTTGCCTCGAATTGCATCTTTACTACCATTTCAATCTACTCAATTATACCTACTTAAACGACTGGGTCTTTCGTCACTACGAATAAAAAGTACATAAAACTGGACCCTATATAGACTTAACAGATAAAAAGCTTCAATAGGCATCTAAGCCTTACTAGACTGATTTAAATAACTAAATTTCCGAATTAATTATATTTATTAAGTATAAAAATTACCGTTAAATTCATCACCAATTATATAATCTGCTAAATTGCATTTAGAGATTTTTTCTAACATGATTTCTTTCTTGCAATTAGAATCAATGCAGCTTTACATTATTTTCGTCTAACTCAACTGCTATTTTGCACGCTGTCTTTTTTCAAGTTGTTATCAATAAACTTGCATTAAATTGATGTTCTTGCTCTCTACTTATCAATATTTTTATGATACCCGGAAAGAATGCAATAACAAGCCAATAGTCGTTTATCAAGAGGTGTTTGAACGATTTACAGTAATGTTTATGTTTTTATGTTCCCTGTTAGTGTATGTCCGGTGCGATCGAGGCTATGAGGACGCGTGCCTCTCCGAATGGTAGACGGACGCGAAGCCACTTTTTTAGGATCTTAGTTGTACATCTAACTGGAATTAAAACCTGTGTGATATTATCTATGCTCTCAGTAAGATTAAAAGCTTTTTATTTTTTTTTTCTAAGTCACAAACAATTTCTAGGATTTTAATAAGTAGTATTTTTTTTAATTAGAGCATTGACAACGAGACCATCAGCTGAAACGAAAACACAAGAATTTTTAAATACAACATTAATTATCTTTTTACGTGGTTATAATAAATCACCCCAATTTAGATGAGTTAGTAGATTACGCTTACGATATTGCTGAAAAAACCAAAAGCAAAAAATTGTGCTGAATATCGTACGATTAGTCTGAGCTATGTAGATACTTAAAGTATTTCTCGCAATCGTCTTTAAGAGAACAAGTCCTCATTGTGAGAGACATCTAGGAAAGAGCCAGTTTGGATTCCAGTCAGGAATGGGAAAGCACTGGTTTCTCTAAATGTTTTGATGCCGAAATGGACAGAAATCCAGATCCAACTCAACATAAGCTTTATTTATTATGAAAAAGCGTTTGATCACGTCAAACATTACAATATTTTGGATGGGCTGAAACACGTTGGATGATACTATATTCGAATCAACAGTAATCATGTATTGAAATCAAGAATTATATATTGGAAGAGAAACAATAATATTTAAAGCACTGAAGAGGTTGGAAGTCTGAGTAAAAGTAAACGGCAAAGTTATTAATAGCCAAAGATATGCCGACAATACCGTACTGATAGCCTCAACTGACAAAGAACTACGGAAATTATTAGACAGGGAGCACGAAAACAGTTCGAGAGCGGGGCTGACTTTTGATATGTCCAAAGGTTTCGAGATGTGATTCAACTGGAGAATTAATTGCATCAGCTAGACCCAGAAAATGTTAATGTCAAAGTACTGTAGCGCGTCGGCGGAGACCGGGAACTTTAACGAAGGAAAGTAGAATATTTGGATCATCTCTTGTCTAGAAGCTTTTAGCTAGAAAAACATACTAAATTTAAAGAAACAATATTGGATTGTTGGAATTTCAATTGTTTTGTTTTATTTATTTATGGTGTGTGTGGATTGATCTATAATATTAATTATCTATATTGCATTTACCTTAACAATAACTCTTGTTTTTACGTATTAATTTACTTTTTTTTTACTCACTCGTGTAAGGCGTTGAGTTTTTGATGTTTGAGTATTTTTGTTGCTGATGCAATTATGCCTCACATATATTGTAACTGAAATTATTGGTAAAAATATGAAGCTGTAAATGTTGATTTAAAAGAATGGCAATGAGTTTCTTGCTGCTTCTTCTCATTAGCTCAACACTACGAAGCGGCGGTAAATTTAATAAGAACAGTAATTTTTTGACATTCATAAGGTGTCATTTACCTGACCTACATGAATAAAGTTATTTTGATTTGATTTGCAGTGTAAAAGTAAAGATCTAGATTGAAGATGTAATTTCGAATACGAGTTCCAGCGTGGAGTAAACGCAACAGAAATACCAATATCAATGCTGGGTTTGCAGAAAATACGGGTATTGAAAGCACCGTGCGTTCTATGCTTGATCCACAGAATAGGTAACAGTTTAAACTCTTTAAACTGTTCTGTGGTTTGATCGCTTCGAATGAACCTCAAACTATTGATGACATGACACGCTCGAGAAAATGTTTTAACTCAACAGCACTTTCATTAAGGCAACCTCCGACATCCTACTCCATTATCAGCCGTTTTCAATAACCTAAATATCCTTGGTTTAACTTACGGATACATTGCTGTCACTGTTTACGGCCGTTTTCAATAACCTATTGACAAATAGCATTGGACTATAAATATATTGGACATAACTATGGATAGATAAGATCTTGTCATTAAACAGTGGCAGCAATGTATCGGTAAGTTAAACTAAGGGTAGATAGGTTATTGAAAACGGCCGTTAATGATACTGTCAATGTAAATAAGCGTAAAAACGCTTACTTACATTTCAATAAGCTATTATCCTTTTGGATAGATTTGTCTACCTCTAGTAAGTTAAACTAAGGATAGATAGGTTATTGAAAACTGCCGTAAATCTGTAAACTAAGCTAACTAGATCTATAGAATTAAAGTCCCGATTCGAGTGGACAACTCGTCTCTTATCTTTGTGGAACAAAAAATATCTAAAATTATAATAATATCCAGAACAAAAGTTTTCAACACAACAAAATCAAGGGCCTTGATATACGGAAGTTGTGATATGAATGATACGATACAAGACTGACATTGAAAATAATATAATAATACAACAATGGAAAACAAAGAAGCGAGTAGGTACTTACTTTTGGTGGTTTCTCCCGTTTTTTGCAATACTTTGACTTTTTTGCAATAAGGGACGAGACGAGCAGGACGTTTACAGACAGCTGATGGTAATTCATACGACCCGCCCATGCTGTGCCACTCAGGATTCTTGAAAAACCCAAATATTCTGATCGGCACCATAATTGCGCTCGTCATCTTAAGACATAAGATGTTAAGTTTCAGTTCACTAGCTACGGCGCCCTTCAGAGCGAAACACAGTAATGCTTACACATTACTGCTACACGGTAGAAATGGGGGCCGTGGTGGTACCCATAATCTAGCAGGCAAAAAATCTGTTAACACTGAGATGTGTATAACTTCCATGGAACTCACACACAAGACGTCTTGTTTTAGAAGGCGTCTCAATACGTGATTATATCTTTTTTACACGTTTTTTATTAGCTTCACCTGTATGTATGTTCGTTTGTAACCGACTATTTTGGGCGCGATTTTGATCCACTTTAAACGGCCAGATTTCGTTCAAACTTCGTATCGAGGACCGATGACAATACATTAATTTGACAAAATTATTCCATTGTTCAATTTGCAAAATAAGATTTTTGTTAATTTATATGATTTTCATCTATCATCTATAAGGCAGGAATTGATGTTAATTTTAAATTTCAACCTTTAACCGATTTATCTAATATTAGGATATTTTCAAATACCAAAGAGATTTTTTTGCTCTTTAGCGTGTTTTTTTAACTATTATTATTTCTCTTTTATGCGCCGTTATGAAGACAGTACCAAGTAGATCTAAGAGTGTCTTAGTTGTGAGTAAAATAATGTTTTGTTGATTAAACAAAGGCATTCAGAATTCAGATGACAAGCGATCACAGACAGTAAAGCCCATTAAAATACTATTTTATGTTATTACAACACCAAAGGAACCACAGGCGCGTTCCCTTAGACTTAGACTAGATATTATATTGCAACTTAAACATACTTTGGTGATACGCGTAAAAAAAGATTCGTAGTAAACTGTGAGTAAATAGTAGACACGACA
The DNA here is from genome assembly GCA_949711755.1 of Leptidea juvernica. Taxonomy (NCBI): domain Eukaryota; kingdom Metazoa; phylum Arthropoda; class Insecta; order Lepidoptera; family Pieridae; genus Leptidea; species Leptidea juvernica. The sequence goes on along the minus strand of CATIXQ010000002.1, from coordinate 13,432,558 downwards.
AATCTAAATGGCAAATATAGATTGAGAAAACAGATATATAAATAACAAAAATGCATTACTTCACGTGACGGTTACAATAAAGGGAAGCCTACATAAAAAAAATGTTTTGCGCAAAATCGTCCATCAAATTGATTTATTTAATTAAATCTATTTGCATGCGACTTAGATACGAAACAAAATTGTAGTACTAAATAATTATCACATGCACCTCGTAATAAGGCATAGCAATGAACAACAGAGCGGCAGAAATTCAAATACTTTTTCCTCTAAGTATTCATTAATAGAATAGTAACTTTTTCAAAGAGCCTATGAATTTTTTAATATTGCTTTCGGCTTTTAAGTGTTCTGGTAACTTATTATAAATTTTAACTGACATTGGGTTGGGACCGGAAATGTTTTAGTTTGCAAAAGATTATTTTTATAGCGAGGTGTGTTGTGCCGGGGCACGTCTATGATTTTAGTGTAAAGATTTGGGTGTTTCCTTACAAACTTACTTATTTCGAGTGTAATATAATATGTGCACGGTAATGTTGGAATATTTAGTTTTTGAAAATAAGGTTTGCAGCTTACTCTTTGTTTAATATTTTCAAGCACACAAATACATTTATTCTGTAAAATAAAGAGTTCGTGTCTATCTACACTGTTGCCCCACAGTATGACGCCCTGGTGGTTAGAAGGGTACATAAGCAGTAAACCAGTTATATACATATAAAAACCAAAATAAACATATTTGTTAAATGTAATGTGACGCTGCGTGTTGAAACTAATATATAAGATTGTAAACAAACAAATAAATGAGATTACAAGTTCAAATTGGTGTGATCTTTCAGCGCGCGCCTAATATCCGACTTTTGACCCAATTATACTATCAACATGTCTGGCCTAGATTTAGCGGTTATGTTGTGTTACTTCGCAAATATTTCAATAGCGCTTTTTACGCAGTTAATAATTAGTTGTATCGTTCATTTGAAGTTTCTTTTTTATAAGAGTGTGGTTTCATTATTTGTGTTTTGCTTCGACTGACTCTTAGATAATATCAAGGGACAATAAATTTGCAATTCGGAAAGGTTTTTCCTCATAATATTCACACAAACAATAATTATCACCAATAAAATTTGCAAATTTCGCTGTATTCAGAGGGTGTGTATTTTCGAGTTGTTGGTATAATCTTATTGGCAAACAAACGATTTGTGTCTTTAAGTATTCTGCTGTAGCCGTACGGTATTTTTTCTGCATAAATAGCTCCGATTTTCATTTTACAGGTGGAATTCCATTTATTACATACCAGTACCACCGTGGTACCGCATTGGTGCCTTGTTGATTGCAACTACCATGATGAGACTTTTTTTGTGAAGGGGAGAACAAATGGGCGTACGGGTCACCTGATGTTAAGTGATTACAGCCGACTACATTCTCTTCCAACACCAGAGCAATCACAGGAGCGTTGCCGGCCTTTTATAAGAGTGTACGCACTTTTTTTGAAGGTACCCATGTTGTATCGTCCTGTCCTTTATGCTGCACCCAGTGAGGAAGCTGGAGGTCCACTTGCATAAACTCTCGGGAAGCCCAAGTTAAGAGACTTAAATTCTTACGGCTTAAGGTGACGAGCGTGATTACTATGCTGCCGAGATTTTTATAATTGTATTAAACATGGCGTGTTTCCTGACCTTCCGAAATATAGTAAAAATTACACCAATGTATAAGTCGAGATGCACTTCTGACCCGAATAACTATCATCCTGTGTCTTGTTTTATGCCGATACTTTGTAAAATTTTTGAAAAACATAAGTTTAGGTCAAATTCTTACTTACTTTAACTCTCATAAGTTACTTCATATGAAACAATTCGGCTTTACTAGGCGACGTTCAACAACGAATGCAAGTGTCTAATCTAATCAAGAATATTTTTGATGCCTGGGTAGAATCGCAGAATGCACTTGGTATCTTCTGTAATTTATGTAAGGCCTCGATTGTGTTCAACTTTCAACGTTGGTCAGGAAGATACGTCAATATGGCATAAAAGGAACTGCGCTCGATGTTCCGATTTCCAATTTAAACAATAGAATTCAGAAGGTTGACGTGAATGGCAGGAGGAATGGCTTAGGCGTCCTGGGACTCCTCTCAGTATGGGGGTACTACAAGGGTCTATTCTTGGACCGTTCCTCTTACTTATCTACATAAATCTTCCTAACCTTATTGAATTAAAACATAACACTTTACTGATATTTAAAGTGAAAAGAAACCAGGTAATGCATGGCGTAGTAAACGATATTCTATCTGATATCGTGTACTGGTTTTGCCTAATATTAAATAGCAAGAAAACGAAATATATATAATTTACCGTACCAAACGTCAAAAATGAAAATGCGAGTGTTTTGCTAAATGGAGAGGTAAAATCGGTGGAATCTGCTGTATTTCTTGGCATTACTTGATTCCAAATTACAATGGGGCTCACATATTGAAGGCTTGGCTAATAGACTTAGTGCTGCAGCATACGCAGTTAAAAATAATATACGATGAACCGACATAGACACGGCGCGACTAGTTAGCATTAGTTATTTTAGCCCGTTCTTTTCAAGTCTTTCTCAACATTTAAATTTTCTGCCTTTCAATAAGTGATATTATATCGTATATTGGATAAAAAATCAATATAATAATATTTGAATTTTTAACCCCCTTATTCATAATAGTCTGGTATCTTAAAGCATTGCTAATTCTCACTCTGTCTTCTTCTATTGACCTAAGTCAGAATGAGAAAAAACACTCCTTAGCGGCTGTTTTAAGTTAGCGGACCATTATGAATAAGGGGGTAATTGTTTAGGTACATAAAAGAGGAAGAAATTACAAAAAGGCCCAACCAGAATTTGAGCCTGATCCGGATACGTTTTAGTAAGATGTTTACCACAACCAAGTAGAGAAACTCAATCCGAAACGTGTATTGAGATATTAAATTTGGTTATCTTCTGGAAACATTTGTCAACACTGCATATTATTTAGAAAGCTATATTATCGTACAGACCTACAATTACTGTGATCGATTTCCACGTCTTACGCAGCTTTTACGAAACAACCCATTAGCTCTGTAATAAGTATCGGCACTTGACTTACTTTGAAAAGCACACGCGGCGAGAAATTAGATTTATATTTTGTGTGCCCGTCAAGTCGTGTTTATCTTAAATTCTCATGTCGCGGTGTTTGTAGTTAAACTCCTTCGAAACGGCTTGACTGATTCTCATGAAATTTTGAGTGCATATTGGGTAGATAGAATCGGACAACATTTATTTTTCATCACCCTAAATGTTAAGGGTGGTCCACGCCACTTTCTTTTTAATTTTTTTGACATTTTTTTTAAATTTGTTTGATAATGCTGACTGCATTGAAAGATACATACAACTTCAATTTTCACCCATCTACGATCAACAGTTACTTTTGTATCGCGATTTTAATATCGGCAATACAACGTTTGCTGGGTCAGCTAGTATATATACGAGTATATATTTCTTTTGTGCGTCTGTTGTAACTGAACTCCTCCTTAACAGTTGGACCGATTTTAATGAAACTTTCTGTGTGTCAGGTGGATTCGAGAATGGTATAGATTCACAATTGAACTACCTCCTAAACGGCTGGACCAATTTTGATAATTTTTGTGTGTTCCAGTGAATTTCAGATTGGGTTAGATTCTCAATTCCGTCTATATAATATAATTCTCCCGCTCATGTGTATGCTAGTGTACTCCTCTAAACGGCTGGACCGATTTTTCAAGTTTATTTTCATATTATTATTTAAGACGTGTGTACAGGACAACATCTGTCGGGTTCACTAGTAAAACATTATAATGAAATTATTACTCTTAGATGATTTACCTAAACGTCTAGATAGTCTATTACTGCTAGATAACCGATGAAAACAGGCAAGGTTTATTACTTTAGTGTGCGTGACAAGCTACGTATTACACACGCGATTTATATGTCGTTTAGTGTTAGTGTGCGTGCATTGCTTAAAATAGAGGCTAACAGTCAACCTCAACTTTTTTCGACGTTTTCACAGCTGTCACACTATCTTACCCTTAAGAAATAAAAGCGAAGCTATGGTCCCGTTAATAGTATTTCTAGAGTAGTCGCAAGAAATGTTGAAAATGCGTAATTGTATTGATAAATTATAATTAATAGCAAGATGATCGCAATAATTGTCAGCGAGGGAAATAATATGAGTGTAGCTGCTGCGATTAGCTTATCAACGCGTGTCAACGATGTTCAATACTGCAGTGTTCAATATCTACGTAATTGATTCATTTATTGCGTGTTTTATTTGCCTTACACATTTTCCGAACATTTGCCACAGTACACGGACTAGTAAAAAAAGAAGGACTCCGCGCCTTGATATTAGCAAGTGAAGCACCGTTATGCTAGTGTGTGTGCGGTTACGGGGGATACTAGTTACACAATTTTTTGTCCCTTAAATAATCATATATCCACAAATACTTCTATAGTATTGTTTTTACACTTTACCACAACGCACGACGGCATTTTGAAAATATTTTATTGAGACGCAAACTGATATGTCACAGACAATGACAATTCTCATGTTTGCTGCCTATCGGCCTGTAGTAGTGTAAGTGTGTGTGTGGGGCTATGTATTTACACGTTAATCGGCTTGTTTTGGTGCTACACTGTTATGTTACACGGAGTCCTTATTTTTTTACTAGTCCGTGACAGTAATGTATTTTTTTATACATTATCTAAAAGAAGACATTTCAACGAACTAAAAGCCCACCGACTTTTTTATAGTTTTTTACTTTTTTAAAGCTTATATTTTGACGTAAGAATGTTCGATTAAAAATTATAGTTCTTTTTAGATATTTTATTCAATATACTCCATGCCTACTTTGTATAATGTAATCACAACGATTTGGTTCTCTTAATCACTCCACTCCATTTTAATATCGCAAAATATTGTACAATGTATTGGCGCCAAAATGAGAAAACTCAATGAACAATCATATAAAAATTACAGATTCCAAATTCAAATGTAATATTTTGTTTATTTTTAACTGTAACAGTATTTATGGCCAGACTAATTATATACACAAATAAGATTTGAAAACAAAATTTTATGAACGATGTGGGACTCGAACCTATGACCTCAGGCGTTCCGTGTCAGTGCTCTGCTTTGTTCATCTCTCAGGTTGTGGCTTCATCTACAGGATCTACTTTACAGTTGATAACCTGCTCAACCCCAATATTTGCATATTAGGAAATTGACTTGAGATGTCGCTCTTGTAAATCAGAACAATTTGTTATGTTTTTAAAGTGATAACCCTCACTTCTAGGATTAATACACAAATAAATATTGAAAATAAGATTTTGTGAACGATGCGGGACTCAAACCCACGACCTCTGGCGTTCCGTGCCAGTGCTCTGCCAACTGCTTAACAAATTGTTTAAGTATATACACTTTGGTACAAGTTTTGTCTAGTTTGAGGCTAGGTAATGCGAAAATATGTAAATTATTTTAAATTTCTTTTCTTATCATATATTTTGACAGAGTTGAGTGAGGAATGGGCGCTGGCTGAGTGTGAGGGAGAAGGCTGGTGGCGAGAGGCTCACGGAGGGCGGGGCCAGAGTGACGTGCGCTACGCGGGTGCTGCGCCCGTCGAACGAGCCGCCTCCGCGCCCGCCACCGCACTCGCTGTCCGCTCCGCTCTGCACACAGTTAAGAGTAAGCGGGTTAACGTATAATCATCATTTCGATGCATCGAAATGTCGCGATGTGTGGACGTACAGTTTTCTAGGAAATTTCTTCAACGTTAACCACATTATGGAATCAAATCCCTTGTGAGATGTTTCAAGGACGATGCGACATTAATTTCTGCATAAAAAGCACGTCTACCTTTCTTAGAGGCGCTACTGGAGTGCAGGAGAATGTTGGTGGTGGTGATCACTTAACAATAGGTGCCCCTTCAATTTATGCAGTAATGCAACAAGCAACTGAATAGTTTACACTTAGGTACTTGAGTAAGTAAGCGAGTAAATAAATACCTACATATGGTTATAATCTTGATATCACGAAAATAATGAATTAATATAACCACGGTATCTTCACCAGAGAACAAAAATATTTGCGAAGGTATGTGCTCTCGTAATAGGTACTCAACTCTACTTAAGTTGAAAGTTAAATAAGATAGAAAAAAAGAAAAACATTTAGTACACAAAACACTCCCAGAATTTAATAGAAAAACAAACCGAAAAAGAACGTATTTAAATTGTGATTGGCCTAATTTTTTTTTATACAAATAAGGGACGAGACGAGTAGGACGTTCAGCTGATGGTAATTGATACGCCCTACCCATTACAATGCAGTGCCGCTTAGGATTCTTGAAAAACCCAAAAATACTGAACGGCACTACGATTGCGACATAAAATGTTTAGTCTCATTTGCCCAATAAATTCACTAGCTACGGCGCCCTTCAGACCGAAACACAGTAATATTTACAAATTATTGGTTCACGGGAGAAATAGGCGCCGTTGTGGTACCCATAATCTAGCCGGCTTCCTGCGCAAAGGAGCCTCCCACTGGAGAGTACCTGTGCAGTGCACGAAATTCGTCACCGACTCAGGATTACCTGTGACACGGCCGTGGCTTTCAAAGCCAGCATTTCACAGCAGTACTGATTTTCGTAAAAGTCGTAGGGCTCTTGCCGTTAGAGCTAGAGCGGTTTAAACCCATTATATTCATTGGTAGAGTCTAAGGTAGACACGGTCAACGATTTTCATTACCAGAAGAGGCTGGCAATAAGTATTGAAAAAGGTGTGTCCGATTTCACTACCGAGGAATGGGATTTTTTTTAAATTACCTTAAAAAATGTAAAACAACAAATTCATTTTTGAACATATTTTATAGTATTTTTTTTAATTCCGGCAACTTGTTGTTCATATTGTATTGTTTTTTTTTCTACAATAGTATTGTGTTCTCTGTGATTATTTATATATATAAAACTAGTTTAAACATTAGCCCCCTTATTCATAATGGTCCGCTAACTTTAAACAGCCGCTTAGAAGTGTTTTTTCTCATTCTGAATAGATCAATCGATCATCGATAGTCTGCTAGACTATTATGAATAAGGGGGTAGATATTCATTTGAACACACGTTTTTTTTTCACAAAATTTGTAATTAGTTTAACATTTAGCGCTTAGTGAGAAATTTTTAGGGCTGTGATTACATATTTTTAATTTTTATTATTTATTTTTATAATCAATTGTAATTGTTTTTTCTCCAATAAATAATAAAACTTGTAGTACAACCCATGTATCTTTATTTTAACAACTTCATCAACTCGTTGACACGACGGAATTATATATTTTTTTTGTGAAGACGCTAGTGAATTCCGTATATATTAAGATACAATTATAAATTTTTCAGCATCAAATAAGAAGCTTCAGAAGGTGAACCTGGACATCAGCTCCAAGGGCATCATCGTGTCTGATGCAGACTCTCAAGAGAATGTGATGAGTGTCTCCATATACAGGTATGGTTCATAACTTATTTATTAGGTTTACAATTATGTCAGATCTGGTCTTAATTGCATCAACCACTGCAACAGTCCGGAACAGTTGGTCAGCAAAGTATTACGTGAGTAAAGTCTGAGCAGAGTGTAAGTACGCTCTATTGAAATATCAGCCTAAGACCTAATTGTAATTATAACAGTAACCTGTAGGTATGAACATTTTATGATGCGTTATCCATCATACTTCTCGAGCTTGTGCCATTCAATCTTCATATCAGGTCTCTACGCACGCACAGAACTTTCAATCTACCGACTCCTAGAACCAATAATGTGTTCTTCATTGGATTCTCACTTTAATGTCGACCTGTTTTCACACTCCTCTACTGCGTCATGTAAGATAAGTTAAAACAACAATTTCTGTCCTTACCTTTAACCTCGTATCTTTATTCATTAATATTTCCTAATAAATGAAAATTTATTAGGAAAACCAAGAGCTTAAAAAACTTAAATGATACTTAAGATAATGACAGATAGTGAATTACAGCTATCCACAATTAGTGCTAGAGTAGAAAAACTTGGAAAATCCAAAAGTGCACGCCTCGAACGTTCATGCTATATTTTTTTTTAAAGTTAAATTTCGAATAAAATCGAATCAACTGCGTTGTAAAAAAAAAACGAGAAGAACTACTACCTACAGTAGTGATTTTCGAAAGGAACCTTCTCTGCTTAATTCTGAAGATTCTGAAGAAAAAATTTAGTCGTTTCGTCAAGACGTTCTCGAGATATCCGTACCACGCCGTTTTTTGAACCACAGACTGACTAATGGACGTCCATGATAATTTTTTTTAATGAACTTTTTTTTATATTAATACGTATTCGACAACTTAAAAAAAGTATCAGGATTATTCATTAATGTATCAGCTGTATATTGATGTGCTTTTTATAATGTGTAAGAGTAATAGAAAAAAAATATGCAGTTTAAAGTGTGGAAATGGTATGACCTTGACAGGTCGGTTATAAAGCACAACCTCGCCGCTTAGCGTTCGAGGCGTGCAAAAACTGACAACGTGAGCATATAGAATTGTAGAGCACAGGACTTGGCTGACATATATAGTGCGTACTTAGACTTTACTCAAACTTTACGTAAAACTCGACTTTTGACTTCGTTTTTATAATCGTTTGACAGCTCAAAGCATACTATTTTACCCAATAGATAAGGTTATAACAATATAACCTTATCTGTACTCATACGTGTTTATGCCAAATTTCATGCTATTCTGTTAATAACGAAAGACGCAAAAACATAACAAACTCACATTCACCTTTATAATATGAGGTTGACTAGCTAAGGCTTCATTGTGGCTCATTTCGTAGAAAATATATTAGTTTGTTGTGTTGCAGCGCCACCTTGTGGAGAGTTGAAAGTAAACTTTGAAGGATCTCCCAATAACTTATTTTCCTACACTATATTATTACTGTTTTGGTGTTACATTGGCATTTAATACGATATTTTCAGGATTTCCTATTGTTCAGCGGACGCAGCGAATGCCAGGGTGTTTGCGGTGGTGGAGGGGAAAACGGCGGGAGGGAGTAACGACACTCACGTGGTGCATGTGTTTGTGTGCGCTAGAAGGAGACAAGCGCGCGCTCTAGCCCTCTCACTCGCACACGCCTTCAATGATGCCTACCAGGTGAATATACTAATGGTTTTTATTATTACGTTTTAGAGTCTATCTATCAAATATTATGTACTAGATAAAAGATAACTTGATCGAACTTAAAGAGATCAACAGAACCAGCTATGTTTATGACTTATCGCCATAAAAAAGGCTCTGAAATTAAGAAATCTTCAATTTACCTTTACTCGTACGCCATAATACAGGATAGCCTAGTTTAGGCACAGTGTTAAATAGCTTTTAAGCAAGACTTTGGTATTTACTTTTTTATTTTGTAATTTAATAAATTTTTTTATAACAAATTTAATTCTGGAATATCTTATTTATATTTAAGCTAACTTATTGTGACATTACTAGCAACATAGGTACAGTTATGACAAATAGCTCTAGGTCTTTGTTTCATAATATCTTAATAAAAAACGCCGTAAAGTACATATGATAAGAAAATTAAATCACGGCGTAATTATTTAAGTTATAAATCTAAATTTAATAAGTTAATATTTTAATAAATTTAAAATTCATAAGAATACACCCCATACGTATTTTTAAGGGCGTACCCTACCTCTAATTGCTTAGCAATATAATGAACTGTGTATATAAGTATGAATATCAATCATGTTGAAATGAATATATTAAGTATGTTAAAACTCAGGATATTATGATAGATTATAATATATAAGCAACTGTATTATGTGTAAACATGATGTCTGTACAATTCCCCAACTAATGTACTTACATATATAAACAACTGTTCACTGAGCGAAGACATTTATTCCAAAAAATACAACTAACCTATGTAACGGCTAAAAATATTTAAAGCGTGTTTAGAAAATACCGTCTTAATAATACAGCGCCATCTAGTTTCACACTCATGGTAACTCACTGTGTAGTTCACGCAGTGAAGTTTACATAATACTTAACAATGTCACAGAATTTCCCCGATAGAAAAATATCACTAAGTTGACTTCAGATGAATGTTAATTGCTATCTAAAATATTTCAAGACTCATAATACTAAGTCGACCACGTACCGGAACACGCATTGTTGGTAGGTAGGTATTGGTTAGGAAGGTAGGGCAGGTCGTGGAGATCTTTGGCGGAGGCCTTTGTCCAGCAGTTGGCGTCTTCCGGCTGATGATGATGATGATTAATAATAGTTTGCCAGGATTGTGGCGTCTATTTTGAGTATGTAGGTTATTTAAGAATCTAACTCAGCTTAAATAATATAAAATTTACGTTGAAAACGTTTTGTAATAAGTACCTATATATAAATCTAATAACTGAAAAGCTAATAACTGATGTATTCTGCTGTAGATTTTATATAATACAAAAATAAATTAATTAAAAATTAACTTTCGGTAGTGATTCACTTAGTTGTACTTTTTTTTACACTTAAAAATAACAGTTTGTTTTTGTTGTAAAGAGCGACATTTCAAGTCGATTCTCTAATATGCAACTATTGGGGTTGAGCAGGTTATCAACTGTAAAGTATCCTGTAGATGGAGCCACAAACTGAGAGTTGAAATACCAGGATTTACGAACCATGCGTCACTCGAACGGTTGGTTCAGCGAGTAAGAGCGCTCGGACGGAACCCGATTCGAGTCCCGTCCATCGTTCGTAACTTTTCGTCACAAATTTAATTTTGTATAATAACAACGACCCCATCGAGTTAGTAAAAGTATTGCATTTATTTATTGGTAGGCTTGGCAGGCTAATGAAGCCAGGTCCCTGCAGGTAGGAGGAAGACGTCGAGTGACTCCGTGGGTAAGCAAAATACAACTATATTTATGAAAAAAAAATTATTGAATTAGAAAACTTAAATCATTTGTATAACTATTTTTATTCTAAATAGGACATAAAATCACTTCTCACGAGCTCTACTTTTTCCCAATATATGGTAGAGTCAGTAATTTAAAAGAAACATGTAGTGACACAGTGACGTTTCAAAAGCGCTTTGTTTAAGCTTAATTGGATAAAGTTATTTGATTTTGACTTATTGAACGTCAAAAACTACCACCCGTTCTTCTCAAGTTTGAGGCGTACTATTACGAATGGGTGGTAGTTTTTGACGTTCAATAAGTGATTTTTAAATCCTAGTTTGAAAAAAAATTTTTGAATTTTAATTTGAATTGGGATCAAAAGTGTTGTATGGAAAATAATCTCTCTCTCTCTCGCTTAGGCTCATCTTACAAAGAGATTTAAGTTATATACTTACTTCATTAAATTAAATATTCTACTTCCAGAGATTTAAGTTATATTCTCTTTGTAACCAGCTGCAGTTGACGTAACAAAACTATACCTACAGTTCCAATTTACCTACGCATAGATATTATTGTCATCCGACAAGTATCCGACTATATTGGGCATAATATATCCAGGTGGAGTTCGCCAGTGAGTCTGATGAAGAAAGCGACAGTGAACCAACCTCGTCACCAGAACCTTTGCCGTTGGTTACATTTTGAAGTTTCACAAACTGAAGATCTCATTACCCGTCACCATATACCAAAAGGAATTGGCAGTTTTCCGAAAAGTACAAGATTAATTTCTTTTCTTATAGTGTCCTTTTTGGGATATCCGTAACTATCGGGAGTAACAAATTTTTAATTTACTATCTATTACTAAACACTTCTTCTCATGTTAGTTATATTACATTAAATTATTCTTACATGCTTTGGCTGAATTTATGAATCATCTTACATAGATAGATATTTTGCCCGTAGCTATAATGCGTATGTAATCCACGGACGAGTAAAAAAGGAAGGACTTCGCGCCGTGATATTAGCAAGTGAATCACCGTTATGCTAGTGTGTGTGCGGTTACGGGGTATACTAGTTATACACAATTTTTTCTCCCTTAAATAATCATATATGGCCACAAATACTTATATAGTATCGTTTTTACACTTTTTCATAACGCACGACGGCATTTTTAAAATATTTTATTGAGACGCAAACTAATCAGTCACAGACGATGACAATTCTCATAATGGCCGCCTATCGGCATGTAGTAGTGTAAGTGTGTGCGTGGGGCTATGTATTTACACGTTAATCGGCTTGTTTTGGTGCTACACTGTTATGTAAGGTGACACGGAGTCCTTATTTTTTTACTAGTTCGTGGTATAATCCTGGATTTGATAAAGACAACAAAAAACCTTTTGATATTATTGGCAGCACTTGCCACTCATTGCCACTCTTTTATATCAAGATTTACAGATCATTTCAATTACAATATAATATGTAAAATGATACAACAAACATATATTGGACATAACTATGGATAGACCTTGTCATTAAACGGTGATGACAATCTATCCGTAACTAGAGATACTTTATTAAAAACGGCCGTCTTCAATCCGTTCGTCAATCTTGAGATGTATCTGAAACAATACCGGTTTAAGCTTTATGTTTATATAAAAGATACGAGTACAATATTATTAAGAAATATACTTTATTGTTAATGTATCTAAGTTAAGCTAGGCTAAGTTAAGATAAGTTCTAATTTGTTTGTCCTTACCGTCATTATATTTTATTACTTATTATCACAAATTATCACTATCAAGTAAAATGGACTGAAATGATAATGTACTCCCTTAGGATAATTTTATTCTATTTTATACGGATATTTTCTAGTGCCGTGGGTATATATATAATGTTATTATGCGTTATATGATGTTATATGTGTAATCTACATGTCAAGTTTCAATATGTACCTATCTATGTATATTACAGGGGTCCTAAATAGGGGAAGGTTAGAACCTGAACATCGGATATCCAAAACACCTTCATGCATATTATTTTCTACGATATTTGTATTCTTTTAATTTTCATCTTTTTTCAATAGAAAACAAAAATCTTAACTCATATTTCGTGTCTAATAGTGACGTGAAAAGTAACTTAATTGTTTTTTTTCTAAATTATTTGAATAGTAGCAACTTAGGTCTAATTATTTTAAAGCAAATTATTTCATTATAATGTGTAGCAGTAAATTAAATTATAAACCCTATTTTCTTTAATTTTCACTAAATATAGTTGAGCAATGTTTAAAAAAGGCCATAAGTATCATTTCAAATCAAATCGAATCAAATCAAAATCAGTTTATTCACGTAGGGCACGGAAATGACACTTATGAATGTAAAAAAAAAAATTCTTATTGAATCTACCGCTACTTTGTTAAGGGTTGAGCTAATGAGAAGAAGTAGCAAGAAACTCATGGCCACTCTTTTATATCAAGATTTACAAATCATTTCAATAATAATATAATATGTAAAATGATGCAACAAACACACTCAAACGTCAAATAGTCAATGTCTTACACGAGTAAGTCAAAAAAGTAAATGTAAATTAATACAAAAGTTATTGAGTACAGTAGCTGCATCATCCACATACAATTTTAATTTTATACCTCCTAAAAAAACGTTGTGCATCATCAACTAGGTACAACTAATTTTATTGTAAATGCTCTCATAATAATATTATAATTATTATTATAATATTTAAAAATCACAAGATTAAATATATTTATTATATTAATAATTTATCAATAGTGTTGTAAAATAATCAAGTTAATGTTTCGCTAAACAATAATTTCGAGTCGAATTAATGCTAATATTTTCTTCCGTTTAAGACTTCTTCTGGGCTTTTTATTATATTCTAATGTGGCTTCTGTGAATGACCAAGCACAATTTAGCCAATGTGTTGTCACAGCAGACCACTAAGATTTGAGTGTGTGTCTTGTCGACCTTAACGGTAATGATCGGTCCTAAAATTATACAGATATATGTATAACTTCATTTGTTTAAATATTGTATTTATAATTTATACAAAATATTTATAAAAGGAGTGAAAACTAGGAAGGAACTAGAGAATTTCAGAAGTTATAAATATTTTTGACAATAAATAATTCATAATAATAATAATATCTATCTGTTCCTGTACTTTCCAACCTTAGATAATTTATACATCTAGATAGAGCCTTTCGCTGCTAGACAACCGATGAAACCAGGCCAGGTTTATTTACTTTAGTGTGCGTGACAAGCTACATCTTTTACCTACTCACAATTTGTATGTCACTCTGTGTTAGTGTACGTGCATTATTCAAAATAGAGGTTAACTGTTAACCTCAATTTTTTTTGACGATTTCACAGCTGTCATCTAGTCTATCTAGACGTATAAATGATCTAAGTTTCCAATCTAATACTTTCATTGCATTTGGTTTGTGAACAATCTGGTGATCAACGAATCACTTAAGTATATTTTAATGAAGTCTCACTTAGGATGTTCGGCGATATATTTTGATAAGATAATTCATGAAATATTAGAACTTGTCAGTAAATTTTTGTTATTTTATAACACTTTAATTAAGCACATGTGTGTAGCTGGTACCTATGCAATATAAACTTATGTTATAATAAATATAAATGAACAATATTGTTGTTTGATTTGTATGAATTCATCATGAATTAATAGAAGTACCTATTGAGTTTATCAGCAAAATATTGAGTACCTAACGAGTTTAAAACCGATAAAACGGCAGAAGGAAAGCTCATTTACTTTGTGTCGGTCGGGCTAAAGTCAGAACATCATCATCACCAGCCGGAAGACGTCCACAGCTGGACAAAGGCCTCCCCCAAAGATCATGACGAGATCATCAAGAGAGATTCCACGACGATCGGTCCTACGCTGCCCTCATCCAACGTATTCCGGCTTTCTTAACAAGATCGTCGGTACATCTTGTGGGGGGCCTACCAGCGTCTTCCGATACGTGGTCACCATTCGAGGACTTTACTGCCCCAACGGCCATCTGTCCGTCGAGCTATGTGCACTGCCCAGTTCCACTTCAGTTTCGCAATTATTTAGGATATGTCGGTGACTTTGGTTCTCCTACGGACCTCCTCATTTCTGATTCGATCTCGCAGCGAAACCCCGAGCCCTCTCCATTGCCCTCTGAGCGACCATGAGCTTACTCATAAGCCCCATAGTTAGCGACCACATAGTCGAGTCACTCACAAGTTAGAGCATATTACAATATAAAACACCTTTTAACTTTGAATATGATTAATACATTTCGCGCACCTTACAAACTAATTTGTTATGTATATAACAGATCTGTTTGATTTACAAGAACGGCCGTTGAGTTTCTTGAATTTTCTTCTCACGAGCTCTACTTTTTCCGGACATGTTATGATAGATTCACGAATGATATGAATCAACTCTAGTAGGAAATATGTTCTACTTACTAGGGACAAATAAATCAAACAAAGAAATAAAGATGATTTGATTTGATTTGACAAGTATTTTGACAATGGCACAAACAGAAACAACTCAAAGTCAAAGTCAAACAAACTTCATTAAAATAGAAATTAAATATTTGTAATGACAATACAAAAGTCGAAACCTATTTATATTAAATGAGGGACGAGACGAGCAGTACGCTCAGCTGATGGTAATTGATACGCCCTGCCCATTACAATGCAGTGCCACTTCGGATTCTTGTAAAACCTCAAAAATTCTGCGCGGCACTACAAATGCGTTCGTCATCTTGAGACATAAGATAGATAGTTAAGTCTCATTTGCCCAGTAATTTCACTAGCTACGGCGCCCTTCACACTGAAACACAATAATGATTACACATTATTGTTTCACGGCAGAAAGAGGCGCTGTTGTGATACCCATAATCTAGCTGGCAATCTGTGCAAAGGGGCCTCCCACTGGTAAATTTACCGATATTCATTTGTAACCATGTTTTTTTTTTCCGCAGAGTTTGTTGCGCCCGTTCTTCTTAGGACTGAGTGATGTCACATCATGATGTCACATTATATCACTAAGCGAAAATCATGTGAGTGGAGTAATAGCCGTCTGACAGAAATGTGTAAAAAACGTGACAAACTTTTTTACATATGGCGTCAAGACATATGGATAGAATAATGCAAAAAACACTATAATAATCGAAAATCAATTTGGTTTTCAAAAAAACAAGAGTACTTCGCAACTTTTAGAAAAATTCTCTAATGAAATAAATGGTCACCTAAATAATAAACTAAATATATTAGTGATGTTTATTGATTTCAGCAAGGCTTTTGATGTTCTAAATTACGACATACTTTTTGAAAAGCTCTCGCAAAATGGGATACAGGAACCATTTCTTAACTTAATCAAAAGCTATCATAATAATCGTTGTACATCAGTGAAAGTATTAAACACTAAAAGCACTATGATACCTACACTAAGCGGCTGTGCTCAAGGCTCAATCTTAGGTCCTTTAGAATACTTACTATATGTAAATGATATGTGTGGTGTAATCACAAAAGCCTCAGTGTACCAATTTGCAGACGACACTTGTTTGGTTGTTGCAAACAAAAACCTTAAATTAGCAGAACATGATATGCAATCAGATTTCAATAATATGTGTATGTGGGCTCATGATGTCGGATTGATTATTAATATTGACAAAACTAAACTTATGTATGTACATTCGTCTCATCATAAAACACAAAATGAACCCGCTATTATCGCCCACCACCACCGTTGTTTCCACAATCCAATACAGACGTGTGGTTGTATTAAAATAGAAAATGTACAAGAATACTCATATACATACCTTGGGCTTGTGATTGATAATAGACTCAATTGGGGACCTCATAAAAACCATGTTTGTACTAAATTGAGATCGGTGCTTTGTAAACTTGCATATTTAAAATATAAGTTACCTTATAGTGCCCTAAGATTATTATATATGGCTCTGGCGGATTCCGTTATAAACTACGGACTAAGCAGT
>CATIXQ010000002.1:13357868-13410606 GCA_949711755.1 Leptidea juvernica | reverse complement strand
TTGATAAAGTGAAATTCCGTATACTGTCAGATATAAATGAATCTAAATTCCTTCGAGAAATTCAAAGACTGCCTCATCTAAGACAATTTACAGGAACAAACAAATATATATGGCACCAGAGCAAACAACTACGTCATTCCTCTATACTTAAACGAGACTCCCTTAGAGATCCAAAAATTATATATAAATAAAAATAAATATAAGTCATCGTTAAAAAAGTACTTTTTACAAAATCCTTCATTAATTTAATTGTATCTGCGGTAAGTTAAGTAGACAACTAATTTGTAATTACTAACATTTAGTTGATAATTATTTTTTGTTTTGCATTTTATTGATTTCTATACTACTTTGTTTAAAATTGTAAGTTAACATCTTGTAATAACTGTATTAATTGAAAGTAATTGTTGTTTTCTTTTTAAATATTATGTAATTTAATTCTAAGCGGCTTCACACACAGATGAGCTTCCTAAAGTTTAAGTGTGTGTTATTATATTGTAAGCTATAACTATATTGTATTTTAAATAAATATTCTATAAAAAAAAAATCATTAATTAATTCATTAATTATTCATTCAAGGAGTGTAATAACAGAATTGATTATTTGCGAATGAAGGGATTTCAACTCCATATCGTTTTCAATATTTTTCTTACCTTTCCAAATCTTGCCATGTAGCTTTCAATTATTTTCACTGAGCAGTAGAAATCTCTGGCGCAATCCTCAAAGGCTGAAAACAATGACAAATATTTATTAAGGTTATCCTATGTCTTATTTAAAATAAAAATAATAATAATATCATGTCTTAAAATAGTTACGAGGAGCTATTGAGTTTCTAACACATCTACTATATTATCTACTTATTTATAAAAAAAGCCCGCTGAGTTTGTTGCGCCCATTCTTCTCAGGCCTGAGGCATTCATTTTGATACCCATACGGGTGGTAGTTTTTTGACTTTCAATAAGTGATTTCACATCCTATTTTGAATAAAATTATTTGAATTTGAATTTGAACTTCATAATAAAAACAGTTGAATACAGAGTCAAAAATACTTCAAAGGATTTGTCATGTTACATGGATATTGTGAGTTTGATTTTTAACTATAAAATATTTTATTGTAAAAAAAAGCGTGGGGTATAGAAGAATTATTATTTTAATAATATATTAAAAAGCACCCCACGCTTTTTTTACAATAAAATATATTATTTTTACACTATTTTCAATTTAAATTTATTTTCTGTTTTTAAGTTGAATTTTATATAAAGCGTGCTTTTTATTTTTTTTAACTATTATTTATTTTTAATTTTTTAGTCAAATTAGTGTAATATCAACGGTCCTCGATAAATCAACAAAATTTGAACGAAATCTAGCCGTTTAAAATGGGTCAAAATCGCGCCCAAAGAAGTCGGTTACAAACATACAGGTGAAGCGTATAAAGCGTATAAAAAAACAGAAAACATGCTTTTTATAGAAAAAAAAATTGTTGAAATTTAAAATTAACACTAATTACTACGATAAGTATACAAATAAAATTTGAAAAACAAAATTTTATGAACGATGCGAGACTCGAACCTTCTGAAATTAAATCTGGCGCCTGAGGTCGTGGGTTCGAGTCCCGCATCGTTCATAAAAATTAGTTTTTCAAATCTTTTTTTGTGCATTAATCCTCGAAGTGAGGGTTATCATTTTAAAAACCTAACAAATTGCTTACAATATAAAATTTTGTCAATTTTCTAAATTAACAAAAATCTTATTTTGCTTTTGTTAACTTGAAAAATGGAATAAGTTTATCAAATTAATGTCTTGTCATCGGTCTTCGATAAATCTATTAAGTTTGAACGAAATCAAAATCGTGCCCAAATGAGTCGGTTAGAAACAAATATACATACAGTATAGCCGAGTGGTTAGCGATCCTACCTATTAAGCTAGAGGTCCCGAGTTCGAATCCCGGTAGGTGCAAGCATTTATATGATGATTATAGATGTTTGTTTCCGAGTCATAGATGTTTAAATGTATTTATGTATGTTTACATGAATTTATGAATGCTTTAGTAAATATTTTGTATTAAATTTATCATTGTCTTGTAACCTATAACAGAGGCTATATATGCTTAACTTGGGGCAAGTCAATTTGTGTAAAAAGTGTGTCAATATTATTATTATTATATTATTCAAGTGAAGCTTAAAAAAAGCGTATAAAAACTTATGGTGCGAAGCTTAAATGTTGACCAACATATTATGTCGTTGCAAGCATTGATATAAGTCGATTCAATAAAGAAAAGAATTTCAAATGGTCTCATTTATTTTCACTCACACCATATTGCTATCTAGACTCACACTCGCTGCAACAAACATCAGCACTGAATTATCGACAGTAAATCTTTATAGCAATTAAAGACCAAAATAGTATATCAATCGCCATTGATTCTCTATTGACTCGTCTTTACTGTACAAATGCAAGAAACGCTGCTTGTGCGCACCCTTAAAGAATACCTATTAAGGGTGCGCACAATATAGCTGAATATTATAGTTAAAGTTAATATATATACACATATATAGTTAATATATACATATATATAGTTAATATATATAAACTAGTGGATCCGACAGACGTTGTCCCAAAGAGTAAAATAATATATAGGGAAAAGAGAGCCCTCTCTACGCATTATGAGCTGTCTATTTGAAAACTAGCGCCATCTGGAGATTGGCCCCGAAAATAACTATATATAGGCTCGAAATTATAAAATTCATTTTTAATGTTGTGACGCAATTAAATAACTAACTCTACTTTTTAATGTAGGTATTGCAATTTTTTACCATGTTGAAATTGCGCGTAGAGTTAGTTATTTAATTTTGTCACAACATAGAACATAAAGGTTAGATTTAGTAGTGTAAATATGCAAAATGGAACACGAGAGCTACATACATGCGCAAACGCTAGAAGTAGCCGCCATTTTATAACCAGTGGGCAGTCACACGAATATAGAAAATTTGAAAGGTTTCAAATCGAGTTACAGCTGACAAAGTTTTCATTTTTGGGCCAACTAACAGATGACACTACAGTCTTCTGAAAACGTCACTTTAAGGCGTCTGTCCCACCCCTGCGTTGTCCTGTACACATTTGAAAAATCGGTCCAGCCGTTAGGAGGAGTTCACTCACATACACATGAGCAGAAGAATTATATTATATTGATGGAATTGAGAATCTAAAACTATCTCAAAATCACTGGAACACACAAAAAATCATTAAAATCGGTCCAGCCGCTTAGGAGGTAGTTCAATTGTGAATCTAAACCATTCTCGAATCCACCTGAAGACACACACCAATCTCTTATTCACTGGAACACACAAAAAATCATCAAAATCGGTCCAGCCGCTTAGAAGATAGTTCAATTGTGAATCTAAACCATTCTCGAATCCACCTGAAGCCACACAGAAAGTTTCATTAAAATCGGTCCAGCCGTTTAGGGGGAGTTCAGTTACAACAGGCGCGCAAAAGAAATATATATATATTATTAGCTGATCCAGCAAACGTTGTATTGCCTATATTAAAATCGCGATACAAAAGTAACTGTTGATCGTAGATGGGTAAAAATTTGAAGTTGAATGTATTTTTTAATGCTGACTCATAATCAAACAAATTTAAAAAAAAAATTGCCGTGGACCACCCTTAACATTTAGGGGGATGAAAAATAGATGTTGTCCGATTCTCAGACCTACCCAATATGCACTCAAAATTTCATGAGAATCGGCCAAGCCGACATGAGAATTTTATATATTAGATAATATTTTAGTTTCGTTTGTAAATTACCTTCATCCCTGTCAGGGCTATCATCCGGAAGAGTGGGCTTCCCTGCATCTACCCAGTAGACCCTCGATATGTAGAACGGTCCACAGTAGCCCCCAGAGCACGGGTGAGACAGATCACACCCAGCCACATGGCAGAGACATCTGATGCAGGAGCCGTTAAGATTGCTTACGAATATCCCTGAAATGACATCATATACAGGAGCTATAGCCTAATAATTAAAGACACCCTGCCGTGAAGCAGTAATGTGTAATCATAATTGTGTTTCGGTCTGAAGGGCGCCGAAGCTAATGAAATACTGGGCAAATGAGACTTAACATCTTATGTCTCAAGGTGACGAGCGCAATTGTAATGTTTTCTTTTGTGTTTTTCAAGAAACCTGAGCGGTAATGCATTCATCAAATGCCATTAGATAAATGTCTTGTTCGTTTCTTCAGTCTCACTATAATCTAAGATAATACATAAATAGGTATTAGTCTTATAGGCGTATCAATTACGATCAGCTGAACGTCCTGCTCGTCTCGTCCCTAATTGTCATAAAAAAAGAATAAGATTAAACTGTCTATATTTTATATATATTGTATGCGAGGAATACATTGATGGAGCTGATTGTGGAGGGATGTTTTATTCGTAATATAGAACCACCTAAAGCGTAATATAAAGGCTCGTCCACACAGTACGACGGTGAACCCAGACAGCCTAAGATGTCCATTCTTTTTCCCTACATATTATAAAATAAAGTCCACTGCCGCGTCTGTTTGTCTATTTGCTCGCGAGAAACTCAAAAACCATTGAGTGATTCATGAGGAGGGGTTTAGATATATAATGCAAATTTAAAATTTAGGTGTATATCAAGCCGGGTTACGTCGGAAACGCACCCTAAAAAATACCTTTGAAACATAACAAAAAAAATATATATATAAATTGGGGTTATTTCTCTTTTATTGGACCATGCTCAATGCTCAGACTTATGTAAAACTTCAGCTCTCAGATGATTATAAAAACCAAATTAAAGATTATGCTAAGTTTACACTCAGCTATGCTTTACTTAAGTAAAGTCTAAGTAAGCTCTTTAGATCTCAGTCTAAGCCTATGTATGTATTTAGACAAAAGTCTCGTTTAGATTTCCAATCCATAGATAGTTTGACTAAGGTGATCGGTAATTGAGATGTCAAAAGCTATTGAGTACTAGCACTTAACGTAGAAAATGTATTAAGAAGGGACGCTAGCAGAGTTATTCCATACAAACGCATTCCCTTTTTTTCTTCCTGGATAATGCTTGTAGAGAGGAGATTTTTTGTCACAAAATCTAGATATGCTAAAGCTATGTCTGTACGTTTTGTTTTTTTCAAACAACTAACGACATAAGAAAATATGACTCTTCAAATATCGTAGAAAATGCCATTTTTATACCGCCCTGTTCACACGAATACGTAACAATTTTGAAAAGTTTAAAAAAAAAAGGAAAACGTAGGGACATGGACTCGTTCTTCCTGAAAATATTGTATCAATAATTTTTTTTGGTAGGTCCCTATTCTAGGGGAATTAGAATAGAATCTAGAGGATTAATACAATAATCTCCGACGGTATTTTAGGACTACGAAAGAATATAGAAATCGACAGAAAGTCTCGTTCATTTTTCACTGTAGAAAATCGTCGCTAAATAGCTGTTGTCGAAATTGGGTTTTCAATAATGTATCTAACGGTGTGAGAGTTGAATAAATAATTTTATGTATGTTTTATGTTCCTTGTGCGCGCGGAAACACCGATACGACATGGATATCTTAAGGCGAAGAGTAAGCAGAAAACACGCAAACATGATGTTTATAGACAAGTTTTGTGGTGAAAGTATAGCAATGCGAGCTATGAACACTACTTAATCCTGTTACACATATCCTTAAGTCTTATTTGTAGGTTGCTAATGCTTGCTGTTGGTTATAGTTAACACTGCCGAGCCTTTTTGAACTACCACATTTCTTTGAAGTTAAACAAGTTTTTTGGCATGGCGTGACGCATTTTTTTGGTACTTCTCTCAGAAAAGTTATTCTTATAGCTTGTACTTTTTTTTGTAGGTTTATTTATTCAGATTAGTAGTGAATAACGAGGATTGTAAGCATATAAACTGTTTTCCACGCAAGAATTTTGAAAATATTGGCTTTGTTACATAGATGGCGGGCCGGCAGCCGTGAACTCATATCGCTCAAGGTCGCTGGCATTTATTGTCGCCTTAAAAAAAAGCGCGTGCACTTTCCATCCGCACCTGTGATTCCTCTGGTGTTGCAAGAGGAGGTGGTGATCGTTTAACACCAGGATATCCGTACGCTCATTTGTCCCCCTATTCCATAAAATAATATACAAAGTCATCAGTTAAAATAGTTAATTATTAAGTCGGTGTAACAGAAAGAAATCCAGATACATGAAATATATTTATTACAAGAATTGCTCAATTAATATTATGGACAGCTAACAAGCGTTTGACCGAGATAATATTAATTTCTGTGGTTATGATTTAAGTCAATTGATTCTGTTTAAATTAAAAACAAACCCGATGAGTTTCTTGTGACCGTTCTTGTGGGGTTGCAGTCAAAATATGTTTTTAAATGGAGTTCTGAGTTTCAAATAATGATGCAAATATTATTCCATCCGGATGCGGACCGGATGTCACAACTACCATGTACCACCAAATAACGAGTAATAAACGAAAAGTAAATTGCTCATAATGAAATAATAAACTAAAATACCGCTGCGTGATCATGAAGAAAAATCGGATATGTGCTGGTTTTACTCATAGGATATGTTTTATTAATGTAATGTTAGCGCGGACAGCATCGCGGGTAAATTTAGTTGAATATAAATGCCATCAGTTGTCTCAGTTAGGAATTCCCACCAATTGTTTTAACAACCGGACAAGTACTAGGCTGATTCTATCTATCTTTTGTCCTCGTGAAAAGACCTCGTAAAAGAAATCTGGCGATAAGTGATCGCTCTTAAAGACTTACACATAAGAGACAAAGGAATCAAAGGAACTTTGCCATTCTTTAATACAACATATTACATATGTTTATAAGTTATATACACCTACAAAACGTCTCTTTAACTGCGTAACTGTTTATTTTTAATATTAAATTAGTAATTCCTTTTTACTTTTTATTATAAATTCATGAGAGCTTCTTACCAACAACCACACTAACAGCTAGTATTAAACACACAAAAGACACTGCCACTTTATGTAAGACCATTTTTTGAACATAAAGTTTATATTTTATTTCAATTAATTCTATTCAATATTCAATTACTTCTCAATGGTTTAAGACGGCACTGTTTCCATCGAAAATCGATGACATAATAAGGTTCTGAATACACAAACAAAAAACCTCAACGTAGTTTCTAAGAACGAGTAAAAAAACAGTGATCTATTGTTCAAGTTCGGATTGCTACTGATTTATAAAGTTGATTGGAATATAATAAGTAATGTCATTCTAATGCATATTCGTAAAACGTGAGTACATCCGCGTCTTATAGGATATGATTAATAATGTCGTGAACTTAATTAAAATTGAAATATTCTAAACTGTGGTTACATTCTCAGTATTTTGATTGCAAATACATATATGTGCCGTTAGTGATCAGCAATTATAAGTCATGGAACTTTCTCGCTTTAATGTCACTGCTTGTGGCGGAGACATGGGAAGGGTCGTTCCCTTCCCTAAAATATGGTTGAGGGAGGCTATGGCTGGCTCATGCTTGTGAACGGGTGCTACTTGAGGGGTGGCAGGATGATCCTGTTACCGGGGGCTCGGCTGCAGATATATATAATCCCTTATAAAATTCTCACAGAATACCTTTATCTATTTACGGTGTGTGTGGATGATGCAGCTACTGTACTCAATAACTTGTGTTTCGTGTTAATTTACATTTACTTTTTTGACTTACTCGTGTAAGGCATTGACTATTTGACGTTCGAGTATGTTTGTTGCATGACTTTACATATTAAATTGTAGTTGAAATGATTTGTAAAACGATGAAAATGTATGTAAATTTTGATTTAAAAGAGTGGCAATGAGTTTCTTGCTACTTCTTCTCATTAGCTCAACCCTTTACGAAGTAGCGGTAGATTCAATAAGAAAACAATTTTTTTTTACATTCATAAGTGTCATTTCCGTGACCTACTTGAATAAAGTGATTTTGATTTTTCATCTTACGTACTTCTACGAGCCTTTAGACCCAAGGAACAAATTTATGAGTTGGAACATGAGATTACACAACAAAATATGATTTAACTTTTCAATGAAAGACCGCCAGTTCGGGAAGTGGCCCCAGCTGCAAGATTTAATAGGTACTTCAAAATAAAATTTCTATTCAAATTCAAATATTTTTGTTCAATATAGGAATGGGAAATTAATTGTTCAGACGTGAGAACAAAGGGCAAAAAAAGCGGGCTTCTTCTATTTTTTATATATATAAATTTTAGATACAATCAGATTTATAATTTAAATAGCCTGACAGCGGTCGCTCCATTACCAATATGTGGTATTATGAAGAAAGTCGTTTATGTTAAAGTAACCTTTTAACACACAAAACGTTTTTAACAATTCTTTGGATTTCGTAATACATTACTTTTGAACATTTTCTGGAATCTTCTTGTAAAAGCATATAACGACGCCCACAAAAGTCTTATTAAGTAGACTTAGTAGTTAGCCGAGTAGTAAGCATAATAAGTTTATGTGTTCCTAGTGTTGTTAACATTGTGGTTATGGCAGTTTCTAGAAAATTCACTTATGTGCCTATGTACATACATTTACACTATGAAAAATATTTTTTTATGGAATAGGAGGACAAACGAGCGTACGGGTTAAGTGATCACCGCCGCCCACAATCTCTTGCAACACCAGAGGAATCACAGGAGCGTTGCCGGCCTTTAAGGAAGGTGTACGTGCTTTTTTTGAAAGTACCCATGTCGTATCGTCCCAGAAACACCGCACAAGGAAGCTCATTCCACAGCTTTGTAGTACATGGAAGAAAGCTCCTTGAAAACCGCACTGTGGAAGACCGTCACACATCCAGATGGTGGGGATGATATCCTAACTTCTGGCGTGTCGTGCGAAGGTGGAATTCGAAGGTTTAAATTGTGAGAAAACGGTTAAAATGTTAATTTCCTTAAATTTTCTTTTAATGATTCTTTAGGACCTGGATTATAAATAGCGTGAATAGCCCTCTTCTGCAGCACAAATTTGGTATTAATTATCTGCAGAATAATAATAACTTACAGAACGCAGACGTGGTCGCTTACTGGGCCTTATGAGAAAGCTCATGGTTGCTCAGAGAGCAATGGAGAGGGCTATGCTCGGATTTTTCCAGCGAGATCGAATTACAAATGAGGAGATCCGTAGGAGAATCAAAGTTACCGACATAGCACAAAATATTGCGAAACAGAAGTGGCAGTGGACAGGGCACATAGTTCGACGGACGGATGGCCGTTGGAGCAGTAAAGTCCTCGAATGGCGACCATGTGCCGGAAGACAGTGTTGATAGGCCCCCACAAGAAGACCGACAATCTGGTCAAGATCGTCGGAATACGTTGGATGAGGGTAGCGCAGGACCGGTTGGAAATCTTCGGGGGAGGCCTTTGTCCAGGAGTGGCCGTCTTCCGACTGATGATGACGATGATCTGCAGAATTGTCCCACATATTTTGTACCACATATGTAGCTATTTTCATAGTATTATGTCCTATGGTCATAATTCTCTGAAAATAACTACAGTAAACAAGTCGCCCCGTATCTACGTCGGTTAATTGTCTTATCTTTTTAACCGCGTATGCTGGAGAACTAAATCTATTAGCCAATCGTTCAATATTGGGGCCACATTGTAATTTGCAATCAAATTTAGGTAGTTGGTTTTATCACATCTCCGTTAAACAAACTTCACTAACCTAAACCTTACATATAATTATTTGTCCTAACTGGTTATTAACAGTTTCATCAACACAGATCCTACACCGCTGGGGCTATAAGCATATAGTGATAAGCATAAAATTTTTTCTTTAATACACGGATGAGAAAAAAAAATAAGGACTCTGCGCCGTGATATTATCAAGTGAAGCACCTTTATGCTAGTGTGTGTGCAGTTACGGGGGATACCAGTTAACACAAATTACCTATGTCCCGTTTTTAGTCATAGTATTTATTATATAGCCACATTTCTTGTAACTCCGATTTTTGAAATTCTGTTAGTCAGATTGTTTCCTAAAATATAAATAAATATCGCAGGCATAGCATGAGTAAATAAATAAATTACATAAAAAAAAGTAACACCTTGAAAGTAAGGATTGGGGCTTTGGTTCCTGTGCCCATGTCTTGTTTGTAGTAGGTATATTTGTTTTAACTGATATAAAAATGACGTACATACTTTACGTAACATTTCCTATTTTAAGAATACCTATACAAAATTCATTCTTAAATTCGTTGATTTGTCACTGACATGGTATCAAATAAGTAAATTTTTAGAGAACAAATAACCATGTGCTTTATAGTGATTGGGTTGTTAAGTAAATACACAAGTGATAGAAATTTTGACAGAGTACTGGGTCCCCGACAGTTCGAGTAGCTCTGCGTTGCATGCAATTTAATGTTTAGAACTGATACTAAGATGTATCAGATCAAAGATGAGAGCGATACTTGTATTGAAGTAGTGTTCCACACTACTTTAAAAAAATGTTGGTAAAGACGGACCTGTTATCATAAATCATTGTATCTTGAAACACATAATGATTTATGTACTTAGAACACCATTAAATGGATTACCCTATTTTTCAGGTAAAGCCCCTGTTTATTTTAAGGTCACACCGGACGTTACTAAAATTCTGAGCGGCACTACAACTGCGCTCGTCACATTGAGACATATGATGTCAAGTTTTATTTGCCCAGTAATTTCACTAGCTACGGCGCCCTTCATACCGAAACACAATAACGCTAACAAATTACTGCTTCACAGCAAAAATAGGCGCCATTGACCATAATCTAAATGGCATCCTGTGCAAAGGAGCCTTCCACTGGGTCTTTGTACAATTTACTTTTTACAATTTGTTTTATTTACTTTGTTTTCTCTTTACACCAAAATAATTATTATACCTGCTTGTGGATACAAATGAATGTGCCCCCTGGTAAATCAGCGTTCTTCAAATTTTTTTTTATAGGAAAATTCAGAGTAATATGTTCACCTACCGCTGGCCCCAAGCAACTCACGGTTCTTGATTGAATCCAACATTGTGAGCAGCATCGCAATTGCGCTCGTCACTTTCAGCCATGAGATATTAAGTATTAGCTCAGATTAAAATATTGGCTGCATTAACTGATGGAACTGAGATTCTAGCCAGTTATTCAAATTTTTATTAAAAAAAATGGTTCTTTCCTTAATCCTACTACTCCACAATTGAATATCTCAAAATCGCAAAAAATAATGCTGGGAGAGTTTCTTGCTCCATTTCTACTCTCTCCGTGAGCCATTTGTTTCCGAACCGACGGTAGTGTAATCAATTTTGTGAAAATAAATGCCTTTTATGCCTATCCCAGGTTGTACCCGGAGCCTCTATAAGTCCAGGTAGACAGATTAAAGAAGCCCTGAGGATATCGCTAATGAACATTGTTCACTTGGTAATTCGGTTAAATACTGGGGCATTGTCCTTTACCGTCCACTTACATGGGAAAACCATATCTAATATATACTTGGCGACGCTAAATTAAAATTCTGAAGCATTATTATGCAATAGTAACGGCGAAGATCAGGCTTGTCTCACCGAGTTTTGGCATCATTGTTCGAAGATCAGTGTAATAGAAATCTGCTGTTGTTGATTGAACAGATCTAAGGAAACTTTAGTAATTTAAATCATGAAGTAGCCACACTACAGATCAAACCATCAAAATTTATGGGCATTTTAATGTCGTTTGATCTGGAGTCAGCTATTGTGATGTTCACTTACGGTTATCGTATTTAATCCTCTTTTAATCACACGTCTAAATTCGCCCCAAATTCTCTTTTGTCCAGTACAATATTTTTTATGATCAAATCAAATCTAAAAGATATATATTTTTAATCGAAGTTGCAGCGATGTATAGAAAAGAACTCTATTCGAAATATGTCTGGCCACTGGATCTTTCTGTCTATGTCCATGGGACTTTGGATATTTCGTCATTGCTTGTACTAGAGATTTCTTAAGAGGCTCGATTTCCAAACTATGCGAAAGATACTCTTTATTTTTTATAAAGTCTGAAAGTCGACGTAAAGGTTACTTAGTGCCTTGGGACCTGGTGCGGATATAATTTTATAAAACGTATTTCTAAGAGGTTTCACAATACAATAGGTGAAGTGAATTAAATACTTCGTTTTCACCAATAAGAAGTAGGTTATTAGCTAAAAACATAGATAGATAGAACTATTGTTACTTATGCTATAGGAAAACTTAAATGGCGCTGAATGAGACACACCCTTCGGGGTACAGACAAAATATGGAGAAAACATCTTGATCCCCGAAATCTAAAAGGAAACAGGCAGGAAAATACAGAAGATGGTTACATCAGGACGATACTAGGTAAGGCATTTTAACTAGGATAGCTAAAGATAGAGAAGAGTGGAAGACATTTTCAATAGACAAACGCCTCTGCCAAAAGCTAGAGTGGTAGATATTTAGTTATTTTGTAAAAAAAGGTCTTTAACATATTATTCTGTGGCCCTCATTTTTTATGTGATCTAATGTGACGGGCACAAATGTTATTTATACCTTTAATTATATTTGGCTTTAAATTTGAACTGATTTAACTGACCACAGTGGTCCAAATCTTATTCAATAATTATGTTTTTACTAGCAGCCAAGCATTTGTAAAAAAAATATAAATACATGTAGCAGTAGATGTGGAAGTTATTCTTGAAGGTTCCATATAGGTACTGTATAAGATGAAAGATAATACTAAATATTATAACAAAAATGCAGAAAAATCAAGATGATAAAATACAACATTGATTCCATGCCACGGACTAGTAAAAAAAAAGAAGGAAAAAGGAAGGTGAAGCACCGTTATGATAGTGTGTGTGCGGTTACGGGGTATACTAGTTACACATTTTTTTCTTCCTTAAATAATTATATATCCACAAATACTCTTATATTATTGTTTTTACACTTCTTCACAACGCACGACGGCATTTTTAAAATATTTTATTGCGACGCAAACTGATCTGTCACAGACGATGACAATTCTCATAATGGCCGCCTATCGGCATGTCGTAGTGTAAGTGTGTGCGTGGGGCTATGTATTTACATGTTAATCGGCTCGTTTTGGTGCTACACTGTTATGTAAGGTGACACGGAGTCCATATTTTTTTACTAGTCCGTGTTCTATGCAAATAAAAAAAAACTGCTGATAGAAGTGAGCTTTGTGGTATCATAACAACTACGATTCTATACTATTTGTGACAACTAATTAACAAACTACGATAACATATAAAGATAGCCTATTATTATTATACTTACAGTTTATTCTTTATTACTTTTTATGAAATATTTGGTATTTCCAACGCTTTTAACACAATTCCTATATTGGATGCAGCACGTTAATTTGTTTTGTATATATATACAGTAATTGTAAAATATTACATTGATTGAAAAGAGGTTCCGTTGAGATTCTTGTATGTTCTTTAATTTTTTTAATGACCATTGAAAGGCTTAAAAAATATTATATTTATAAATTTTCTTAACTCAAGTAATGTTAGATTCTATCCATTTAATATTCTCCCTCTCTGTAAACTATTCTATAATTTTCCTTATGTAAACATTGCAAACGAATTGATTCAAGGAGTTTCATTTAATATTTTAGGAAAAATATTCAAAATACAATTTATTATATAGGTATATTATGTAGATTAAGGTTTCTCGGCGTGGCTGAAAACGAGTTACCATCATTTTTGAATGTCACCGCTCAAAATTATCATTGGAACAATCAGGATATATTGGAACATTATATAATTTTGTTTAAGTGAATGAACATTGAAATAAAACAGTTTGCAATGGATTAAAACGTGAGAAATTGTAACTGTGTTTTTACATTAGATTTTACGAAAAAGTTACATTTTTATTACTAGGATGCCGCAGTCGCTCGTTGTACCGCTTCGCTGGGGCGTATATTTGAGCGAAGCGAGGTAAACTATGTCTGTGTACAAAAACTGATGCTTATAGATTAGAGGTGGTCGTTAAATCAATAAACTGTTTTTATTAAAAGTTTTATATTCGTTAACGAATTAACGTCTTCGCCCGTAACTCGCAATAAATGAGAAATTTAATGCCTCACGAAAACAGCTTAATTCAAAACAGTTGACGAATTTGCGAACGAAAACGTTGACTTGATATTATATTGACGAAATAAAAATCTAATAAAATCTAAATTATTAATAAATGCATTAACCGACGTTTCAAAACCCGTTGACCATTTAACAGTTTTTTCAACCAGTTGACCATTTACAAAAAACAGTTAAATTAAATCAATTTAAAAATCTTCACACCAAATGACACACCTCTATTATAGATCATGAACATTCGAAAATGACCAAAGGATAGCAGTGTTACAATTAAAACTTACGTTGACCTTGAGTCTCCAATTAGCGCGTGCTAATTTAGAATATGTAAATCATGTTTGTTTTTAATTATAATAATTGAATCAAGTCGAAATTCATAATTCTGTCAGTTCATCTGCTTTCTATGAGTTAAAAAAATTTTAAAACCAGTCCAGAAATGGCCGAGAAACAATTTAACACAGAAATCAATTGGAATCACCCGGTAGGAGATCTGCTCAGCTTCGCTCAATTATTTTAGCTAACCTGATGCTCGTGACCTTTTCAGAGCACGTTTTTTAGGGGGTCAAAAATTTATCTTTTACGCAAAAGCTAATGTTAGGCAGTTACAATATATAAAATAAATAGTTTTAAATATATAATTCATAATATCCTTTCAATATTCTCGGGGTCGTAGATAACAAATTAAAGATCATTTTAAAATCAAAAAATTTGGAAACGCATATAGATTCATTTCATAGATACAAGATAGTAATTTCATAAAATTATCGATTCAGTAATATGTTATTAATGTTCTAGGTTCTCGAGGTATTTTTTCGAAAGGAATTTGGAATCATTTATGAGATCCTACATTCATATCATAGATGGATATCATAAAAATCATTAGTAGCACCTTCGTAAGCAAAGTCGGATTTGGAGCTGACAATACAACTTTTTATTAACATTTTTTTTCCTAAAATATTCATTAGGCATAAAAGGCATTTTGTTTTCTCAAAATTGATTCCTTTTTTTTTTGATGTCATTACATGGTTTTGCCGCTGGCATTAAAAAATACAGATTACAGGAAAACAGAGTGAGAGTGAGAAAACGTTGCATGGAAGGGACTAGACGTTGTCCCTTCCATGCATTCCTTAAGTTTAATTCTAATATATACAATTCTCGTGCCACGGTGTGCGGGACCGAACTCCTCCGAAACGGCTTGACCGATTCTCATGAAATTTTGAGTGCATATTGGGTAGGTCTGAGAATCGGACAACATCTATTTTTCATTCCTCTAAATATTAAGGGTGGTCCACACGAATTTTTTTATTTAATTTTTTTGACATTTTTTTTAAATTTGTTTGATTATGAGTCAGCATTAAAAAATATTTACAACTTCAAAAATTGTTTTTTTCATCTTTTCACCCATCTACGATCAACAGTTACTTTTGTATCGCGATTTTAATATCGGCAATACAACGTTTGCTGGGTCAGCTAGTATTTTATAAATATAAACAATTAAAATATCCAAATCAAATTACATTCAGTGTTGAAGAAAACGTTGAGTTTTTGAAGAGATCTGAGGAAGGTTGAGTATATGGTTAACTTGATTGATCTCCGCTGTGCTCCAACTAGAAACCGCACTACCCAAGAACAATACCTTTTTTATTACGGCAACTTTATATTGTAGTGTGTTCTGGCTATTTGTAAAGATGCATGTGTGTGTGGCATCTTGACACTCAATGGCATCTTTCAAATTTTGTAGCATTCGCTTCGTGTTATTTTACATTGAAATTAATAAAATACAAATACTTACTGATGATATGTGATCCCAGTGTCTTTCTTATATCTTGTAGTATTATTTTAACAAAGTTTTACTACGCAAGCCTGCATTTTAGTTTCAATTATTAGCAAAGTTTAACAGAACATGTGGCACGTCAACGTCACGCATTGTTCGAGACTGGGGGCCTACTCCTAAAATCGATATTCGATATATCGTGGCATTAGTCTTGTCGAATCCTACTCTTAGTTACATCGTATTCAATGTCGAAACGATAATTGAACGAACGAAACATTATTCGGTATTATCGGTCTTAACCCTATTCTTAGTTGAAAATGTCAGATACGAATATTCGAGTTTGACAAATAATCTAACGTCACTTTTACGATAATCTCAACGACACCTCCTAGGCTGTCGTTACTATTATCGTTTCAAGTCGTATAGATATACTTGCCATACAATATACATACTTAATAAATATTATTAAAATAATTATATGTGATTTACTATTCAACAGGATTTTTTTACTACCAAGTAATTTAAGTCATTTTGTCGATCGTTTATACGTAGAAAGTAATGCAAATGGCCGCCTGAGAAATAGGAAGTCGACGAGAAGGGTTGAGTTACTTTTTTTTACATTTAATTATCCGCAAGTTCTGTATTATTTATTCAATTTTAAGTGGTCGTATTATATTCATTACATAATTTTTGAATATTTACATTTTGTGTAAATGATATCAAATTGGCGGTGCAGAGTCTGGCATGGTCCTTAGCGCCTAAACTGTGTTTTGACTTTTGACACTTAACAGCGACATAGCACAGATAATATTTAGTGTTTCAAGGTTTGCGAATAATTCATTCACTCTAATATCGTAAAAGTCAAAATATTAGTCGATATATTCGGAGAATTGTCGTATCGTTCCGAATGTTTCGTTGTCGATTTTACGAGTAGACCTCCTGGCTCGAGTACACTCACTTGGGCGTAGTATTAGTTACCGCACTTCGACTACACTCGGTATCTAGTTGGAGCGCAGCGGAGACCAATCCTTAATCTAAGCTACCAAAGCTCTTTTCTAAAACCACAGAAGCTGCAAAGTCGTAATTAAATTTAACAAACTGTATTGGGTAGGTACACTATAAAAAAATAGTTTCTTTATGAAAATAAGGGACGAGACAAGCCAGACGTTCAGCCGATGGTAATTGATACGCCCTGCCCATAACAATGCAGTGCCGCTCAAGACTCTTGAAAGACCCAATAATTCTGAGCGGCACTACAATTACTGCGCTCGTCACTGTGAGACATAAGTTGTAAGGTCTCATTTGCCCAGTAATTTCACTAGCTACGGCGCCCTTCAGACTGAAACACAGTAATGCTTACACATTACTGCTTCACGGCAGAAATAGGCGCCGATGTGATACCCATAATCTAGCCGGCATCCTGTGCAAAGGAGCCTCCCACTGGTAGATTAGTATATAAAAGTATAATATATAAATATATAACTGCTGACTCGACAAACTTTGATTTGCCATATAAATTTAGTACGAAAGTACGAGGGGTACTCGCCCACTCATTGTATTCTCATATGTTATGAAAATAATGTCACTGACTGTATTGTTTGTATTGTGAATATATAAGTTTTTCTAAGTTAAAAAATATAAGACGATGCATTTTTTTTAATGAAAATTAGGGACCAGACGAGCAGGACGCTCAGCTGATGGTAATTCATACGCCCCACCCAGTACATTGCAGTGCCGCTCAGAATTCTTGAAAAACTCATAAATTCTGAGCGGCACCACAATTGCGCTCGTCAATTTGAGATATATGTTAAATCTCATTTGCCCAGTAATTTCACTAGCTACGGCGCCCTTCAGACCGAAACGCAGTAATGTTTACACATTACTGCTACACGGCAGAAATGGGCGCCGTTGTGGTACCCATAATCTAGCCGGCTTCCTGTGCAAAGGAGCCTGCCAATGGTATCTTAACGTATAAGTATTATTCAGATAGGTTCAGTAGTTTTCGCAGTATAACCGAACAGAAAAAACGGCTCACCATTTATTAGTATAGATTATAGAGAGAATGCACTTAGTACTTACTAACAGAGATTGTATATAAAAACGAAATAGATTTAATATATTTTATTTAGAAAAATATTACTTTAAATAGATATTTTAATAAAATCTTAAAATTAGTTTTATTTTTATCACATATAAGAAGAAGGCAGCTAATTAAGGACAATGAAATATTGATTTGTTTGAAAATAATTGTTTAAATGCAATAATTTTAAGAAAACTGCAATAGTAAAACGGGTTGTAGAATTTATTGGTTTGTACCACGGACGAGTAAAAAAATAAGGACTCCGCGCCGGGATATTAGCAAGTGAAGCACCGTTATGCTAGTGTGTGTGCGGTTACGGGGGATACTAGTGACACAATTTTTTCTCCCTTAAACAATCATATATGGCCACAAATATTAATAAAGTATAATTTTTACACTTTTTCACAACGCACGACGGCATTTTTAAAATATTTTATTGCGACGCAAAGGTCACAGACGATGACAATTCTCATAATGGCCGCCTATCGGCCTGTAGTAGTGTAATTGTGTGCGTGTGGCTATGTATTAACACGTTAATCGGCTTGTTTTGATGCTACACTGTTATGTAAGTGACACGAAATCCTTATAATTTATACTAGTCCGTGGTTTGTACACATTTCATTGCATTATGTTCAAATTGGAATAAAGTAAATTTTGCGTATAACTAGTCCATGTCCTTCGTGCTGAAAAGTTCTATTTTTAAATCAGCATCTTTTTAAATTTAGTTCGGTCCCTGGTGTTGCACTACAGCGGCGACGCATTGGTTGAACACGTTCACATATTGGTAGGGAAGTTCACCCTTGCAGCCGTAGCCTCCAAGTTTGTGTATCGCTATATAATCGTAACAGTTGACCACGCCATCTCCGTTGCAGTCCTGTAAAAAAATCATTTATTTATTTTATGTTCAAAATATAAGTTATCTACCTACGTCGGTTACAAACAGACATACAGCAGAAGCTAATAAAAGCGTATTAATTAAAAAATCAAATAAATCCTTAACGCTCTGATATATCAGGAAAATCCAATATATAAAAATATGCCAGGAAATGCCCAAACACAACTCCTGTTAGAAGTGGAACTCAAAATTCCAATTTTAAAAGGTCCATCAAGAAAGTTACATTTTGGCACATCCTAATAGGTATATTATACTACATGCGTAAGCTATCACGCAGTATACTGTGTATGCTGGCTACACACATAGTATAGTATAGTTTAGTATATACATATATATATATATACACACACGCACACAACTGAAAACTGAAAGGTGCGCGAGAAATGATGCGGACCAAAAACGTTACTATCCCATTTGATGAGTAGGTTTTCCTCTCCATATTTTTCTCATAACGGGCGCCTTATATGAAAATCGATTCTTAAGGAGTAAGCACCAAAAAAAATATATACGTGAAAAATGGTTTAAAATAGCAATGTACACTACATTGCTATTTTAAACCATTTTCAGACCAGTGACCATAATAGAATTAGGATTATTGAGTAAATCTTGGAAACATTTTGAGAAATAATATCATTTCGTCCCAGAAATAGATGTCTCTACGCAATGTCCAGAGATCGAACTATTCACAGAGTATCTATCTCGGAACTCTGCGTTGCACACAGTCTAATTATTCGGTTGCATACTCTTGAAAAACACTAAATATTCATCTAATAATTTATTTAGGCTGCTAGCTGTAAAGACAAATAGACAGTGTGAGAGTGAGCCGTATGGCCATGACTATTTATGTATTTTATATAATTACTACTATAATAATAGAAAAAACATTGTCCTCAGCCTAAAGAGTTTTTAAATGTTTCATTACTAGGACAGGCAAAGGATTCAAGCCCATACAGCCAGCACCATAAGTAGAACACTAAAAAAGGCGTCGTTGCAAAGAATTTGTTGATACGAAAATGTCCTTACGTGCTTGGTAACCTGCGCTTATGAATTCAGATGCATATAATATTCATTGTACTACTCAAATAAACATAAGTTAGGTACCTAGGTACTGCTAATAATGATTTTAATCAAATGAGGATAACAAAAAAAGCATGGCCTTTAATAGTCTGTCAATCGTTGTATTTTAATATGACTGTAAAAATTAGACGACGATATAGCCGAATGGTTAGTGACCCTGACTACTAAGCTAGTGGTCCCCGGTTCGAATCCCGGTTGGTGCAATCATGAATATGGATGTTTGTTTGTCATGTTTAAGTAAGTATATTGTATTAAATAATATATCGTTGTCTTGCAACCCATAACACAGCCTATATATGCCTAATTTGGGGCAAGATAATTTGTGTAAAAAGTGTGTCAATATTATTATTATTATTATTATTATATACCCCATGGGAGAAAAGCACTGGTTTTTGTCAGGGTGTCATATTAGATCGTGGGCGTCGTGGAAGAAACCTACATAAATACATATAAACATACATGACTCGGAAACAAACTTCCATATTCATCATATAAATGCTTGCACCTACCGGAATTCGAACCCGGGACCTCTAGCTTAGTAGGTAGGATCGCTAACCACTCGGCTATACAGGTAGTCATATATTCTATTACAATACCATTAAAAAGCAATGATAACAAATCTAATTTTGTTTTTTTTTTTTCCTCGCACTTTACAAAACTATTTAGATTATCGGTCTGTTAAATGTCTGTTTCTTCTTTTTCTGTCTGTCTTTCTTAAATTTTGTCAGAAACTGTCAGGGCTAGATGTAAAGTCGTGTTGTTTACAAAAACTCAAACAAGATTTAAACATATGACAATAAGACGCGCCCATTATCTTGTTTTCATTTACATTCCTTGGTATTGACCGGTGATGTCATAGATCGACTTATATGCAAATCTCAATGACACTGCCACGATATTATGTTAATAAGTTGTTAATAATTCCAATGAATCGAAGCGGCCTATCGTTGCTTCACGGATGTACTGTTCAGGGATTTACGTGTCCAAAACCTAGACTGGTATTTTTATATATTTCAAATATGACTATTTCAACTAAGTTTGGGTTGGTTCAAATTATAAACTTTTATATCTTAATTTTATTATGTTAAATGATCTGACATGCCCAAGCACGGCCAGGATGCATTTATTTATTCACGTTAAGTTATTAATTGGCCCCGACAAGTTTAAACTCACTCAATCTCACAATGGACAAATGTCACGTAATTTTATTGTAAACCACATGGATATTCATGTTCCAATTATTGAAATCTAAATAAGAAGATATTAGAGGTGAGATAGCCGCGATAAACACTTCGCCTCATAGGTCATTAAAAGACTAGCAGCGAGTAAGTAGTGATTTAGTATTAATAGAAACGGCGGACGTGGAACAACGTTATAATGCATTTCAGCATATTATCTGGATGCGGATACTCTTCCAAAAACTGCAACTATACCAGGCAAATTATTACATTTCATCGTTATGTATTTTTAAGCTAAACAGCTGGTTTTATTTTTATAAAATGTATCGGTTTCAACTATGAGGTTTTTAATTTATTGCACACACAAGACCCTCAATACCCAGAGCGTTGCAAGCGTACGTATCAACAAATTGTATATACCTAGGTAACACTGAAAATGTTTAGAAAATGAAAAACGGCTTAATGTAGGAAGATACCAATACTTTTATTGTTCTCTACACATCGTCGTATTCGATGGAACCACTGAGAAAAGCAGTGGGCCCATTCTTCCTTAGGGATCTCATCTATGGCATTTTCGTACGCTTCCACCGCATCTTCAGGGCTCGTGAAGCGAATACCTCGAATGTGCGCTGAAGCATTGTCGTGGTGAAAGAGGATCCTGCTTCGAGGGCGCTGCTGTCGAATTTTTTCCAAGACAACTGGCAAACAGCGATTGACATACCAGTCTGCAGTAACTATCTTTCCATCTTCTAGCACAACTGTCGCGAAATGACCTTTCCGACCAAATAATGAGGCAATCATCTTTTTTTCCTTCACTTCTTCCTTTCTTTACCTTAGTTGGCAGATCCTCGAAAGGAAACACTCACTGAGCTGTGTGTCTTTTGGTTTCGGGTTCGTAGCAATATATCCAGCTTTCATCACCTGTGACAATGTCAAATACAGCATTTGAATCACCGCCGTTGAACTTATCTAACATTTGGTCCAGTCCATGCGAAGGTGTTTCTGGTCGTCGGTTAAAGTATGGGGAATCCATCTGGTACAAAGCTTCCTGACGCTTAAATGTTCGTGTAATATTTTTTTAACTTGACTTATACCAATGCCTAGGCTTGCCCGTATCTGCTGATAGGTCACTCTCTTATCTTCCTCTATCATGCGTCGCACAGCACTGATGTTATCTTCAGTAGTCGCTGTTAAAGGACGTCCCTCACGCGGATCATCATTGAGATTGCTACGTCCACGCTTAAACTCGTTAAACCAATTGTAAATAGTGGCACGAAATGGGGCTTCATTAATAAATGCTAATCGCAGCCTATCATAGCTTTGTTGTTGAGTAAGCCCACAACGAAAGTCATAATAAATCATTGACCGAAAATTTTCTCGCGTTAGGTTCATTTTCACGTGTAACAAGAGTTTTAGATTTGCCGCCAATTCACAAAAACAAATGACAAATGAATGCAATATACTACATTAGCTTACCAAAGAGTTCTAAAATTGAAATTCAAAAAAAGTTTTCATTAGCAATGTTTCTAACCTTTTTTTTTCCAGCCATTTCTAAACATTTTCAGTGTTACCCACATATGTATATGCGGGACGACCCGTAAGGAATTAGCACTTATATTATAACATTTATATTGCCTTTTTTATTAAGATCTCTATGGATGTAGTCATACCGCTGCTACACATGAGTAACCACAGACAAAATTTAAAAAAATCTTTTACATAGATATAATTTTACTTCTACCGAGGCTCTGTCTTTTTAAATAAACTATGATTAAAAAAATTGTTTTATTGATTTATCCAATGCAATCAAACACCCATTATATTGGATAAATCAATTCTATTATTTTTTTGGCCATTTTGAACGTCCAAAAAAACGGACTCCAAGCTAAATATATAAGTATATTTGTGAATTGTTAAGTTATAAATAAATATATTACCTGACCGAACCGCCTCATATAGCCTTGAACAGTCTGAGCAGCGCAGTGTGGGTCGTTCGCACAGCTTGAGTATGCTGGAATTAAAAAATAGTTCTATCGTATCATATTGTCTTAAGAATTAATCAAAAATAGTTACTTTGATAACATTTAGGTCTAATAAAGGCCTTGAACCCAACGCCGTAAAATAAGTAAATGAAAAAATATTTAAAACTTACATAGTTAAACCTATTTTTTATCTAATCTAACTTGATCTAAAAATAATTGTTCTTGGAACATTTAAGGTTATGTTTATTGTCAAAAGGCTTAACGTAAAAATGTGTTTTCTTAATATGGATAGGTTGAAGCCTATTCGAAGTTTGAATGGAAAAAAAATATTTCGTTCATAGCAAAACACATATAACTCCAAAAATCTGCAACAAGTTATATATTTTTCCATAAACTTTTGTGGAAATGTATGGTGAATAAACTGGAAAAATTATATTAATAACTTTAATTTATAAAATTTTCTAAAAAATATCCTATAATTAAATCAGGTTCGATTTTTTGATACAATATTTTCAGGAAGAACAAGTCTATGTCCGTACGTTTTCCTTTTTTTAAAAACCTTTTAAAATTGTTACCTATTCGTCTGAACAGGGCGGTATTAAAATGGCATTTTCTACGATACTACGTTAGTTAATTGAAAAAAACAAAACGTACAGACAAAGCTTAAGCATATCTTGATTTTGTGACAAAAAATCTCCTCTCTAGAAGCATTATCCAGGGAGAAAAAAGGGGAATACGTTTGTATGGAATAACTCTGCCAGCGTCCACTCTTAAGAAGCATCTGAAGCGAGGATTTGAATATAATTTAACTTAGAACCGATTTGTCTCTCACACCAGAACCTCCGGTTCGATCCTCGCCCACATTGTACTAATGTGTTTCGGTTTTCTAATTCATATGTACGTTTTTTCGACTCTTTATAAGGTCCGCAACGCTCCTGTGATTCCTCTGGTGTTACAAGAGAGTACGATCTGCGGTGATCACTTACCGTCTGGTGACCCGTATTCTCGTTTGTTCTCCTCTTCCATAAAAAACAAGTTAAATCCATCCATAAATATACTGTATAATGAAAATATTATAAAGAGTCCATTGTTAAGTCTTCATTAAAATGCGAATCCGGTTCAAAAAATCCCGATTGCCTTCAAACCATTGCCAGTTATCCGATGTATGACAAAAGACCTTTAATTTGGTCATCCTAATGTGTATGAATCCATAATGCCCTGTGATATTTTAAAATAACAAGGCTGTCTTTATTGCATTTATAATAATCCTCAACTTCCTGGTACTGCGAATGTAATTCGGTGACTCATTTGAAAATAGTCGTGGTATGACTTCTAGTAAGTTATACTTAAAAGGAATCTCTAAAGTTCAATGTCACAATTACAATTATTGCAATCAAATGACATTATATCTAATATAGTTTGCGCAAATTATTTAACATAAAAAAAAAGAATAATATGAGATATTTATTGTATATTATTGTTAAATTAGGGCACTAGAATATTCTAAGCTCTTTTCTCAAAGTAAGAACGAATGAGCCAAATAATGAAATTTCTGGTACAGAAATGATTCGTCGAGCATTACTGTTAAAACGATAGCGGTTAACAGCATCTTCTCCCAGTAAATTAAAAAAAATATGAGCTTTTCTGGAACAGAGATAACATTCCATTTTAACACCAGAGGAATCACAGGAGCGTTGCCGTCCTTTAAGGAAGGTGTACGCGCTTTTTTTAGGAAGCTCATTCCACAGCTTTGTAGTACATGGAACAAAGTTCCTTGAAAACCGCATTGTGTAGGA
Organism: Leptidea juvernica; assembly: GCA_949711755.1. Lineage (NCBI taxonomy): Eukaryota > Metazoa > Arthropoda > Insecta > Lepidoptera > Pieridae > Leptidea > Leptidea juvernica. The sequence continues at coordinate 13,385,684 of CATIXQ010000002.1, read as the reverse complement.
ACGCCACACATCCAGATCAGATGGTGGGGATAATATCCTAATTTGTGTCGCATCCCCATGATAGAAGAAACACAATAAAGAGACATCTACGCAACGCCAAGTGATCCAGCCGTTCACAGAGCACTGGGTCCCCGACAATTCCAGCTGCTTTGCGTTGCAAGCGGTCAAATAGATCGAACTGATACTGGGGTGCGCGAGACCAGAGATGACAGCAATACTCCATATGCCCAGCTTCTTCGAAGCCAATTTGGCTTTGCCCTCCAGATGACCGCGGAATTGGGAATCGCTCTAGATTTCGAGACCCAGTATTCCGATACTCGTTAAGGGAAGTGTTGTCTAAGAGCGGTGATACGAAAAAACATACTACTTATTGTAAATTTACATGACGAGAATTTTACAACGTACCTTCAGGGGCATCAGGCGAATAGCCAAGTAAAGTGGGCTTTCCAGCATCAGCCCAATAAGCCCAGGTGATCTTGAAGAGTCCACAGGCATCACCGTCGCATTGTTGGCCTTGTTTGCAGCCTGACACTGCTTGACACAGGCAACCAAGACACACTTCTGTCACTGGATTTGCAACCTGGTTGTTCTGAATTGCTTCACCTGGAATGATATATTGGTAAATTGAGTGTAGATATTAGATAGATGAAGGCCTAACTAATTAATATCTCAAACTAAAAAGAGTGTTGCGAGTGTAAGATGTAGATTGTCGTTGGCACGCATACTAAAGTAATAAACCTGGCCTGTTTTCATGCGTTTTATGAGCATTCTTTTTATACATGAAAATATTTTTCTTTTACATATACATAAATCATAAATAATAATAATTTATAACGGAAGGATTGCATTGTTTGTTTGTTTGCATTGAATAGGCTCCGAAACTGGTGAACTGATTTGAAAAATTATTAGTTGGTAAGCTACAATATCCCCGGGTGACATAGCCTAGTTTATATTTTCAACAAAAAAATAGGGATCCTTACTAAAACTCCAATATACCCAAGTTGTGAAAAAAAAACCTAAAACATTCTTTACGACTTTGAAGAACACATCATTATTTACAAAAAGTTTCGCGACAGCATATTATGTTATCAGTTTTCTTTGATTTTAAAATTTAATTATCTGTCACTACTACATTCTTAGGCCTGCGTGTACGTGGACGAAGTCGCGGGGTATCAGCTCGTAAATAATAAGTTAAGTGCGTGACAGGTCTTTTTGAATCTCTATAATTTCTAATTAAAATGTCATTTTCCTTAAAGGTAACTTTCGTTCAAATTGGTATTAGAATTCACACACTGTACGGCGGCCTACCTTCTATTCGAAAGAGTGTTCATGTTATAAATGACCAACGCGTATATATGATCTCCCGATCAAGGCCTTCTATTAATCCCTCGATAACGAGGCGCTTTTAGGACCATCTACATTCTACCAGTGGGAGGCTCCTTTGCATAGGATGCCGGCTAGATTATTGGTACCACAACGGCGCCTATTTCTGCCGTGAAGCAGTAATATGTAAGCATTGCTGTGTCTGAAAGGCGCCGTAGCTAATGAAATTACTGGGCAAATGATACTTAACATCTTAAGTCTCAAGGTGATGAGCGCAGTTGTAGTGCCGCTCAGAATTTTGGGGTTTTTTCAAAAATCCTGAGCGGCACTGCATTGTAATGGGCAGGGTGTATCAACTGAACTATTACCATCAGCTGAACGTCCTGCTCGTCTCGTCCCTTATTTTCATATAAAAAAAAAATAATCTCAAAATATGCCTAAAAATGCATCTGTGAGATCATATATATCTTCACACTATAGATGTATAACATGAATAATAACTGTAGAACTCTACTAGATAAAAAATAATTAAATATATAACATTATGTAAATTTAAGATTAATCGGACTTAGGATTAACGTACTTTACCAGCTTCCGGTTATTAAATTGTGTACGTCATTAAGTCCGTGCTAATAAAGGCACTTTTAATATCAGTGTATTATGAGTCAGTGGTAAATCTGAGGCTTTGGACATCTCAATGTTACTGTGATATTTGATAGTTCGAGGAATTTAAGTTACAATACAAACATAGCCTTGTATTTTGTTTTATGAAACTAGTTATGTTCCAGATTACTGATACGTATTTATATCCTGTTCTTCTACGTCTTATATTAACTTGAACTTGAACTATCTGAATTATTATTATTTTTTATGAAAATAAGGGAAGAAACGAGCAGGACGTTCAGCTGATGATAGTTGATGCGTCCTGCCCATTACAATGCAGTGCCGCTCAGCGGGCCTACCATGAACTCTTATTGCGATTCAATTGACAACCTAAAATGAACTGCTTTGCTATTTCGTACCACGACGTGATGAGAGCTATCTAATTTAGGTTGACGTCAAATCAACTGATTAAGTCGCAATGATGTCAATTGAATATCAAAAATGATATCAACTGAATCGCAAACTGATTTAGTTCGTTCATTCATTCGTACCATGAGGTATTATTTCAACCTAAACTGGATAGCTTATTTGTCAAAGTGACCGATTCGAAAAAAGTTGCTACTTCCTTCTGGAAAGTGAATCGTGTTGTTAATAACTTTTAAAAAATAGTGAAAACATAGAAAAGAAAAATTTTATTGATTAAAGATGAGATGAGAATACTTTATTGGACTTTTTTGTAAAACAAAATACTGAAAATAAATACCAAAAATATAAATACTAAGGACGAGGCAGTAAGGGCCCGGGCTATAGCCTGTTCGCAAGAACGAATTAAAAAAAATGTACTCTGTGGTCCTGTCAAATCAAACATCAATGGAGCTGCGTTCATAACTCGTAATTTTTACGAAAACACATAAGCAAACATTTAATTTGTAATTCAAAGAACTATATTTATTTATATTACTATTATTTAATAAGTATAAAAAAGGGCTTAATGGTTTATAACTTGACGCAATTGCGCTATTTTAAAATATATTTTAAGTATTTTCTACGCAAAAACACCGCTAAAATCATATCATTTTAGGTTTCGAAACGCAATTTTATTTCGTTCATTCTTCATACGCGATACAAACGCCATTCAGTAAAAGGCACTTCATGGTACGAATTTTAGAAATTTGGTGAAGTTACCTTTTTATCCAAATAATTATATCCTAATTTATTTGAATTGAAATATTTGTTTTTTCACCTTATTTTGACTCAGATATTATGTACACGATTTTGACCCCCTATCAAAACGTTTTTTCACCACGTGCTTTTTTTTACCATAAAATCATTTTTTCTTACACTATTTTCAATTCAAATTTATTAAGATTTATTTTCTATTTTTTAGTGGAATTTTCTATAAAAGCGTATTTTTTTAGTTTTTTAAACTATTTTTACTAACTACCTATTGATTGTTTTTGTTTGTTAAGCTCATGCTTAACATTATAACTCCAAATTTGAGGTTATAGAGAGCCTATGTGCTAATCGCAGAAATAACTATTTATTCTATACATTCTAACTTAACTCAAATTACATCGTGAAAGTGGTTGCGTGGTGTTTCCAGGACTATACGACATGGCAACGATCCTGCGGTTTCTCTGGTGTTTCAAAAGAACATGGGCTTAGGAGATCATTAGTGATGATGTTCGGACATCATATAAATATAAATAGGTTATATTCGGTAAAAAGACAAAAGTACTTTATATAGTATGATATAATCGGGTTAATTTCCGTGTCACCGTTCCGTGACACGGAAATTGTGGTGTCAGACGATTAGAGGGTCAGTTATGCCTATATTAAAGAGATGTTTATTATAAGGACCGTGACCAGTTAGGGCCGCCGTTATCTATGTGTTACCTATTACAATACATTTGGTGACGATATGTCCTCTCAAATCACACCTAGGTCAAGTTAATCTATGCTGTGTAACTTGTGCTGTTGTGTAATAGGTTTACTTATTGGTTAACAACAGCCCGTGACCTACACACTTTCCTTGTTGAAGTGTAAATTAATTAGGCTTAAGCATTGAACAAGTTAACGATGTTTTCAATTTGCATTGTTGAAAGACTGGAGTTACTCTTTTATTCCTTTATTTTGTGAAAACAAGAATTTAATCTGTTGAATAAGATCTCAAAAGATAGTTTAAGTTTGTGATTAAATAATTGTAAGACGTATTTTTATTGATATACAAATATTTATTTTAGTGTAATGTGGTAACTATGTGATTTTTACAAGCTTGAGGTGAGCAAAGGAGTAGGTACACCAACAACCAAAACATAGATTCATACTATCAGTGTTGCCAGATAATAATTAAAACCTGTTCTCACAATAACGTATGGTGTTATTATAGAAATAAAAAGGTGTATTTTTATTTATAATTTAATTAATAACTGTCGTATAACACAACGATTCGGATTGTTAATGGTAATTTTAGATGAGGTTGTTTGCTTATTTGTTTTTTTTTTTCACGACTGTGTAGTTAAGACAACTGTTAAAGCATCATCGTGAAATCTTGTATACACGTCGAGGGGGTTACCAAAAAACATATAGGTACCCTATATGTTTTTTATCTTTTATCCCAAATTTTTACATTTATCCAAAAGTTCCCAAGGGAGCAAGATACACATACAAATGACTTGAGTTTTCTTTAGTGTTAATTCCGCCAATATTTGTCTTTAAACAATTCGACACGTGTTTCGCCTCTACACGAGGCATCCTCAGGACGTGTTGTCTCGCCAAAATCTGGCACGGGACTAAGGCTTCAGTCATCATTTGTATAATTATGGATTTCAGCAAAGTAACGCCTACTTCAATAAAAGCACGGTACACATTAAAATGCATAAAAGGCATTTATTTTCTCAAAATTGATTCCTTTACAATTCTTTTTGATATCATTTCTAATATACTAGATACTACTACCGCTTCGGAAACAAAAACTTCTCTAAGAAGCGCCGCATGAAACTCTCCAAGCATTTTTTTGCGCTGTTTTCAATCATTGAACGCGAACGACGGCGCGGATAAAAGCTTCTTGTTTTATTATTTATAGATTATAGAAGATTTATAGTAAAAAAAGTTTATTTGTTGAAAAATTTCAAGCCATTTAAAAGAGCAAACTCCTTTGTATATCTATATATATATAAAAATGAATTGCTGTTCGTTAGTCTCGCTAAAACTCGAGAACGGCTCGAATTTTGGTCTTGAATTATTTGTGGAAGTCCAGAGAAGGTTCAAAAGGTGAATAAATAGAAAAAGGCTGCTAAATTAAATAAAAACAACAAATTTGTTTTTCCTTTGATGTGTCCATACATAATCTCTATGAGAGAATTTATTGACGCACCGTTTGACAGTTCTGCTGTGAAACAATTTCATTACGACAGCAGGGTGCATATTTTACGAAGTAATTTTTGATGTTATGATATATTATTTTTTCACAAATTCATATAAAAACATTATTTTATTTATTATATACAGAACAGCGTCTGTCGGGTCAGCTTGTCTACCTATAGATTTTAAAAGGTCTTCGCGTGTTATAATGATGTAATTACGTAGTATATTGTGATCTCAGTCGTCGGAAACAATAAATCTTAGAAATGTCGATAGAAGCCATTAGCAAGGAATAATTTGCTCGGAGACCAAGTTCCGTAATGGTTTAGTAATTGTTCTACAATTGTGAAACATCACGTTTCTAGAATTAGATAATTTGAACAATTAACTGTTTCGTAACTTCCTGTTCCGAAGTTCTCGCAAAAATCCAATACAAAATTTAAAACTAATATTTGTATCAGTCTATCTTCTATCTAATATATAAAATTCTCATGTCGCGGTGTTGTTTGGCCAAGGCATTGAGAAATTATTTGCAATCACCACAATTATAGCTGAGTCAACATTACAAGTGTGGACATTACATACAGCTAAGCTAAGTCCATGTTCATTGAAAGTATGTCCCTCTTGGCTTACGAGAGACTATAACTACACGATGACATTAAATATAAGAAATACCTTAACCTCAATAGATCAAGCAGCAAAGAATTAAACATAATGGCCAATAACACAATATAAAACCTCATGTAGAATAAACAACTTAAGAACTTATAATTTTTATTTTTTTCATTCAAATTTGGAACGCGTTTATTATGTCAGAAAAAATTAACACTAACCCGATGGACAAATGTCTCAGGTTGTAGACAGTCGAAAGAGGCGATTCCTGCACTATCGCCCAAACTGACACGTCGACTTATTAGCCTAAACAGATACGACATCCGAATCATGTTCGGCACCCTAACGGGTCACACATTACTGAACAAGCACCTATTTACAATCGGCGTTACGGACAGTCAGCCTGCACCTAGGCAGGGGCTGTCTAACCGAAGACGAAACGGTCACTCATGTAATCCTGGAATGAGCTGGGGTGGCCAACCAACGGGAAAAAACCTTAGTAAATATAAATCGCTTCAGGAAGTCTGCGAACTCCTCATTAGTGTTCTGAACTTCTGCAAGGAGCTGGGCTGGTTGGAATGACTGGCCAACACTGCACGCAAAATGGACCCAATTAAGCGGTCTAATTGCGGAAACAGGAGCCCTTTACCAATACCAATACCAATGTCAGAAAACATCGATCATTTCCCGTCATTTCATTTAAGTATTTTTTTCTAGGTTAATAGAAAATCACAATTATGAAACGGGGTGTTAAAGAAAAGAGAACTGCAGTAATTACCTCGCAAAAAGTGGGATGGAGACGTCTTTTCAAGACACTTGTAAGCTAGTTATCAGTCTTAGATGTACCAACTACATCTTCTGTCGAAGACCAGAAAAGATCGGGGGAGATTTGTAGCTCAACTTTTGTTCAATGTTTTGTGGACAGACTACTTTTTTTTTGTCTCTTAGATTTAAAATGGCGCGTGATTTTTAACTTTACCAAATTTTATGATGGAAACGAAGCCCTTATTATGGTACCCATAAATAATACTAATAATAATAAAACTTATTTATTGTACAATTATTGTTCTCAAATTTATTTTTTGTACTTTAGTGTTTTTTTTATTAAAATCAACTTGCAACAGCTGAATAATGTTACATTAACATTTTCGATAGTTTGAGGCAATGCAATAAAAGTTTCACTTTTAAAAGATTTTCATAAACCTATATATACGCGATAAATCATGTTTAAATTATACACAAATAAAATTTGAAAAAAAAATTAATTAACGATGCGGGACTTGAACCCAACGACCTCTCGCGTTCCGTTCGAGTGCTCTCCCAACTGAGCTAACCGTTCGAGTGCCGTATCGTCATAAAATCTTGTATACTTTGTTCAACTCTCAGGTTGTGGCTTCATCATGATCATTTTATGAAATCCTGAAACTAACATCACAACATGATTTGATGACATCTTTTAACGTTATAAATCATGGTATTAATATTTCCAGGGTACAGTTACCGTTTTACAATATCAATCGTGTCGTATCGTCTGTGGAATGGCAACTCGTCTGACAAGACAGGTTCAAATGTGAATTGTGGTGAAGGCGTGAGACCGGTCTATGGTCCTATACGGATCTTACATAGCAAGCTGTTTACTCATTAAATAGTTTGACTTGTCTTGCTATATATAAACATCATAAATAAGGTGTGTTATGACTGAGAGCAGATGACTATATTGTTATAATTATATTCTTACATTCCCGAGATTATTTTGCGCGGGAAAGAGCCGCCATTTAATAAATCATGTATTGATAAAAATGTTTTTTTTTTTTAAATAAGAGGCGGTAAACGGGCATGGTACATTTATATCCCTTTTCGTGATATGTTATATTTATATTTAAACAGAATAAATCTTATAATTATATTAACAATACTATGATTGCATTAAATTAAAACTATAATACGGGGAAGTGTAACAAGAATACTGGCAGCATTTCCACGTTGGATAGTTATGCTGATCCGTTGACTGGAATAGCTGCCAGCGGTTGGGTTTCCAGTAGCCTTATTGAGGCGTGAAGATAGTACTTTATACATTCTCCCCGCCATTGGGCCCCACGGGCCAAGTGTCTCTACACCAAACGGCACAATGATGAATGACTCACTGAGACCGACATATTTGCGACACTTGCTGTCTTCGGCAGTCGAAGCAGCAGCCCCAGCACCAACTGACGTAACTTGGACATGAGAAGGAGCCAGAGTGTCGACGCAAGTCGCGTCCCACACCAGCGCCCTTCCCCATGCCCAAGCCACCAGCATCATTCCATCAGGACGCTTGCCATTATTATTATTATTACGTTAAAACTTAAGCCAGAAGGACCCTTACGTAGGGACTTAATAAATTGACCGACTTTCAGCATGACGTTCAGCTGATGGTAATTGATACGCCTTGCGGAAAAGGATGGTACGGCCGAGCCGCTTGTTTTTGCTTCACTTGGCGGGGCCACTGTACTGCCCGCAGATCCACGAATTTATATCCTGTGTTTAACTCATACCATCATACTGTCTTTAATTCTTACTTCGAATTACTTAATCATCATCATCATCAGCTGGAAGACGTCCACTGCTGGACAAAAGCCTCCGCCAAAGATTTGAACGATGATCTGTCCTGCGAAACCCTCATCTTGACCAGATCGTCGGTTCATCTTGTGGGGGGCCTGCCACCACTACTTCGCCATTCGAGGACCTTACAGCCCCAACGGCCATCTATCCGTCGAGCTATGTGCCCTGCCCACTGCCACTTCAGTTTCGGAATCATTTAGGCTATAGTTATAATATTATGTTACTTAATATTTCACACTAAATCTGGTTTTTTCAAAGCATGATATATACAAACATACTTCATACCTATCTACATACTTCTGAGAATGTGGCCATATTTTATTGGTACCCTTGGAATATGTAAGATAATAGTGTGTTATTAAATTACTGTTTTATTTATGTCTTTGAGATAACAATTCTCAGAGCTACACAGAATATATCGCATATTGACATGATCTGACCTGACCTTCGATACCTACTTCTTGCTAATACATATACCTAACCTACTTAATAGCTTAGCACAGCCACCTTTTGTGGTGGTTCATTTTTACAGTAGAACTACGTTATATATATATATATATATATATATATACCGCATGGATACTATATTTAAACATTCTCTATAAAAAGTACTAAAACATGATTTGTGAGTTCGACCAAACGAATCAACAAACACTTATTTTATGCAGTAGATTTATTATCACATAATGCAAATAGCTTGGCCTAATAATTATTTAAACTTGACGTTAGGGCGCATTTCCATTGAGAGCTATAAAGTATCTACCCGAATAATTGGGTCTTATTAATTTAATCACCGATATGCCTTCTATGTCAAAACTGTTTGGTCCATTTTATAAATTTTAGCATTATGGTAATAAAGTCTGACAAAAGATATGATTAAGTGATTTTTTTATAATCGTTTCAAACCCGTGTACTTTATATCGATGTAGAACGAACTCTCCTTAAGTAAATATTTTTTTTCCTTCCTACCTATTTATTTGTACTCATTCTTTATTAGTCCCAGGACAGCAAAAGTACAATAACGTATAATTAAAAAAACGTCCTTCTTGTATCATATGTGTGTCGATATTTTTCTGTAATCTCATAAATCGCTTTAGCATATAAGGTCAAAGTTATGATTGTCAAGTTTGCTATGTTTATTAATCGTATCGTGCTAGTAAAAATGTAATTAATTTATTATTGTCAACAGGCTATATTTTATTGTAAAATCTAACCGGGTTCACGTAATTATAATAAAAAGGCAAACACTTGATACATTTCCTGTATCCAGTTATGGTCAGCATGGCAACAAATGCAGGTATAATGAAACATTTGTATCATTCATTCGAGAAATTAAAAATATTACTGCAAAACGTGGTGCTAACAGTGATTATCAACTTTTGAAAAGTAACAAATATCTATTGGATCCATCAATGAGTCTCATTTTAATTATTGTTTTAGAGTTTAAACTACTTTAGCATTATGTACATAGTTTAATATTGCCGTGCAATGGAAAAAAGTATCATAGACAAAATCTATATTTGTGATCAGTGCATCTGTCATTTTGATTTTTCAAAACAAAATTCTGTATTTTCGGTTTCTTTCGAGTTGCGTGACAGTTTATTTTGCATTATTATAATTCAAAGATTTTAATATTATGCCATCTACAGCATATTCTACTCCAGAGAGTCGTTGTGTAAATTGTAGTAGGTATATTATTTGAATTGTAATAGTTTATAGCTATCAATGTGACTGCGCCCTTACAAAAGAATTCAATTTAAGTAATAATCGAACGGTCAAAGTTATTCTAAATTCATAATCTGAGCTTATGAATAATTTATTGAAGCAGGAGCGTCGAGAAATGTGATCAAGTTTCGATAAATCAAGTTACATTTTGAACCGACTTTCCAATAAATTTTGTGACAAAAATTATAAAATAAATGTGACAATAAATTGGGAAAGGTTATTATTATTTATTTATTTAAACAAGTTATATTTTAAGTGACAATAAGCAATTATTAAAATAAAGGTATATGAACATTTTTTTTCTAATTAGTACAGTATTTTTAATAGTATATTTAATAGCTGTATAAGCTTGAACCCTTTACCTGTGCTAATAATGGACAAAGAAATAAAAAGAATAAATATTTAATTAAGCGTTAAATGGAACAAACAAAGAGGTATAACGTTGTAGAAAGAAATAATATATGAGAAGAAAATTTGAAGGTTCGTTATATGGAAATGAACGATGAGCGATGAATCATCAAGGTTCGACGGTGAAATATATTTTATAACTAATATTATAGGTATTAGTTTTGTTTTGCTTACAAATCATTGGAAGACCGCCAACCAATCAACGATTAATTTAAACAAAGCAATAAGTACTTATGGTGATGTTCGTCGAGGAAGTCAAAAGAACAATACAAAATACAAGTGGACCCGACAGACTTTGTCACGTCTTAAATTTGAAAAATCGGTCCAGCCGATAGGAGGAGTTCACTAACATACACATGAGCAGGAGAATTATATTATATGGACGGAATTGAGAATCTAAACCAATCTCAAATTCACTGGAGCACAAAAAAAAATCATCAAAATCGGTTCAGCTGCTTACGAGGTAGTTCAATTGAATCTAAACCATTCTCGAATCGACCTGAAGACACACAGAAAGTTTTATCAAAATCGGTCCAGCCGAGTAGGAGTTCAGTTACAACAGACGCACAAAAGAAATATATATATTAAGACTAGCTGACCCAGCAAACGTTGTACTGCCGATATTTAAATCGCGATACAAAAGTAAGTTGAAGTTGTATGTATTTTTAATGCTGACTCATAATCAGACAAATTTAAAAAAAAATGTCAAAAAAATTAAAAAAAAAAACAAATTTGGCGTGGACCACCCCTAACATTTAAGGGGATGAAAAATAGTTGTTGTCCGGTTCTCAGACCTACCCAATATGCACTCAAAATTTCATGAGAATCGGTCAAGCCGTTTCGAAGGAGTTTAACTACAAACACCGCGACATGAGAATTTTATATATTAGATGTATTGTAAGATAAGTTTAAGACTATTGGAATATTATAACAGAAAAAATATACCAATAACCTCTCATTGGATCGTTTTTAAAATATCTAATAGAACTTTTTCACGGACATACGAAGTCTTAGCCTATTATAATTATTAATATATCAAAATATATGAATATTATGTTCTTCCTTATTTTTTTACAATACAAATACATACCAACATCGGCTACGCAGCAGGAAGCCAGCATCAATAAAGCACTTAACTTAATCACCGCCGATTTCATTTTGAGAATGATTGTTTAAATAATTATTAAATATTAATGGTACGTTGTATGCGCGTGCGCACTTCCTTTGACTGGCATTGGCACGGCCTTAGCTCTTCTTATATGGCCGTTAGCACATTGAATCATCGACTCGGAGTAAAGAAATAAATTTTGGATTTTAGTGTTTCATGATCAGGCCCGCGTTCATTTATTTCACAAATAAATCTTTTGTAAACTGGAGTTAATTTACGATTACTTAAAACCGTTATAAATCGTCCATACTTTTTTTAAATAATTGTAAATGAATTTGCGTTTTATAGTATGTATATATATGATTTAAGTTTTCTTTAGTGTTAATTCCGCCAATATTTGTCTCCAAAACAATTCGACACGTGTTTCGCCTCTACACGAGGCATCCTCAGGACGTGTTGTCTCGCCAAAAACTCGCACGAGTCTCGTGCAAATGCAAATACTGGCGGAATTAACACTAAAGAAAACTTAAATCATTTGTATAATTATGGATTTCCGCAAAGTAACGCCTAATTCAATATTTTTTTTTATAGTATGATTTTTTTATTGGTTAAGAAGTGTAGGATGCCTTTTGTAAAGCTACTTAACTTGTATCATAATCAAATCAAAATCACTTTATTCATGAAGGTCAAGGAAATCACACTTAAGAATGACAAAATTTTTATTTTCTTTATACATTTGTCACCACTTCGGAAAAGGTTGAGCTGTAATGTAATGAGCTGGGTTCGAACCCCGGTAGGTGCAAGCATTTATATGATGAAAATAGATGTTTGTTTTCGAGTCATGGATGTTTAAATGTATTTATGTATGTTTATATGAATATATGTATGTTTAAGTAAGTATATTGTATTAAATATATCATTGTCTTGTAACCCATAACACAGGCTATATATGCTTAACTTGGGGCAAGATAATATGCGTAAAAAGTGTGTCAGTATTATTGTGTTATTATATTATGTAATGAGAAGAAGTGGCAAGTAACTCATTGCCTACTCGTTTAAATTTACAGCTTCATCGTTTTGCAAATCATTTCAATTACAATATATGTAAAGTGATGCAATAAAAATACTCAAACGTCAAATAGTCAATGCCTTACACGAGTAAGTAAAAAAAATATTAATTAATCTTCTAATATATAAAATTCTCGTGTCATGGTGTTAAACTTTGAACTCCTCCGAAACGGCTTGACCGATTCTCATGAAATTTTCTCTCTCAAAAGCCAAAAACAAACTCAACAAGTGCATATTGGGTAGGTCTGAGAATCGGACAACATCTATTTTTCATCCCCTTAAATGTTAAGGGTGATCCACGCCACCTTTTTTTTTTAATTTTTTTGATTATGAGTCAGCATCAAAAACTACATACAACTTAAAATTTTCACCCATCTACGATCAACAGTAACTTTTGTATCGCGATTTTAATATCGGCAATACAACGTTTGCTTGGTCAGCTAGTATATACTCAATAGAGTACAGTTCACATATATCGTAAATAATTAATGTTATTTTGCGGGCATTTTATTAGCGACTAGCTAACCCGGCAGACTTCGTACTGCCTTAATGGAGAAATAAAAGACCTAAACTTTTGTATAAAATAAACTTAAAACAAACAAAAGGAATCTTTTTTTAATTAAAATTGTAATTGGTTATTAATTTTAAACTACTATTCTAATTTTTTTCTGAACGACGCCCGGGGACTCATCAAAGGAAAATCAAAATCATTGTTTTTATTTAATTCTGAGCATTTTTATATTTATTCACCTTTTAAACCTTCTCTGTACTTCCACAAATAATTCAAGACCAAAATTAGCCGAATCGGTCCAGCCGTTCTCGAGTTTTAACGAGACTAACGAACAGCAATTCATTTTTATATATATACTAGCTGACCCGACAGACGTTGCTCTGTAGATAATAAAAATAATACTGTTTCATAGGAATTTGCCAATAATATTTAAAATCACCAAGAATTGTTTCGTAAGAAATGCTCTCTGTTGTTATAATGAAATTGTTTCACGGCGGAACTGTCAAACCGTGCGTCACTGAAATATCTCATGGAAAATATGTCCATACAAAACAAATATTGAAAATAAAAATAATTATGGGTCCCAAATCGAAATAAAAACTATCCTATCTCTCAAGTTGGACCAAACTGCACTCCATGAAGTAATTTCCATTGAATTCCGTTCATTAGTTTAGGTGTCCATCGCGGACAAACAACGTGTCACGTAATTTATATATATTAAGATCTATAGATATAGATTATAAAAATTATAACAACCTTAATTTTAAAAATATGAAGCATAGTTTCTGGCAACAGGTTCATCCTGACACCGCAAGAAGCGCCCGTTCACAACCATGACGCATGGGCCAGCCATCGCCTCCCTCGATCATATTTTCGACCATTATATTCGTATACATATTTGTTTGGTTTTAATCAGTCACGCATAATCAACTAATAGGTTTTGGTTTTAATATGGAAAACGGATCAGTACCTTGTTTACAAACTGGTTTAACACCCAGGATATATCTACATAGTTTTATTTCAGCAAGTGATATTTATCATGAACTTTATTTCTTAGAAGTTTTAATTAAGTAAAGAATGTAATGGCGACTAAAAGGACGCTAAATTTATGCCTTAATCATTAAAGATCTCAGGTATCTTCCCCAAGATAATACAATACCTATATCTACACCCAGTCTGAACATAAGTTCTGTAGTAGGTAAATAAACATGAATTTATTTTCTATCACGTAATGTAATCTAATCGCGAAAGAGGTCACTCGTAGAATCCAACTCGGATTCAAGTAATACCGCAGTGTCTGAAGACGAAGGTTTTCAACCAGTGTGTGTTGCCAGTGATGACTTACGGCACGCAGACGTGGTCGCTCAAAGGGCAATGGAGAGGCTATGCTCGGAATTTCCCTGCGAGATCGAATCAGAAATGTGTAGATCCGTAGGAGAATCAAAGTCACCGACATAGCCCAAATGATTGCGAAACTGAAGTGGCACTAGCCCGGGCACATCTTTCGACGTACAAATGGCCGGTGGGGCAGATAGGTCCCCGAATGGCGACCACGTATCGGAGGACGCAGTGTTGGTAGGCAAGATGGACCGACGATCTGGTCAAGTTCGCCGGAATACATTGGATGAGGGCAGAGCACGACCGATCGTCGTGGAAATCTTTGGGGGAGGCCTTTGTCCAGCAGTGGACGTCTTCCAGCTAATGATGATGAATGTAATCTTAATATTACAATATCTGGACGACCGAGCCTTGCTCGGATTTTTATGAAGTTACAAAAAAAACTAATAGGACATCTGGATTCGAACCGGGGTCTTCTGTTTTGCGGATCACCCAATGTCCCATCTGAACTATTATAGTATTGTATATGGTGTATACTAAATTTCATTAAAATCGTTGGAGCCGTTTCCGAGATTCAGATTATATATATATATACAAGAATAGCTCGCTTAAAGATATAAGATATTGTATGTGTGTATATATTAAAACATATAGATACAATAAATAAATATATACGAAATAACTTCGTTTGGCTTTAAAGCCTTATATTATAAGCCTTTAATTATTGTATGTCTTCTGCATTTATCACGGGGAGTGTTCCGAAGAGCTGGTGGCCCCGCTTCTACGCCGAATTCCACCTTCGCAAGACACAAATAAACATATTAATCGCTATAAAAATAATCTTTTGCAAACTAAATCTAAATTAACATTACACAGTTTCGGTCTCTACCCAATGTCAGTTAAAATTTATAATAAGTTACCAGCCGAAACCAATATTAAAAGATGCATAAGCTCTTTGCAAAGTAACATTTGGAAAAAAGTTACTATTCTATTAATGAATACTTAGAGGAAAATAATATTTGAATGTCTGCCCCTCTGTCGTTCATTGCTGTGCCTTACGAGGTGCATGCGATAATTATTTAGTACTACAATTTCGTTTAGTAACAAAGTCGCATGCAACGAAATTTAATTAAATAAATAAATAAAAACACAACACACAAGAATATCATTCCCACCATCTAGACATGTGGCGTTCATCCACAGTGCGGTTTTCAAGGAACTTTCTTCCTGTGAAAAGAGCTTTCTTGTGCGGTGTTTCCAGGACGAAACGACATGGAACCTTAAAACAGCGCGTACACTTTACTAAATGAGCGGCAACGCTACTGTAATTCCTCTGGTGTTACAAAAGAAGGTGATCACTTAACATCAGGTACACTTGTGTGTCCTTCTCTTCCATAAAAAACCCAAACACGTAGGTTAACCTCTAGCGTACTTCCCATTCACCTCAAATTATGAAATTGGGCGAGTAACAAGGTCTCAAAGCAAAATTTAAGGAAAATGTCCGAAAATTATTTATAAAAAGTCTTGTGTGAGGAAACCGTAAGTAATTAAGTAGCAAAACTGGTCGTTTGAATTGATCTTTTTACTCAGTCACTCTCTTGGAGCCAGGTTTAAATATAAAACACAAATTAAAGTTTAATATATGCAGAGAAATTTAATTGTTTATTTGTAAAAAAAAAACACACTTGACAATATGCGAATCAGATTTGAACTTGACGGCTTTTTTGACGTGTAATTGTCGCGGATGGAAGTCACAGTTTAGTGTGCTTTGCCAAATCTTTCCAGAAGATATGTAAATTTATTCAAAACAACAATGATTATAAATATTTACAATGCTTATGATTGCATAAAATTAAAACTATCATTACTAGGAAGTGTACCAAGAATACTGGCAGCATTTCCGCGTTGGATAGCTAGTTTGATCCGTGGACCGAAATAGCTGCCAGCAGTTGGGTTTCCAGTAGCATCCAAGTATTGTAGAAGATGTAGAGTACATCCGATTTAAGAGGGGATAAATAAAGAGTTAAAATTAATGAAAAAGGTTATAATTTATTTTTTTTTCTTAATAACAACTAGTCTACAATGTAACGTAAATAAAATAGATCAGTTTATGTAAAACGAGTTATAGCGTTAGCTGTTAGTATTATTGATTATAAAGTACACCCATGTGAAATGTGAGAGTGATAGAGTACAGTACTCTATTTAATTTTCTACCTCGATGGTTCAAATTCAAAGTCAAAGTACT
The DNA here is from genome assembly GCA_949711755.1 of Leptidea juvernica. Taxonomy (NCBI): domain Eukaryota; kingdom Metazoa; phylum Arthropoda; class Insecta; order Lepidoptera; family Pieridae; genus Leptidea; species Leptidea juvernica. Next base: position 13,368,779 of record CATIXQ010000002.1, on the reverse strand, counting down.
TTATTTGCCAGAAACATTCACAAGTAAAGTTGTTACAAATTTAGGAACAGGCACATGTTTCGTCTTGACAGACATGCAAATATTTTTGTGGTTTCACTTCATAATATTATAAACCTAACACAATCAGTAATTGCAGCTACATTTAATTTAATCAACGTAAAGCCTACTAAAAGATCCTACAATACACATTTACAATAATAAATGAAATGCTAAGAGATAATGCACTAAAAATAATCACAACAAAATATAATATTATTGGTAAAAATAGTATTGGTGCCAGTTACCACTTCGTTTGATAATATTCATTTATTGAGCAAAAACAATATTTTTTTAATAGTGTTAATAATTTAAATTTAAATCTATTTAACACTGTCTCCTCTCTTATTTCTTATTTATTTTAATATTTGTACACACATAGCATGACAGTTTTTTTTTGGTACAAAGTGGTTCTTATGTGGGGTACTCGAAGTCTCGTAGGATCACGCGATGGAAAAAAAAGAACATTCGCCAGCCGAGTGAATAGACTTGAATTTTTCTTCATAAATAAGCTAGCCTATAGTACGTAAATTTCGGTTACAGTCAGTATGTTTAAATTTAAAAATAGAGGTCTGCAGCTATCGATGTTGAGTTGGTTGAGTTCTTATGTGGCCAAGCCGTGGCTCTAAAAGGTTATACTTCCAAAATTTCTCGAAGTATCTTCCGGCATTCATCAAGGGACACACCACGGACCTTATTTATTTACTGTTTATATAATAGATATAGACACTTGTTTCAGAATTACGTGTCATCTTCTTTATTCTGATGACACTAAGATTTATAGAACTATAGGCAACCGTAATGACCGTCTTCAGTTACAAATCGATTTAGAACATTTTGAAAGATATTACCATAGAATTCAATAATTTTTTAATTCCAAAAAGTGTAAAGTAATTTTAGTCGGAAAATGTATAGCCATGTTTAACGTTCTATCTGGTAATATTATAAATCGGGTTGAGGTAATTACTTGGGACTTGGGTATTATGCTTGATTCAAAACTACGATTTGACTATCATGTTGATCATATTGTATTGGGCCTTTCGACAGTTAGGTATCATTCTGCGCCTAGATAGGCCGGCAGCCAATTACTAACAAAATTTTCAGAAAACTTTTATTTTTGATGTCTTTGTGCCCGCGCAACATATAAATGTCAAAGAAGTTTATCTTCAATAACATCAAAAAGGTACTGTAAACGTCATTATGTTTTGCTTTTATGTCAATGTAATTATTCAGTTATAAACCTATTTTAAAATGATTTAAATATTTGTTTATTGTATTTTGGTTTGATTTGGCCTTGTTACCAATGCTCTAAATAAATAAAATAAACAATCAATGTAATTTGTCAGAAATGTGTCAAATGTCAATAATTGTTACTTGTCAATAATTATCTTAATATATATAAATTACGTGACACGTTGTATGTCCGCGATGGACTCAACTAATGAACGGATTTAAATGGGGATTACTTCATGGGGTGCAGTTTAGTCCAACTTGAGAGATAGGATAGTTTTTATTTCGATTTCGGACACAAAATTTTTTTTATTTTCAATATTTGTTTTGTATGGACATATTTTCTGTGAGAGAATTTATTGACGCATGGTTTGAAATTTCTGCTGTGCATCAATTTCATTAAAACAACGACGAGCATATGTTACGAAATATTATTGGCAAATTCCTATAAAACAGTTTTTTTACTATCTACAGAACAACGTCTGTCGGGTTAGCTAGTATTATTTAAATAGTCATCAGCAAGATATTGTCGCGTAGCAACGCTTCGACGTACATGAAGAGAGTTACGTTCCGGACGTTTTTTCCCGGTTAGGAAACCCTCCGCATCGTCCCATAAGGAATTTCGTTCCAAAATGTTTTTGAAGTCACTAGAATATAGCACATTTTCGTTGACTACGAAACTGCCTCAACCCGACAACTTATTAAACATTAGAAAGACGTCGCTACTATTTGGACTCTATTTTTCATTTCAAAATAGTTAATAACCATTAAGACTCTGAAACATTATTATCAAAACTTTTTGATTCCCAGAACCTCCTCACGTTCAAAACATCCTTCTATATAAAATATTCTCGTACAAATTATGCTAGGAACTCATCTGTAAATCATTTATGCAGTTAAAAAAAAGTTGTGGAATGCCAGACGTCAACGAAATGTCCGGTGGTGGAATTCGGTCGCTGGAATCAACCCGAACAGCTCCTCTCAGCACTCCCCGTGATAAATGCAGTAGAAGATGCAGAGAGAACCCACATCTCTACGCAACGCCAAAGAATCAAGCCGATCGGAGATGACTTGATCGTTGATGATTCGTGCCGCTCTTCTTTGTATGCGGTCAAATGGAAGAAGCTGGTACTGGGAGCACCCGCCCAGAGGTGAGAACAGTACTCCATGTGGGGCCGAATTTGCGCCTTATATAGTTGCAGGCGGTGGCTTATATTGAAGTACTATCTCGCCTTACTAATAACACCAATGTTTGCGCACTTTAATGTACCTTCGTGCAAACTTTTTTTGTAACATCCTACGGTTAACGTTTAGTCAATACCGCCGCCTTATCTCTGTTGCCAGAGAAATTATAGGAGTGTTGCCACTTTTTCTAGCTACAACGCACATTGTTCATGGTTTTTTGTCGATACCTATGAAACCAGAAACCTTGACACCTAGAAAAGCCGCAGTGTGAAGGAACGTGGCGCGTGGATTCTGCAGAAATCAGGTTAAATAGCCCTTCGAAACTAAACCGTGATAAAAACTGGTGACGCACAGTGAAGTGACGTCTGTACGAAAACAATTTTATAGCCTATACCATTAAAGTTTTTTAGTTAAGTGATCACCGCCGCCCACACTCTCTTGCAACACCAGAGGAATCACAAGAGCGTTGCCGGCCTTTAATATTACAAAAGGTATCTTATATAATGTTCCATTTACGGCCGTTTCCAATATTCAGTCTATCTCCGTTTGTAGCCTACTTGAGATAAAAATCGTAACTATCGTTGACTTTTCTGTCCCAATATACTTATCGATGGTATCTCACCTTATCCGTACACGCTGTCTGTCATTGGGAGGTCGTATAGCTTAACAGCGGTAGGAGTTTGTATGGAAATTGCAATTCACGCGTCCCAATATAAGGCGATAAGAATGACTTATCGGGTATATTGCGACAGCTTCGGATTATTGACACCTAATTACTGCCAGTAGTAATTAATCTCTATCTGTAGATAGAATATTGGGAACGGCCGTTAGATTGCACACAACCGTATACGTCACCAAATGCGTTTTTGGTAATCGCTAATTAATCCAAATTTATCGCAGCGTTTTCCCACGTGCATAACCTTAATACATTTTCCTATTAGGTCTAAGTACATATTAATGTAATATTTAAATTAATATGCTAAGTATCATACGATCAAAAAGCAATTAAGGCATAATATAATACTAAATGACCTTTTTTAAAACGACAGGGATAATAAGGTCGATGTTAATACTATTATGTACTGCAGAGGATTGGTTCAATTTATAACTGATGATAGATTATGATAAAATTAGAGAAATTTAAGTGCACACAATTATTTACTTAACCGTTATGAATTTTCTAATAATTGTTATATCTTTAATAGGTATTATATAATATTATACTTAAAGAAAACCAAAGCTTTATAAAAAAAACTACGTTAAAAAAAAACCGACTTCAAAAACTGAAAAGTAACAAATAACTAAAAATTTAATTAAATACACCTCTTATGCAAACCTTTACCTTTAATATTAATAAAATACTGTTATTTATATGTGCTACTTACCTATTGATAGGTTTTAAGTCGGTGTCAAGCCCTAAACAAAATAAAACTTAATATACACACCGGCACAATTAGCGGAACACATAAAAAGCATGATTTTAGAACCTTTTACTTGAGGAACTGGCCAGTTATGAAATTTTTTTAATTTACTGTCAAATTTGAAAATAGAAAATTAGATGACATACACTTTTTTCATTCATTTGTTTTATTTTCCCGAACAATACGTTTTGTCAACTTGTTCGAGTAATAACTACGTACTTAATTGTAACTTTTTTGAAAAATTGCATTTATTGGTTTTTTATAAATTTGTTATTCTATAGGCAATTTTGTTTATTAAAAGCTCTTTATTATGCCTGACTTAACATCACTGGAAATCATTAGGGCTGATGAAATGAGAAGAAATGGCCATACCTACAGATCGATTGCCTCATGGCTTCGTCGACCAATATCAACGATTCATCGCAGCATCCAGCGGTACAGATCGTCTAATTCTCTTGTGAGGAGGAGGGGTCAAGGTAGAAAAAGATGTACATCGAGGCGAGATGACAGTTTTTTACAACTTGGAGTTCGTAGGAATACGCGATTAACGGCTGTACAAGCTCGAAATGAACTGGAAGACGTTCGAGGAGTACGAGTAAGTGAGCGTACAGTTCGCAGAAGATTTGAAGAAGTTGGTTTAGGGTCGTATATACCTACCAAAGGCCCAAAACTTGAGAGACGTCAACGCGTAAATCGATTAAGCTATGCGCGAGAACATCGTCATTGGGATTTGAACGAATGGCAGCAGGTTCTCTTTACTGATGAGTGCAGAGTTCTTTTAAAACAGATCGATGGGAGATAGCGAATATGGAGACGCAAAGGAGAACGCCACATACAGTCTAATTTTGAACACACAGTGGCTTATGGTGGCGGCTCGATTATGGTTTGGGGAGGGATATGTTTGGGAGCTCGCACGGAGTTAGTGATGGTCACAGGAGGGACCATGACAGCAGATCGATAAATCAGAGACATTTTAGAAGAACATGTTGTACCATTTTCCCCATTTATTGGTGACGACTTTATTCTAATGCAAGATAATGCTCGTGCTCATAGTGCACAATCGGTACAGGCATATCTGAGCCACGTAGGTATACCGGTGATGCAGTGGCCAGCAAATTCCCCCGATATGAATCCGATAGAGCATGTCTGGGACTTGCTAAAAAGAAGGGTTAAATCCAGAATGCCACCCCCCAACAATCTGTATGAACTTGTAAACGCATTACTTGAGGAGTGGGAGCGGTTGCCTCAAGAAATCATCGATAACATAATCTGTACCATGCCCAGACGAATGGAAACCGTAATCAGAGCAAGAGGGGGAAACACTCGTTATTAATTTTGCTTTAATTTTATTGTTAAATCATTTAATGCTTACTTTTTTTTATTTTTTGTGATGGTTCATAATCATCTAAAAATTTCACTTATTTCAAATTTCTTTATTTTTCAATAAAAAATAACGAAGACTTTTCAAAGTCGTTGTTAAAAGATGTTAATCAATTTGTTATTTTGTGTCTAATTACATTTTCGTCAAATATATGCGTTATTATCTCATAGTCTCACTTTTTTTTCTGTTCCGCTAATTGTGCCGGTGTGTATATTATAAACAGCTTACTTACTGTTATTATTAAGGTTGTCTGGCTACGCGGGTCTGTCCGCTTGGGTTGTTTTGTTCTAGACGAAGCTATCCCGCTCAGTGGCGAGTGCTGGTACTTACTATTAAATTTGCCTTGGCCCCCACTTCAAAGCTATCAATATATAGCACATACAAATAATAGTACTTTATTAATATTAAAGGCAAAGGTGTATTAAATTAAATTTTTAGTTATTTGATACTTTTCAGTTTTTGAAGTCGGTTTTTTTAAACGTAGTTTTTTTTTACTTTTACTAATAATAGTATTATTATTAGTATTATTTAATACCTATTTAAAAACGAATAATATATAAAAAAAACAGTCCAACCCTACTCTGTGCCTTTACCAACAGCTTTTACCAATATATTCTGTCAATAAAATATTTACATAATAAAGCAATTGACACCAAGTAACCCATTCTTTTATACAATAAAATATTATTTTTGTAACTCAGAATATTTCTAATTTAAACTTATTGAGAATTATTTTCTAGTTTTTCTACTGCTACTTCTCTACTGAGGGAGTTATACATATGTATTTATTTATTTGGAAACAAATACGGATACATCCTTAAACATAAACCCCCTTATTCATAATAGTATGCTAACTTAAAGCATTGCTAATTCTCACTCTGTCTTCTTCTATTGACCTAAGTCAGAATGAGAAAAAACACTCCTTAGCGGCAGTTTAAAGTTAGCGGACCATTATGAATAAGGGGGTAAATAAAGTAAAAATAGAAATATCGACACAAGGATGTCTTCTTAAACAGTTTCACTAAGTACACTTAATATTTCAAACAAACAAATCTAACATAATGCAGTTGTAGACATTGTTACAATTTAGAAGAAATTTCGTGATTTCTAACTTTCTCTGTTTGTGCCAGGACTTGTTTTATTCTGAGTTTATAAGTTTTAGAGGAACACGAAAACATATATCCCCCTTATTCATTATGGTCCACTAACTTAAAACAGCCGCTAAAGAGTGTTATTTCTCATTCTGACTTAGGTCAATAGAAGAAGACAGAGTGAGGATTAGCAATGCTTTAAGTTAGCAGACTATTATGAATAAGGGGGATAGACTACATCATTAAATCTAGAGTTATGTACATAATATATACGCAGTATACATAGATAAATAAGCTACATACGCCTCGCAAAGCGCAATTTTTGCGATATTTAAATATGTAAGTAAAAAGTTCACATAATTTATGAAAGCAAACTAATTAATTTTTAGCTGAGTTCAAAAAAGGAGGAGGTTCTCAATTCAACTGCATTTTTTTGTTTGTTACCTCAGACCTTTCGACTGGGTGAACTGGTCTTGATGATTCTTTTTTTGTTTGACAGCTGGTGCTTCCCCTTCCCCCAATTAGGTCCATCTGCCATCTGACAATGGCATCCATGCGAAAACCATAAAAATCTTAAATTTTCATTAAGTATGTGCGCGACAAATGGACGAATCACGCCAACTGAAATCGATTTTACTTTTTTTTTACTTTCTTTGTTGAGAATTTGGTAAGGCTCTGACTATGGGATCCATCACAAAGTAACGGAACTCTTCAATTCTTAGGAGCAAATAAACGTTTTATAAAAAAAAAAAGCAACCGACTTCAATGCCGCTCAGGATTCTTGACAAACCCAAAAATTCTGAGCAGCACTACAATTTCGCTCGTCACCTTGAGACAAGATGTTAAGTCTCATTTGCCCAGTCATTTCAGCTACGGCGCCCTTCAGGCACACGCCCTTCACGGCAGACATAGGATTTGCTTAACATAAAATCTCCATCAAGCGCTATAAGTACCACCGTTTGTTATGCTTGCATTTGGATGATTCAACAAATTAAAATAGACGTGAGCCGACATTATCGGAATAATCGTACCATGAGCGTGATGGCACAGCCTCATTCAATACCCACGCACCAAAGAAATTTCACTTCTAATGTATAATTATATTCATTGTTTTTTTTTTTAAATGATAATATAATTAGGAATTAGGTACGAAATGAATTGAAATAAATTCCAAGAAAATTTGCAAGGTGTTTCGAAGGAAGGTCAAAAGTATAAGAAATCGATCGATATGAATAAAAATAAACACTAATAAAAGGATAAACTGAATGTAATTTAATGTCCGTTCTAAGTCACAAATTATTTAAACCAGCTTAAGCTATACCGAACCAGTTTTAGCATAAGCCGTTACTAAAGAAAGAATAATAAACTAATTTAGAATCCACATGATATCGTTAGGGTAATAAATACTTTATAACAGGATTTGTTGTTATGTTAAAAAATATATACTGTTAGTCTTATAAACCGACAAAAAAACGGAATAGGTTCTGAAGTCGATACCGTGTATCATTTTATCTATGACCATGCATTAGTTTTTACGCAGTACCAAAGAATATGTATGGATTTTAATATTTTTTTTATGGAAAGAGTATTCTACGAAGTTGGTCCCACAAAAATTTGGAATAAAAACCTACCTAGAACATAAGGGTAGGAAAATAGGGGCGATTAATTGTTCACCCACAGATTTAAATGCTGAGAATAATGCAAACAAGTAAATTAATTATTTACGTATAGGGTGATACGCGTAAAATTACTTATGTATAACGACAACCAAAGAGTTTGTGCGAATCAAAAACATTTTAGCTAAGTAAACTGGGTTCGTATAAAATCGGTTTACTTCAAGTTTTTTTTACCCTTATTTTTTAAGTATTAAGCCAACAATAATTGTACAATTTGGAATTCCGTTTAAAGGCGCCAACTTTTTATGACACTTGCCAAGGTTCATTTTTTTCAGGAGGTTCTGTCAAAGTCGAGATATATTGAAAATGTTGAATTCGTAGTTCGGCAAATAGTAATTTGGGGCAATTCTGTAACTATTTGTTATTGTGATTAAAGATGTGTTATTTAGGATTATGACGACATATTTCAAATGGACAAAAATAACCAACATTAACCACAATCACCAAAAATGAATGGAGTAAATCAGCTTTTTTTATTTAACGCCCATAATTTCTAAAGAACATGGGATTGATTGTTTTTATTCTATCGTCCCGTTTCGGCTTGACGTTGAATATTGGGACACCTGTATACTCAAGTCCCATTAGTTTAAACCAAGTTTCATACTGTATATTAAATTGGTTTGCACTTCATTTTTAATTTGTATCCTATATATTTTATTTTTACATTGGTGGTGAGACTATAAGCTAGATTTATGAAAGAAAATAAATACTTGCGAATAGAAATCTATATAAAAGAGAATGTATCTTTGTATGTTCCCTAATAACTCCTAAACTATTCGACCGATCTCAATGAAATCTTTTGTAATAGATTCGTTGAAACTCAAGGAAGGTATACATATATAGTTTGTTGTGTCACGATCCCACCCACGCATTTACCATATCCCTCGAACCGTTTATTGACAGACTGACGTCTGTCGGGTCACCTAGTAACAAATAAAACAATTTATTTCCTGTATCATTATTATAGTTCTGACTGTAGTATATTTTAAACGGCTAAGTGATTTTATGAAATTATAATAATAATAATCGTATGTTGAGTATGTGAAATTATGATATCGATTTAATTCCGTGAGGGGTAATTTTAGTCATAATAATAATAGTTATGACAACACCTAATAATAATATAAGTATTGTTATTACCTATATTATTTGGGTTTTCCAAGAATACTGAGCGGCATTGCATTGTAATGGGCAGGGCGTTACAACTACCATCAGCTGAACGTCCTGCTCGTCTTGTCATAAATAAATAAATAAACCTAAGACTACTCCTGTCAAAACTATTGCTATCTATTCTATTCTTCCTACTATGGCTCCTGTGGAAGGTATACCACAAGTTTGCCAGTGTCACGTTAAGGTAGACCACCAAGCTTAGAGTATTCTTTTACTAATTTTAATGGTAGTGATCGGTGCTTAAGATTGAAACAAGTTTTATTTTCTTATACCTGAAACAAATATACATGCTGTTAGGACTATAAAGGACATACACAAATATAATTACTTAAATTATTTGATATAAGTACTTAGTGCTATTTACAACTTAATCTTATTCATTTTAATATATTTACACAAAATATAATATACAAAAGGAGTGAAAACTAGGGAGAGGAGACATTTAAAGGAAGTTGGGCGGGGTACTTCAGCAGGTATTAAATTGTACAAAGAAGGTTGTGTTAAGGGACAATTGAAGAATAGATGATCCACGTTACCTTCGTCTAGGCCACATTCACAAAGGGAATTGTCGCTAATCCTAAGTTTAGCTAAGAAAACTGGGGTACACGCGTGGTTAAGGCGTAAACGACAAATAGTTGATATAACTGTTTTATTGGGAACCCCTGAATTTACAGAACCAATGGTTTTAAGGGATTTCAGGTTGGAGTTAAATATAGCTATCTAAAAGGGGCACACTGAGACTACTACCTACCATGGTGTCAATATTCTAAGGAATACAATCATCATAGTACCTGTCAACTTGAATCATTTGTCGTCATCCTCCTAATTTGACATTTGGGATTTGACAGTTTTCTTTTGAGACTCAAATTGAATTTATCAATTTAGATTTTCGTCAGTGGAAGTTGAGAAATTTTGTAAAAAGCATTTATGTGATAAGTTAAATGTGTTGCTCAAATATTATCAAGAAATAGGAAATATCTAGTCATAAATAGTGAGTATTAAGTAACCTCTGTTTACTTTAGTTTTCGTGTTCATATTAAATTACCTCCTAGCTATATTCTGCGCCAACTACTAAAGAATTATTTCTAGGGCATCAGCATTATGAATATTATCTCGTGACGATGCGTATTTTTAGTTTTATTATTTATTGTTGTTTTGGATACTATTATTATAAATTATATCGTGTGGGTCTGACCAACTAATTACCTATTTAGTTAATTAAATGGCCATGAACATTTAGAATCCTTACATTACATATCTAAGGTTTCCCTATTACTACTATTAATTATATATTGTGGTTTTTAACTTAAAAATAAACAAATTATTTTATAAGCGAGAATATAACCTTCATGGTCTGAAGATTTGAATTGAGGTCACAGTACAACTTAGAATAAAAGAATAATATTCAAGAACTTGTTCACTATGTCCAAGTAAAGTTTCAATTAGTTACTTTGAAGTTAATATTAACTGGAACCTATAAGTAATGAGTTTCTATTGTCATTTATATGTATGTGTTTCATTATTGTAATTGAACATAATTCCAGAAAAACGTTTCAAGCCACAAACATCATATTTGATGATAGGTTAAGTTTTCTTGGAAATTTAAAATAATTATATAGGTATAGTTTAAATTTAAGTACTACACACACATCCATATATATAATATAGATACTTAAAAAGAATGTGCCCTTACTCTCTTATAGAAATAAGGAATACAATTA
>CATIXQ010000002.1:13308774-13339153 GCA_949711755.1 Leptidea juvernica | reverse complement strand
ACCTATGTATATTATATCCTAACTTGTGGCGTGTCGGCGGCAGGAATCACGTTAAACAGCTCTTAGAAACACTCCCCGTGATAAATGCGGTAGAAGACACACAATGAAGCGACGTCTCTACGCAACGCCAAGTGATCCAGCCGTTCGCAGAGCACTGGGTCCTCGACAATTCGAGCTGCTCTGCGTTGCACGCGGTCAAATGGATCGAGCTGATACTGGGGTGCGCCAGACCAGAGATGACAGCAATACTCCATGTGAGGCCGGACCTGCGCTTTGTAGAGCGCTAGTTTGCATTTTATTATACTCGGCTAAGTTTTACGAAAGATGACGAAAGAAGATACGATTCTCTACGTTAGCTCTATAGATCTCCGTCTTAATCTCATAAGACGTAAGATAAGAGAATGTATTCGTTTCAGCGTCAAGACCTAATCCACGTGCTCCTGGGTCTGGCAAGACCCAATCCAGACACTTTACAACTGCGGATAGAGCTTGGCAAAGATGACAGCGATCCATTCGTGCTGTGTGTGGCACAGAAGAAGCTTGCCACAAAACTAGGCAAGGAGATGCAGGACTTGGTATGGTTCATTTATTAAATTATCATTTGGTGTCCACGGGGACCATTTTATCATCATCATATCAGCCGGAAGATGTTAACTGCTTCACAAATTCTCCTCCAAAGATCTCCACAGCAATCGGTCCTGCACTGCCCTCATCCAACCTATTCCGGCGATCTTGACCACATCATCGGTTTATCTTTTAACACATTCTTGAACTATGCAATAAGCGACCGATACACGGGGAGTACTAATATCCTAGACACAGGGAAAATTAGTTAGGATTGTTGAGTCATAATGTAAACTACATACCTAATCTCCAGCAAAATAGCTATTTTGTGGAAAAAGGCACAAGCTTTTATGTCTGTTTTACATAAACCTACTATCTGTATGTACCTAGTTTATTTAAGAGTTACTGGCAGTAACAACTACTTGTCTAGATTCATTTACCAAATATAAGTACCTATGTAAACTTCTTCTTAATGTATATACCTGATGTGATGTGATGTATAATGTTGTGTAGTAGGTATTATGTGTATGTTACTTTGTAGTAACTTGTACATGGCTTTCTGTATAATACGTTTTCTTTTGAGACAAAATAAAATATTTGTATGTTGGGGGGCCTACCAACACTGCATCTAACATTGTAGGTATAACTATATAAAATGGAACCATGATAGTATTTATGGTTTTTTTATCTGTTTAATTAATAAATTGTTTCACCGCCTTTCATATATGTGAAAGCCGGTTAAATGTGGATTGCATGATTCGGTCTTAGTATGTGTTAATTTAAAAATTCCTATAAGTCAATGAACTACTGTTCACAAAGGTGTAGGCGGTGAAATATGGATTGCATTGTGTCTTGAGAGTTCTACATCTGACTATTGGTTTCAACCTTAATTTTTTTATTTCCTGATAAAATAATGTATTGCACCTTATTTAAATATTAGCATTTATTTCTCCAAGTATTTGTAATCTGTGACACAATCGTAGTAGTTGTTGTGTGTCAAATCACTATACTCAGGTTCCCGTCCGTAAAGTACAATATTATTTGTATGATATTTTAACTTAAACAATACGAAACTTCATAGGCGTGAGCTGTCAAAAATCTATTAATAAAATGGACAAAGTGTAGTTTACGAGTCTTCCCAATACCTACTTGAATTTACTTATTACACTCATTCAATACTTACAAAATAAAATAAGTTTCTTAAGCCTAAAGACATTTAAGACAAGACCAGTGGGAGGCTCCTTTGCACAGGATGCCCGCTAGATTATGGGTACCACAACGGCGCCTATTTCTGCCGTGAAGCAGTAATGCATTATAGTGTTTCGATCTGAAGGGCACCGTATCTAGTGAAATTACTGGGCAAACGAAAAATTAACATCTTATGTCTCAAGGAGACGAGTGCAATTGTAATGCCACTCAGAATCTTTGGGTTTTTCAAGAATCCTGAGTGGCACTGGATTGTAATGGGCAGGGCATATCAATTACAATCAGCTGAACGTCCTGCTCGTCTCGTCCCTTATTTTCATAAAAAAAAATCAATATGCTTATTATTTCTATAATTCAATTCATTTTGTGTATTAATTGGTTTCAGAGTTTGTTCTGCGGAGAACGTCGTCCTGGTGACAAACACGGCTTGCCCGGCTCGCTCAGTGTGCTGTCCGAGTGTGCGGAGGCGACGGGCGCAGTGCTTGACTCTCGGGTCACAGCAGCGCTGAATCTGTATCATCAGCACATACAATACATACACATATCTGACAGATTCTGCGGGCCAAAACAACTAGAGTGAGTATAACTTGATTCCTTCTTCAATCATGGTTCGAAACTGAATTATGATAGTTCCATTCTATTCTATTCTTTCTAGTGGCTTCTGTGGAAGGGGCACCACAACTCGCCAATGTCACGTTTCAGTAGACCAACAAGCTTAGAGTGTGTCATTTGATCGGTGTAAACGAATTTACAAGTGATTATAGTAATGACCGGTGCCCAGAATCAAAACAGATGTATTTTCTTATTATACCTGAAACAAATATACATGCTGTTAGATTATAATGGACAAACACTGATAATATTACTTATATAAAACATTTATTGTGTTAGTTATAACTTAATATTATTTTGTTTAATATATTTACATAAAGTATTTACAAAAGGAGTGAAAACAAAGGTGAGGTGGCATTTCATGGAGGTGGGGCGGGGGATTTCAGGAGGTATAAAGTTGTACAAGGAAGACTTCATTAAAGGGCAATTAAAGAATAAATGGTCAACATTTCCCTCATCAAGTCCACAGTCACATAGAGAATGGTCTCTAATTCTTAGTTTGGCTAGGAATGAGAATGGGTCCAGTGTAGGTTTGAGAGATGGAAAGAATATATGATTAGACTATTACAATAAGATAATTTTAATCTTTTCATCATCATCAGCCGGAAGACGTCCACTGCTGGACAAAGGCCTCCCTCAAAGATCACCATGTCGATTGGTCCTGCGTTGCCCTCATCAAATGTACTCCGGCGGTTTGACCAGAATGTTGGTCCATCTTGTGAGGGGCCTACCAACATTAAGTGTTCTGGTACGCGGTCGACATTCGAGGACTTGACTGCCCCAACACTGTCACTTCAGTTTTGCAACCATCTGAGCTATGTTGGTTACTTTAGTTCTCCACGGATCTCATTTCTGATTCGATCTCTCAGGGAAACTACGAGCATAATAGCCCTCTCCATTGCCCTCTGAGTGATAATAAGCTTCCTCATAAGACCCAAAGCTAGCGACCACTTCTGCGTTCCGCATGTAATCACTGGCAACACATACTGGTTGAAAACCTTTGTTTTTAGACACTGTGGTAATTTGTACTAGAAAATTTTGCGAAGCTTCCCATCCGTGTTGGATACAACGAGCGACCTCTTTCCCGAAAATGGACCTGCCTAACTGGATTATTTGTCCAAGGTAGACACAGTCGCCAACAATTTTGAGAGTACAGTTCCCATTTGTTATGGGAGTAGGTGTGACATGGGCATTAGACATGATCTTCGTCTTGCCTATGTTAATTTTGAGATCGACTCCATGGAAGCTGTATTGAGGCCATCAAGCATATGGCTTACGGGTTATCCCAATATACCCGATAAGTCATTCTTATCGCCTTATATTGGGACGCGTGAATTGCAATTTCCATACAAACATCTATCGCTGGTAAGCTACACGTCATCCCATTGACAGACAGCGTGAACGGCAAAGTCAGCGATAGTTACGATTTTTATCTCAAGTAAGAGATAGACTGAATATTGGGAACGGCCGTTAGTCTTAATCTGTATTTAATATTATAATAATATTGTTGACAACCGTGTATGTACCTAAATATTTAAAAAAAACCATCTACATAAGTCATGTTGAACTTGCATGCATGTTGGGCAAATTAATCTTAACTGCAAGCTCGTTAAAATATTCAGAAATTCGTTATTCCTATTGTGAATAAGACACATTGCCATTATTCATTGATTAATACTATGATACTTTGTCTTTAGCTCAATTTTTTAATCTGTGACACTTAAGCAAATTATTAATCTTGATTTAATCCGTATTCTTGGATTTACAGAGAAACTAATGTGACAAAACCACCAGAAACTGAGAAGGTGATGCTCGTGAGTTTTGCACTTGGTCCGAATGGAGGTGACAGCGAAGTGAGGCCGCTGCTTCTGCTGGTCTTCTATCTACTGGACAAGCTCAAGCGGCTAAGACTTAGTAAAGAGGTATCTTATATTAAGTTTTCAGTTATAAATTGATTGAAGTTTTATAATTATTGCAGTAAAGTCATGAAATTTATGTCAATATTCATTATTAAATAATCATCTCATACATTGAAAGTTTATGAAAATATTTTCTTTTCTTATAAATTACACAGTCTGTTTTTTTTAAAATTCATCAGTTTTTTTTTTATAAAGCAATTTTGGGATAGTGAAGCGTGCGTTCTTAACAAATTTAAAATAAACAAAATCAACTAAAGTTTATGTGGAATCATTTTCCACACATAATAGAGCTTACATTTAATCAATGTGGTATGTTCATTATTATCAGGCTCTGGCGAAGTGTGAAAAGCGTCGTCAGAAAGTGGCTGAAGTGTGGCTGAGAGGAGCTCACGCGGCGCGACAGGAGCAGGCCGTGCTCAGAAGAGAAGAGAAGCGCAAACAGGAAAAGGAGAAAATTCTGGCGGTAAGTGTGTACTAGTATGAACCAAATGAGACTGACTATACGTGTGGGGCTTACTATTTCTATATTTTGTAATAAATAAAAATTGCCTCTATTACTTGCCCAGTTTTTGAAGTTATACTTCTTTAGGCGCGTTATGTAACACAAAAGTGACGTTTGTGTCATTCGTTTTTTTTTGGTTTCTTCGTCAATTATTAGGACAGGCAAAGGCTTTAAGCCCATACAGCCGTATTCATTATTTAATAATTAATTGTCAAAGCTATTTTTGCAAGATTTTTACAAAATTGTTCATACCGGGGTTTGAATCCGGGACCTCTAGCTCAGTGGGCAGGGTCACTAACCACGGGGCTATATGGATCGTCTAATATAATAATTAATATAATACGTCGTATTCCAGGAAAACGATCCGGAGAAGCAACGCCGGTGGGAGCTGAAGGAACAGAAGCGTCAGCAGCGGCGCAACGCTCCTAAGATGAAGCAGTTGAAAGTGAAAGCAATGTAATTGATTACCTCAGTATTTAATGCAATAGTTTACAGTGGGTTTGTTGATTTATTATTTAAGAGTTACTCAGAGCATATGAATAAATGGATTTAATATAATGTGTTCTTTGATTTATTCAGAAAGCTAGTTAATACGTACAATACAGGCCTTACATATAAACTTGATAACAAGTTATACCTGAGAATAAACCAAGAATATGCAAAATGTTGACTATATCGCTGACAACACTCAATACAATAATAATTCTGAAGTTTTCCGAATGTTCGACAACCTCGCAAATAAACGCGGGAAACGTTATACGTCCGAATATACCAATCGTAAGCAAAATGTGTATTTGTAAATATTCTTGGTTTAACCTCAGGTTTTGGTATTTATTCATAAAGTCATTTACAATATACATCGTATGCATTTCACTTAAGGCATTACGCTCCAGTTCACAAGCGTACACGGCAAGACAGCTGTCAATAACTGCCAATATCTGTGTATCCCTAGACAAAAACACCAGACAGAATTTTTTACCGGGTGTATTATTAATTGCTCTTGATTCTAAGAGCCATAAAACAAAGCGCAACGCCAAGACGAAATATTTAAGTATTTATTTGGCTTTAGCTTGCGGCGGCCATTTTTGTTTAGCATACAACGGGAATTTTTTTGAAACTAAATTATTTTTTTGAAAGAAATATTAAGATCATATAACGTGTCTACGCTACTTAAAGTAATACAAAGAATTTTATTTTGACGCGTTTAGCAAAACAGTCCCAATTTCTCGTACAACTATGAAAGAGCGGTGATATCATAGAACAAATGTGTCATAGATCACTTGATTAAATTTAAAAAGTGAAATTTCAATTCATTTTAACCACTAAGTACGTTTTTATATTGCGATAACTGGACTGAACTTAAAAAATTCAATATCAAGTTTGTTACAAAAATAATTGAGCATTGTAAAAATACCGTTCTCTTGGCATTTTTTTAAGTAGATAAAACATAAATCTCACAAAAACTAGCTAGCTGTGACAGTTGCTTTATTGCCTTAGTCTTAAAAAAAGAAATTAGATACATAGGGTATGTTCCGATATGCACTGCGAGCACTGCACAGTGCTATCACTGTAGAAAAATTCGTTTCGTTATGAACTGCCAGTATACTGCCGCAGTACCCTAGGGAAATATATGACGTCATAAATCGCCGCCATATTCTACTGTGAGCACTGGCGTTTTCGAGGTAAGGTACTCGCAGTACTTTGATCACGTGATCAGTCAAAACCACTCGAGTGCCTAAAATATTAATTAAAATATTTTTAATTTGACAGTACATACTCCAACAACAGTTTTTTAATGAACTAGAAAACTTTATTACACTCATTTGAATGCTGCGTCAAAAAATTCAGCTGACAGTATACGGGATTGCGTTCCGTTTTAAATAGTAACCAGTATAACTGGCTATAAAGGAACGGCTTCACAGTATACTAAATTGACGTCACACTGTACAGTGGTCGCAGTGCATATCGGAACACACCCTTAATGCAGCATAAATACTACTGCAGTTCTTCTCTCAACATAATGAACTACTTATTCATAATTATTATAGATAACTTTTACAAATACATACATAAAAATATCTAGAGTTTTTACTTTAAACACAGAGTTTTTACATTTTACTGTACACAGAATGAGCCTCTCAAATCATCGACAATCAAGTCGTCTGCGATCGGTTTGTGACTCATTAATATTGTCTAGAGAGGGGTCTCATTGCATCTACTAACTGCAAGTAATATCGTGATCGGTGACATTTTACCAACACCCGAATTTCACAACCGGACATCACGTCAAAATACGAAGTATCACCCGCAATACATTGTTTTGTATTCTACACCCGCATATTTCCAATGAAACTCATTGCCTCGCACAGTTTCTCTGTAGTCATTTGCTGTACTCCGGCATCAAGGACTTTAAAGATAAGACTACAAAGCCTCTTACGGCCGTTCCCAACATTCAGTCTATCTGTTACTTGAGATAAAAATCGTAACTATCGTTGACTTTTCTGTCGCAATAAACTTATCGACGGTAACTCACCTTATTCGTACACGCTGTCTGACAATGGGAGGACGTATAGCTTACCAGCGATAGAATTTGTATGGAAATTGCAATTCACGCGTCCCAATATAACGGCCGTTCCCAATATACTATCTACAGATAGAGTTAAATAACTACCTTCTACTGTCAGTAATTAGCTGTTAATAATCTGAAGCTGTCCCAATATATTCCCGATATTCATAGACCGAGTCATTCTTATCGCCTTATATTGGGACGCGTGAATTGAAATTTCCATACAAACTTGATGTTTGAAGGGAAGGGAAATAAATATTTTTTCGGGATAAGGTTCTCCTTAGGTTTTCGAGTTTCTACTGTATTGTATTTGTAGGTTTGTCTCAAAATTTATTGATATTGAAACCGGCAAGACAGACTAGGTTATTAAGGGTATGAAGATACTATAAACGATAGATACATTAAAGCACAGGAATCCAGGGGTGGGCTAAACAAATTCGTCCCTTATTCCTATCCTCTTCGGTTACATAATATACCTATATTTATTTAAAACATTAAAAACTCTTTTGTGTTCATTCCACAAAGTTCCATTGAAGTCACTTCAATACGAAGTATTTCACCTCTTCACGAAGCACATTCAGGAGCTGTTGACTCGCTGGATCCATAGCGAACTACTTACCATACTTATAAGTAGCAATAATAATTCTATTAATTATTTTTAAAATGTCAGCAATTTAAAGCTGAACAAATTAGGAAAGTAGAAATTTCTTAGGAAATTTAATTGGTATGTATGGTAAAAGAAAATTATAAGTAAAAATTGAAAAGCAATATTTATTTCCAAATAAAATAACAAAAAATGTTAATAATCACTTTAAACTAATTGCACTGTGTTCTCACTCATAATAACGGTGTCCACACAATTTTATGGTTGTCGAGATCTTTTAACTGTCACTAAAATATTACCACAAACAACCCATGTTGGGTATTGTAAGCTTAATATCATGTAATTTACAATTGATTAATGTTACAGTTTATTAAAACTAGCAAAATTACATTCAGTGGTTCACATCTGTTGTGTGGGTATCCAATAATTTTTTCCATGGTAACCTTTGCATCATATTATAAATTCTATGCTATAGAAAATCAACAAAACTCTGGACTAGAAAGAGCAAAGAGATCTCGCAGGTGAAGTCCCAACTGTGCAAAAACTTTCTAGGACTAAAGTAATCTGATGATGAATCCAGTCAGTGTACCGTGAATCCACTGAAGACTTTAAACACATACTGCTAGAATGGGAGGCTATTTCTATTGTAAGAGTGGTACTTGAAGAAGATACTCTTACCTGTAAATCAGGTAGGGCATATAACAATAGTATGTCCTAAATAAATACTTGCATTACAATTATGTATGTTTGTCTATCCGTCTATGCGATTTTCTTAAATTTTATAGATTTTCCTAATATTATGCTTTATTACTTCTAAGTTATGACAGAAGAGAGTCATGTATATTATCTATATACAAACTGTGTGTATGATTGCTATGGACAAAAACAACTGGACCGATTGTTATGTTTGGTTTATTGAAAAAAGCCCCCTATTCATTTATTAGGGACAAGTGTTCAAACTAACCACATAATGATAAACCAATTTTACAAATTCGAATGTGGAGTTTTCGTTGTTATGCTACACAATAACAAGGAAATGAATCATAATGAATTTTTCCACATTTTGTTTTTGAAAAGAAAATGTTTACAAACACCATATATCTAAAGCAAATAAGGCAGGCAAAGTTGTGGGCTGAAGTTAGTGTATTTACAAAATATTCCCAACAATCTCCTTATTTATGTAATAAAAAGTAAAATGCAAAGAACTAAAAGAATTAACTCTGTCATTTTAAGGTTAAAATAAATTAAGAAAGTTTTTAGAAGGATTTACGGTCAATATGTCACATGGACAGTTGGCTCAGTTGGTAAGAGTGCTTTTGGATGTAACCCCAGAGGCGTGGGTTCGAGTCCAGCAATATCCATAAATTACATTTTTATAATTAAGAAAATTGTCTTTGAATTAGCTACTTATAAAAAATTGTGTTATTTAGTTATATCATGGCTAGATTCCATTAGTTGAAAACATGATTACTTGGATAAGTTAATTAGAAAGGCTGCATAGCACAATAAGGATGTGTAATATGTAGCATTGAAGTCAATCAAAGTGTGAAATGTAAATGAGAGGGTGAGACAGACTAAATAATGTTGTAGAACAGAGGTCTTGGTGTAGACAAAAGACGTAGTAAAAAGCATAATAAAAGAACAACTGAGGTAGGAACAGTGTGGAGCAAAAAGGACAAATCAAACCTGATAGGAAGAATGAGTTTGACCCAAAACTTGAGGATATTTTAAGACGACAATCAAATAAGGAACATATTCTCAAATAATAAAAGTGGAAGAAATATTTTGCACATGTTACAATGTTGTAAAATAGTCTAAAATGTTAATAAATATTATATTTTAAAGTGTATGCTTATTGAAATAGTTGATGTGAATGTCTAAGAAAGTTTTATAGGAAAATACAATTGAACTCATAGACTAGAGACCACAAAAACTTCTGATTAAAGTAGGTTACAAAGCTTTTTCTTTGTTTATCTGCCTTTACTGCTTATTTAGTAACTCGGGTCTATTGAATATTTAAGATGAATTAAAGTAGAATGATTTACTATTTTATATTTAACTGAATTAGGTTTTAATTAATACATGGACTCACTTGTAAATTTGGTATTATTTTAGTTTCTTTTTGGGTTAGGTATGACAATGTATTGTGAAACATTATTTACTTTCAGTATAAACAGATCAATCCTAATCTAACTTAGTCTAAATGCATATCCAGAAAAATAATGACAGGCCATAAATATTTATGAATATAGCCGAATTATTAACACATTCATTGCAAATTCACATTTAATATGTCCAAGTCTCCGGCATAGTATTTACGTGACCAATTACGAAGTAATTTAAAAGATATATATTAAGATTGATGTCACACAGCTACACTAAAACTTTCTGGATATAGCATTGAATGTGTTAATACTCCTTAAAAAATAGATAAGTTGAATGAACATGGTTCACATCTCCATCAGAAACTCACTTCTCTATGGTTTAAAAAAGTGAAAGATGTTTTAAAATTAAACCAAATATGAAACTCTTTAAAAAGTAATCATGCTACATAACTGTAACTGTTTATTATTTTGTGAATTGACTTGTTTTGGGAAAGCAGACTTCATAGACTCTTACTAATTTATTCTCACATTTATTACTTTTTAATTTGCCTACAAAATAGGTATCTAATTTGAACACAAAAGTGTTCAAACACAAACCTAAAATATAATAAATATCATTAATTAGCAACAAATAATTTACACTTATACATTTTCATGTTATTTGCACACAGACACTTAACCTATACTAACAGCTATTCATGCTAACATTTATACCACAAATAAGAATTTATTAAAGTTGTTTGTGTCATTCATCTACTTGCAGTTTTTCTATTTGATTAGATACACAATCCATCTCCGGTGATGTTTCAAATGCAGGCTGTTGTTCTATTAACAGATTTATATTCTCTAGAGATTGACATCGTTTCGTTGAATTTCTTATATCTATATCTCCTATACCACTGGTAGAAGGTTCAAAAATGCTATACTTCGGCTCACTTTCAAAATCATTATTACAAATCGAATCAGAGTTCTCACTTTTAGTCCTGTGTCGAACGGGCACTAAATAGGGACACAGCCTGTTTTTAATAGTTGTTTTTTTCATACAATACCCAACAGTAACGTTGGATACGAACCTTGTATTAAGACGCACTACCCCGATGTTTGTTTTCGTTTCTTTGAGGTATTCTCTACGTGCTTCAGTTATTGCACTAAGCATGCCCAAGTCGTGTAAAGCTTTATCTAAGTTTTCTAAATTCTTGTGATGGTGTGGATTCTGAAATTATAAACGTAAATATAGCTATATACATAACACTACGTAATAGTTCTTTTCAAAAACCAAAATGTTAAGAAAAAAAGGAGCATACACTTTTTTCAAATTCATCGCATTTCATTCTGATTTAATTTAGGATTTGAAAAAAATATCTTAGAAAATCGCGTGAAAAATGAAAATAAACATTAGCTTCTAAAAGTCATAATAATCAGACAAACAATAAGTCTCAATAAGTCTATTGACATTTGACAGCTCAGAGAAGAGAGAACATATCGAAATAATATTATTTTGACACACGTGATACTCTTGACAGTATGGATACAAATATTCTCAATGTTCTCATAAATATTATGTATTGGATAAGTTTATTGTATTTTAGTATGAGCTGATTGTCTTGTTACCAATGCTCTCAACAGATAAACTCAGAATACAGAACAAGAAAGACCGTTCATTGTTCGATCGACAATCACATTCAAAGAATATATATTTTATTGTAACGATCACATTTACGCCGGAACGGCGTAGTTTATGAATGTTATATGTAAGTCAGTGTCATCAAAGATAGGTTTGTAACTACATACATAGTTATAGGTGAGATGTGCTTGAGTCGTGAGGAGGCGAGAGGCGAGAGCGGGTCGCGGCACCAATTCCAAAAATAACAATAGTTGTAACTAGAATTGGATTAATTAATTATTTTGGATAAGAATACGTTATTATTTTTATAATTTTTATTGCTTATTATATCTATTGTATAAGAATAGTGTTTTTGAAGTCGGTTGTTTTTTTGTTATTTTTTTTTTAAATAATGAGTGTTAACTTCGCAAAGTTTCTAAAAATCATTTCGACACGTGTTGTGTCCTCTAACTTGGCATGTTTCAGGTGCTGTAACTTACTCGTCAAACGAAATTAATACAATGATTTACGCGAATAACGCCTAAATTCTATCGTATTATTTTTTACAGACAGAACATCGCGGTAGTCGTTTACATTCAATAAATTATATTATAACATTAAAAGAGTAAAAAAATTACGTTAAAAGTAGGTATAACTATAGAAAATTACACTTTCCAACAATATAATATTTTGTATAGTCTGCTCATAAATAAATCTTTGGCTCTCTAAAGAAAACTTTTTTCTGCACTGGAGTTAAGAGTATGACAACTCTCTCTGTTATATCTATTTAAACATTTTATTGAGATAAAACTTTTAGTTGCAAATGCAACGAGTAAGTACAAGTTAAGAAAAGGGTTAATGCAGTGCTAAATCGAAGCACGTCGTCGAAATCAGATTTCCAGTTACCCGACTGGAACCCGCAAGTTTTGGTTATTGTCAAAAGCTGTTCTTGATTTGTGAGCATCATGCGTAGGTATGCTAGAGCCTTCGATTAAGGCAATCCGACTTCGCTGCGCTCCAACTAGATACCGCACTACCTAAGAACAACAGCTTTTTTATAACGGCAACTATTAGATGCAAATTTTGTAACATACGCTTCGTGTTACATTGAAATTAATAAAATATAAATATAATATGTGATCCCAGCGTCTTTTTTATTTCTTGTAGTATTATTTTTATAAAGTTTAAGGTAGGTACTACGCAACCCGGCATTTTAGTTTCAATTATTAACAAAGTTTAACAGAACATGTGGCACGTCAACGTCACACATTGTTTGAGACTGACTCAAGTACGCCCACTTTGGCGTAATGTTAGCCACATGCCATAGCCGTATGCCACACTTTGCAACTACGCCTGCGATATCTAGTTGAAGCGCAGCGGAGACCAATCCTTAACTTAGGCACGGTATTGCTTGTGGTGGCGTCGCGACGCGTCGTGTGCCGATATCGTCTCCTTCCCTCAAATATGTGCGAAGGGAACGATGGCTGGTCCATGCGTTAACTCATATACTGGTGCTTGTGGTGCCAAGTTGACTTTAATAGTTAATAAATCATTTTATTTGTTGAATGAAATAACTAATTCTGGCAGTCAATGAATTCAAGCTGGTAAAGGTTAATGTATTCAATATACGATAATTTATAAATATAATTATATTATTATACATTAAATTCTTCATTACTTTTTATGAAGTAATTTATATTATATAAACACGATTCATATATTGAATGCAGCAGTACCTTACTAATTTGTTATGTATATTACAGCCATTGTAATATACTCGATTTGATTCAAAAGAGTGGCTGTGGAGTTTCTTGTATGTTCTTCTCAAGAGCTCAAATTTTTACGAACATATTATAATAAATTCAGTAATTTAAAAGAAAAATTTGTAGTGACGATTCAAAAGCGCTTAGTGTAAGACTAATTGAATAAAGTTTATTTGAATTTGACTTTGGCAACTTCATACCAACCGTCCCTGCCGCCGCTGCACATAAGTCATAACACCCTGGCCCTTCCGGCAAAACAGAGAGCCTATCTTCTGTGCGCTCCTTTTGCCTCCATCTTGACTCTTGACGACAACGGAAAAACACCGCCGACCATCAACCACTACGGTGTCAGAGCTCTATGCCTGAAGTACAGTTCCGACAGAAAACTGTTTGGGGAGCTCTATTTTCGTTGGACGTTAGGAGGTCGAGTGGGCCGGATGGCATTTCTCCAACTGTGCTTAGAACGAACGCCCCTGAGTTGATGCCTGAGGTGACGCGTTTATTCCGGTACTCTTACTCGAAAGGCGTAGTCCCTGACTTATGGAATCATCCGCGGTCATCTGCAGGGCAAAGCCAAATTGGCTTCGAAGAAACTGGGCGTCATAAATTGACTACGGCAATACTTCAAGCCGGCCCACATTCTGGCGTCATCTCTGGTCTGGCGCGCCCTAGTATCAGCTCGATCCACCACCACCACCATTTGACCACGTGCAAAGCAGGGCAGCTCGAATTGTCGGGGACCCAGTGCTCTATGAACGGCTGGATCACTTGGCGTTGCGACGTCGGTCGCTTCGTTGTGTGTCTTCTACATCATTTATCACGGGGAGTGTTCCGAAGAGCTGTTTCACCTGATTTCTGCCGCTAAATTTCACCTTCACATGACACGCCACAAATTAGGATATCATCCCCGGAATGAGCTTCAAGGCCAGCAACGCTCCTGTTATTCCTTTGGTTTTGCAAGAGAATGATGGCGACGGTGATCACTTGACCCGTACGCTCGTTTGTCCCCATTTTCCATTAAAACAAAAAAAAATCTTACATATAAATAAAAAACGGACTCTACATACAAATAATTTGTTCTACGGATCCTTTTTCGAATTTACAGACTGCCATCTGTCACGTACTTCGCAAACTACATTAATTAATAGTTTATTTCTTAGTAAGACTTAGATCTTAGACTAAGATTATTTATACATCTGTGAAATATACAGCTGTGAAAACGTCGAAAAAAAGAGGTTTTAGAACCTCTTTAACCTCTATTTAGAGAAATTCACGCACACGAACACGAAGTGTCATACAAACCGCGAGTGTAAGACGTAACTTGTCAAGCATAGTAAAGTGTTATTCCTGGCCTTTTTTCATCGGTTGCTTAACAACTAGAGACTCTATCTACCTAGACGTATTAATTAGCCAAGGTTTACTACTATCTAGGAGCGCTCGCTGCAAGTTGGTTCACTAACCAACTAAATTAACTGCTCCCAGTCGCGAAGTATTTGATTGATTTATTTATTTTTATTCAACAAAATGCAGGTAGAATCGGTCGAAATAATGTGTGACGAGTCTTTTACATTTTGCCAGTGTAACTAGTGTTTGAATATTACATTACATTAACATTAATAATCAAGGTATACCAATAGTTATACATAGACTTTAAGGCGAGGTTTTCCCAACACTCAGGCTCAAAATTGCTTGATCCTATATCTATAAGATTCGATTGGTACGCATAGACACGGGCATGGCAAACAAAGTATGCGCAAGCGGTCCACCATTAAGTGATATTAATTGTCAATATGCGCGTAAGTTAATGGTTTAATGATGATTCGCTTTCCTTTTCTGTCTTGCTGTATCTCCTTTACACGTCATGTTCTTCCCTTTCGCACTCTTTGTTTGTGCGTTAATTACGCAGGTCAATTGTAAATCTATTAAATACATATATATATCTCTTGGCGTTGCGTAGAGACGTCGCTTCATTGTGTGTCTTCTACCGCATTTATCACGGGGAGTGTTCCGAAGAGCTGTTTAACCTGATTCCTGCCGCCGAATTCCACTTTCGCACGACACGCCACAAGTTAGGATATCATCCCCACCATCTGGATGTGTGGCGGTCCTCCACAGTGCGGTTTTCAAGGAGCTTTCTCCCTCGTACTACAAAGCTGTGGAATGAGCTTCCTTGTGCGGTGTTTCCGGGACGATACGACATGGGTACCTTCAAAAAAGCGCGTACACCTTCCTTAAAGGCCGGCAACGCTCTTGTGATTCCTCTGGTGTTGCAAGAGAATGTGGGCGGCGGTGATCACTTAACACCAGGTGACCCGTACGCTCGTTTGTTCTCCTATTCCATAAAAAATAAAAAAATATATATATATATTATTTTATGTAAATATGGATTGATGTAATCTCGTTCTCAAACACAGGGTCTGGCATATTTAATTGAAAAAACAATTAGGTATGTCAAATAAATTTTGTAAGTAGTTTGTATATTCAATCTGAACGTAGTGTTTAATATCTCTTTGCAGGTTTTAACTGTGTTGTATATGTGTGATGATTGATGACATAATATTGCGGACGCATCGATACGTCAGTATTAGATTTTATACAAAAATATTTTTCAACAATTCATTACCTAGTTTAAAGGTTGAATAATATGGCAGAAGTATTAAAGGAATGGCTTTCACAACGATTACAAAGACCTATCAATTGGGAAGCTGAGGAATTTGGTAACAAAATGAAAAACGGCTACATTATCTCTTGTGTACTACGTAGCTACCACATCATAGATGATGATAAACATTATTTTATTAGAGATGGTGACAATGTTGAAGAAATTAAGAACAATTGGAAACTTTTAAAGGATTGGCTGAAGACGATAGATATTACTCCTTCGGATGCTGATATTAAAAGTATGATAGAAGGTAGAGGCTCTACGCTATTACGTTTGTTTTATCAATTATTTCTCCACCTAGATAAAAAGGATCGGACAAACTTTGTCAAAAGAGAAAGAAAAATGGCATCGAATCTCGTTGAGAAAATTGATCATCGATTTACTATCAGTAGTGTATTCGAAGAACCAGAACCCTTTGTAGACGATTTGTCTCGACCATTATTAAACGAAAAAAAGTTAATAGAGTGGCAAAAAATAAAATCCCAGCAAGTTAAAGATACGTATGATTGTATCAGGCATAAATATTCTAAGATGTTAAATGAAATTAAAAAGAAGTCCATACCCGTACAACAACCCGGTGAGAGACCAAAATGTATTTCAGATAAGGACAAAAAGGATATGACAAAATTTGGTCTTAAGAATCCGTGTAAGTTTGAAAATATGACGTATGAAAAATTGATTGATTTAGAACAAAAAGCTAATGAGCGAAAGAAAACTTTTATTGATTCGGAATGGGCACAAAAATATATGGAAAATTTGCACACTAAAATAAATAAAAACTCTGATTCGGAAGAATTTCATAAGCAAATCAGAAACGTTATAAGTGGTACCTTATGGGATATGACGGTAGCAGAAGAAGAGTCAAATCATGACACGGAGCTTGCAAAAAAAGTAATGAAATTGTCCCAATTTGAAAAACAAATGGTCACACAAATAATGGAAACAAGACAACAAGCTCGTAATTTGGTCAAGAACAGAATAACAGGTGAAGCGGAGTTTACTGATCAAAGAACTAACCAATTCAATCAGTATTTTGATAACCTTAAGGAAGAAATTGCACTAGGTCATCAAGAAATTGATTTCGAGGAACAAAGACAGAAAATGCTTCATAAAAGGTTATATGCAGAGAAAATGAAAAGAAAGCGTCAGCATTATTATGAGATTTGTTATGATACAGTCCTAGCTATAGTGGACTATGCCACAAAATTTGCTTATTTTAAACTGTTACTTGAAAACGACATTCCCGATCATTTTATACATGAATGGAAAAATTTATTTTTCAAAAAACAGCCTATATTTGACATTTTTGAGCCCACAGAAAATATTTTAAAGGATAATTTATATGAGGAGACAAATACTGAAGAGGAAATAATAAGACTTGAACTTGTTCGACAGCAAGCTATGAACGATTCTGAATTTATAGAATATCATAACTATATGTATCCGTGGATACTTAGCACTTTGATTCCTAATTACGATCCAGATTCTGAAGAGAGGAAATTTGAAAATTTAGGATCAAGAATACTTGGACATGTGGTATATACTCTACTTGAAATTAAATATCCATACCCTCCACAACGTCCTCCGGCTGAGTTACCCAATTTCGTATCCAAAGCTCTAGTCCGAGGTGTTCCAGATAAGTCTATAACGGTAGCAATGCAAATTTTATTGAAAGCACGGAAAATTCATGTTGTACGAATAGAGGCTGCTGTTAATTTCTGTTTACGCAAGTTTAAAGTAGAAATGATAGGTTGCACTGACATAGAACTATCTTTTGATAAATTTTTAATGGCAGCGCAGGAAGAAGAAGACAAAGAGTTAATTAAGTTATTAAAAGCTGAAGATGAAATTATAAGTAAGAGTAGTGAAGCAATTATGGCGGCTATAACAGGGCCTCAACCTCCAAATGTAAAACAAACTCAAACACCAAAAACTATTCCTGAAGAAGAAATTGTTTTATCACATGCTGCAGATCTCGGCAGATATGCATACAATTCTTTAGAAGCAGGAGATTCGTTAACTGATTATCTGATTGCAGCTATGATTGTGGAATATCTCAAGGACCAACATGACATTAATGGATTTGTAATAATAAACTATCCGAATTCTTATCACGAAGCACAAATATTAGAGGAAACATTTTCAGGTAGATGTCCGCCGGATGAAAAAGAATTAGATGATAGTGACGATGTTTATCTAGAAGAAAGCATAGTTAAACATCGAAAAGTAGAAAATGACCCTTTTAAAGAATTAAGAGTTTCGAAATTGGTTAATGACCCACATAAGAAAATAAGGGATCAACCATTTGAAAGTTATTTTACATGTTATTTAAATTTAAAGGAGAGTGAAGATATTCTTAGAGAGTTTGTAATATGGGAGCTAAATGAAGAAAATTCTGACTTCATTGATAGATTTTATGCTGCACTAGGAATCAATTATAGTATGTACTATGAAGTTATCGAAAAGGAACAATTAGGTTTGATTTGTAAGTACATAATAGGAGATCATTCAATGCCGATGAAGTCTTACGAAAATCTTTTTGGAGAGAATGTCATGAGTACTTTAGATTTTCCATCATCAGATGTTAGGAAAATGAGGTCAAAAATAGTTAAATCAGAAATAATGAATGGTAAGTCTAAAGAAAAAATTCCTCGTGGATCGAAAAGTCGTTTATCCGTTACCACTGAGCTCAAACTAGTGAAATCCACTGATTCAAAGTCAGAAAATACAGCAGATGAAGAGCCATCAATAAAAATGATTAATGAAGAATTTGAGAATAAATCTTCAAAGACATCACTCAGCGTAGATGAGATTAAACTTCTAGCAGGTGAGGAGAATTGGAATTACGGAGTTATACCGATAGCTGAAATTATTGGAACTGCATTAGCCACATGCTGGGAAGAGATAGAGAAAATATATATCAATGACCTACAACAGTTGTTTTATGCAAAACGCTTGCAGATGAATTTGGTTGTACCCTATACACGATTTATTAAGGATAAAATGACACAAATTATAACACTTCCATCAGAAAAACAAGATATGGTATATCAATTTCAGAAGGATTATAACGACTTTGAAAATGATTGGCGTGATGTCAATCTAACAAAAAATGAATGGCATTGCCGAATTAAAGAATTACAAGACAAATTATATAAAATTTGCGATGAAAGAAAAATATACGCAGAAAAACAAAGACAATCTCTTATTTGTGAAAATTGGGCTGTGGAAGAATTAACTACATTAGCGAATACCTACATTTCATGTATGCAAACGGAAATTAATCAGTGAGTGCATAATATATTAGAAACCTATCTCATTTTATCATTATGCTTAACAATTATTTAAGATTGAGTTGATAAGATTAAAATAATAATATGAGTTAATGTTTCAGTTCTTTTCTCA
Source organism: Leptidea juvernica (assembly GCA_949711755.1). Taxonomy (NCBI): domain Eukaryota; kingdom Metazoa; phylum Arthropoda; class Insecta; order Lepidoptera; family Pieridae; genus Leptidea; species Leptidea juvernica. The sequence goes on along the minus strand of CATIXQ010000002.1, from coordinate 13,319,642 downwards.
TCTTTCAAGTCTTTCACGATTTTTATTTCGCAATGATAAAACGCTTGCCCCCAAACGACCGCTTGTCATCAAAGGAACTTTCTAAAATATTCAGAGACTCTGATGAAACTTCTGGAAGTAAGAAGGGAGGTGAAGATAAATTGTACAGACATTTAAAGAATGCATTTCAGGAGTTACAATTAAAAAATATAGAAATTGATTACAGTAATAACCCCTTTAATATGGTGTTGGAAAACAATGCAAAGTTTGCTCTTAAGGTGATCAAAGATACAAATGATTCGTATCGTTCTCTAATTGCTCGAGAATATAGTGAGGTTTCAAGGAATGTAACAGCTCCAAAGAAAAGAGACGAAATTTCATCGAACGAATCGGTTAATGAAGAGGAAATATTTAAGCAAAATGCTCTGAAATGCATAGAAGAATGGTCAATGGCTATTAATGGAGAAATGTTCCGGCTGAATAGACGTATTTTAGCACTACAATATAAATGTTTCCAAGATATGAAATTATTCAATGATTGCATTTACAAGGCATTTATGGACATTCAAAATGAAATTAATAATTATTACGCTAATGAAATAAAGTCTGTTGATCGTCTTTGTAAATACATGCAGATGGCCGTCGAAGGAGGTAAAAGAATTCCAGAAAGTCTTATATTAGAACATGACACATTTGTTATAGACCCTAACTTACTACAATTTGAGCCTGAAAGTGTTGGAGATAACATTAAAAATGATGTAATAAGTGAAACAGAGTTTAAAATAGGGCAGTTGGGTAGATTAAGATCGCAACTTAAAATAGTAGCACCCGTAGGTATTGCCCTTCAACAGGCGTTTGTATATGTATTACAAGATTTTATAATATTTGGAAAGGAATCGTGCGATGGACCATTGTTTCCTCAAGCTTGGAAACAAATTGACCCTGAACAGGTTTTAAAACTTACATATTTGTTATTTGGGGAGACAGCATATGTGGACTGGAGAGATTTCCTAATTTATTGCCTAAATGTTAGGTTTCCTTCAGTGGATGAACTATTACATTTGCGTAAGCGTTTCCGGTGCTACGATCTTGAATCTACAGAACTAATATCTAGGAATGACTTTTTGGCTGAAACACTTTGGTTTGAAAAAGAACTAGATTGCATCGACAATTTAGGCTTGCGAATCAATGTCATAAAACATTTTCTGTTTGAACTCTTTGAAACCGCTGAAGACGTAATGAACTATTCTGCATTCCTCCTAGCATTCTGTAAGAGCAATAATCCTATTGAAGGATTTGCAAAGGCTCTAAGTATGGCAGTTGGTAAAAAAGTTTGTTTCTGCTGGGAGGAATGCAAAGATGTTATTTGTGAACTTATAAAAGTTAAAATGTACAAAGACGAATGCTTAACACGCGCATTAGAATCTACGAATCAATTTATTGAAACAGTGCTAACGAATGTTATCAACACATGCGAAGGCACTACTTTGATTGAGTTAGAATATACAGAGCCTTTGCCAGATATGGAAAAGAAAGGAAAAAAGGGTAAAAAAGCGAAGAAACTCGATAGCCCCCAAAGTGCTCGAATACCAAAATCACAGAAGAGCCTTGTTAGTCGTAGTAAAATGGCGCAATCAGTGACAGATGTAAAGATGACATTTATTTGCCCGCCGTGTGAGGTAGAAGTGGAAACGGTTGAGGAAAAACCACCAGAAAAGGAAGAGGTACAGGAGGAAAAGAGAGAGGTACCACGGCCAGATCCCAATTTGGTATATGCTGTTAGTCAACAAACTATTTGGAATATACTCAGAGTTTGTCTGCCTTGGCATTTTGAACTGCTACCTGAAGAGAGAGCTACACAGTATGTTAGAGAATTACGTGAAATATTGTTAAAGCTTGAAGTTGATACTGATAATAAAGATATTTACGTAGCCAAACTCGTCACTGAGCCCGCAATTTGCAAAATATTACATAAAACTAAGAAATTTTACGCCATCAATATAAATGAAGAGATTCAGAAGGTGTTTCTGTAAGTATTGGTTAGTAAACATTATGTCCAAATTTTTCAATATTGATTATTGCATGTAATTAATAATAGAAGATATTATTGATGATTATGAAATAAAACCAGATTTTTCAATATTTTTCATTTTATTTCTACGTTTGGTTGGAAATTTACCAAAATATAGGTAAACAGTTTATTCACTCTCATTTTGACTAAAATGCATCGCAATGTGTTCAGCTTTCCCTGCCGAATGTTCGTTTAGAGCTTTAGACGTACTTAGTGTATTCCATCTGAAATAACATGAACAAACGACAATATATGTCTTAATAAGAGTTACAAGAATATTTACTTACCATTAAGTAAGGTCGTTTGTCCAGTTTTAGGAATAAAATTTCTTTATTAATTTGTTTCACACAACTTTGACGGTAAATGTTTTTCTAACTGAGCCAACCGTTCGAGTGACGTATCGTCATAAAATCTCTTATGCTTTGTTCAACTAGATTGTAGATTAAGCCACAACCTGAGAGCTGAACAAAGCAAACAAGATTTTATAACGATACGCTACTCGAAAGGTTGGCTCAGTTGGTTAGAGCACCGGCACGGAACACCGGAGGCCGTGGGTTCGAGTCCCGCATCGTTCATAATTTTTTTTTTCAAATTTTATTTGTGAATTATCATTATTTTTGGAATCGAAGAGGAGAACAAACGGGCATACATAAGGGTTATCTGATGGTATGTGGTCAAAGCGGCCCATATCTCTCTTGTACCAAAAGAATTATAAAACCGACTGTTACCAAACTTAAGAGGCATCAAATAAATGTATATAATATGAATAAGAAAACAAATTCTTTTTATGGAAAAAGGAGGACAAACAAACGTACGGGTCACCTGGTATTAAGTCATCACCACCACACAACTTCTCTTGCAACACCAGAGGAATCACAGGAGCGTTGCCGGCTTTTAAGGAAGTCGTACGCGCTTTTTTGAAGGTACCCATATCGTATCATCCCGGAAACACCGCACTATGAAGCTCATTCCACAGCTTTGCAGTACGTGGAAGAAAGCTCCTTGAAAAGCGCACTGTGGAGGACAGCCACACATCCCAAATTAATTAAACCCAGAAGTGTGGGTTATCACTTTAAAAACATAACAAATTGTTTTTCTAAACTCCAATTTCAAATTTAAATGTCAGTTATCTAGAGAAAGCATGAAGCTCACTAGATGGTAGATAGGTACTAAATTGTGAAAAACAAAATTTTATTAACGATCCGGGACTCGAACCCACGGCCTCCGGCGTTCCTTGTCAGTGCTCTAGCCAACTGAGAGAACCGTTCGGGAGACGTATCGTCATAAAATCTTGTGTGCTTAGTTCAACTCTCAGGTTGTGGCTTCATTAACAGGATCTACTTTACAGTTGATAACCTGCTCAACCCCAATATTTGCATATTAGAATCACTTTAAAAACTTAACAAATTGTTTAGGTACTAAATTATTTATATTTTATATCACCTTCAAATATGAGCAATGAATCGCTGCCCCTCTGGAAATTATTATTGAAAATCAACCAACAGAAATATACAAATATTGGGTTTCAGCAGGTTATCAACTGTAAAGTAGATCCTGTAGGTAGATGAAGCCACAACCTGAAAGTTGAACAAAGCATACAAGATTTTATGACGATACGTCACTCAAACGGTTAGCTCAGTTGGCAGAGCTCTGGCCCGGCAGAGGTCGTGGGTTCGAGTCCCGCATCGTTCATAAAATTTTGTTTTCAAATTTTAATTGTACAGAAATATAGTCGAATACCAACAAACACCCATTGGAGATATAAATGCCTCCGAGAGTTTACAATCTACTCAGAGCATGGAATCGTCAAGGTAAACTAAATATTGTCATAAGATAAAGAAATACCTCATAAACATGTATGAACCTGTATGTGTGTATGAACCTTAGCTCCAATAGTAATTTGAATAGCCGTTCAATCTAATGTACTGGGAGGTGGGCATTGCAAGCACTCCACTAAATAATTCTGAGTATAGTAATCTGAAAATTGTTTTGTCGTGAATTTTGCGCAGGGAATGTAAGATAAGATCATTTATTCGTACTCATGGGTATACATAAGATATTTATGTGTTTTGTACTTTTATTGTGATATGTTTCACAATAAAAGTTCTCCATTCCTTGCCCGCATGCAAATAATAATTAATAACAAGTCAAACAAATATATACTACTAGCTGACCCGACAGACGTTGTTCTGTATATAATAAATAAAATAATGTTTTTATATGAATTTGTCAATAATATATCATAACATCAAAAATTACTTCGTAAAATATGCACCCTGCTGTCGTAATGAAATTGTTTCACAGCAGAACTGTCAAACCGTGCGTCAATAAATTCTCTCATGGAAATTATGTATGGACACATCAAAGGAAAAACAAATTTGTTGTTTTTATTTAATTTACCAGCATTTTCCTATTTATTCACCTTTTAAACCTTCTCTGGACTTCCACAAATAACTCAAGACCAAAATTAGCCAAATCGGTCCAGCCGTTCTCGAGTTTTAGCGAGACTAACGAACAGCAATTCATTTATATATATGTAGATATACACAATGTCAGTCAATTGATATGTAAATAATACAAATTGGTAAAACGTAACTGAATTAAGTAAAATTATAATTTAAAATGTTAATTGAGTGAAGCATCTGAAAAGAAGTCTTTTATAGAATAGTACGATTTAAGATTAAATAGTTTCTTTTTAAAACAAAGCACTATCTCTGCGCCTCAATAGGGCTACTGGAAATCTAACCACTGGTAACTACTTCGGTTAACGGATCAGCCTAGTTTACCAGTGGGAGGCTCCTTTGCACAGGATGCCGGCTAGAATATGGGTACCACAACGGCGCCTATTTCTACCGTGAAGCATTACTGTGTTTCGGTCTGAAGGGCGCCGTAGCTAGTGAAATTACTGGGCAATGGGACTTAACATCTTATGTCTCAAGGTGACGAGCGCAGTTGTAGTGCCGCTCAGAATTTTTGGGGTATTTCAAGAATCCTGAGCGGCACTGCATTGTAATGGGCAGGGCGTATCAATTACCATCAGCTGGACGTCCTGCTCGTCTCGTCCCTTATTTTCATTAAAAAAAAAATCCAACGCGTAAATGCTTCCAGTATCATTTGGTACATTTCCTAGTACATGATGTTAATGTAAGTATCTATATACATATAAAGTATTGTAAATATAGTTGCATTGTTTTACAAATACCTTTCATTTTATTATTTAGACATTATGAGTTCACGGTATATGATTGCTTTTTGCTTAAACGCTTTGAACATATCTTGTTGGCTAGGAATTAGATCGTCTTAGTAGCTACGGATCCTCCGATGTTGTATATTTCTTTAGATTTCACTTTAGAGTTTGTAGATATTACGAATTTACGAGCTCATGTATGTGAATGTGAATGTGAATGTATGTGAATGTGAATGTGTGAATGTGAATGTATGTGAAAGAATATATTTTATTGTAAAAAAGCGTGGGGTGTAGAAGAATTATTATTTTAATAATATCTTAAAAAGCACCCCACGCTTTTTTTACAATAAAATATATTTTTTTTACAATATTTTCAATTTAAATTTATTTTCTATTGTTTAGTTGAATTTTATATACCTAAAGCGTGCTTTTTAGTTTTTTTTAACTATTATTTATTTTTAATTTTTTAGTCAAATTAGTGTAATGTCATCGGTCCTCGATAAATCTACAAAGTTTGAACGAAATCTAGCCGTTTAAAGTGGGTCAAAATAGCGCCCAAAGAAGTCGGTTACAAACATACAAACATACAGGTGAAGCTAATATAAAGCATATAATATATATATATTATGGACTTGAATTTGAACTATACACCATTGTGTATATACCCTCATTAGGGATTGCGAACACTGAAATAAAGGGATGGGCGTTTGGGCGAGTAGAAGAATCGATACAAGCGGGAACTCGATGGCATTACGCTAGTCTGGGCGTTCTGCCAATGATCAATTTTGCAATTTAAATGTAAACAGCTCCGTATAATTCTTACAGCCACTACCTACCGGCTATGCTACTCCCTACCCATTACAATGCAGTGCCGCTCAGGTTTATTGAAAAACCCAAAAATTCTGAGCGGCACTACAATTGCGCTCATCACCTTGAGACATACGATGTAAAGTCTCATTTGCCAAGTAATTTCACTAGCTACGGCACCCTTCAGACCGTAACACAGTAATGTTTAAACATTACTGCTTCACGGCAGAAATAGGCGCAGTTGTGGTACCCATAATCTAGCCGGCTTAATGTGCAAAGGAGCCTCCTACTGGTAAAAGTCAGGTGGGATTCTATCCTTAAACGGCTGGCTGTGGTGCGTCCATCCACAGTGATTACAATGGATCATTAATGCATATTCTACTTCCATATTTCCAGATTGATATTGTACGATAAGGTTCTTGTAATTACAACGAGTTACAGATTAAAAAAAAACTTGACAGGTGTCAAGGGACATCCGAATGGAACGAATTCCTTTTGATTAATTATTGAAGGAATTGTAATATACATTTAATCGTAATATATATAAATTACGTGACACGTTGTTTGTCCGCGATGGACTCCTAAACTAATGAACGGATTTTAATGGGGAGTACATTATCGAGTGCAGTTTAGTCCAACTTGAGACATAGGATAGTTTTTATTTCGATTTGGGACCCATTATTATTTTTAATCCCAATATTTGATTTGCGTGGACATATTTTCTGTGAGAGAATTTATTGACGCACGGTTTGACAGTTCTGCTGTGACACAAATTCATTGTAACAAAAGGAGCATACCTACGTTACGAAATAATTGTTGATGTTATGAAATATTATTGAAAAATTAGTTTAGTTATTGTTTTATTTATTAAGTATGTACAGAACAACGTCTGTCGGGTCACCTAGTATTATATATAAATATCCGGACGACCGAGCCTTGCTCGGATTTTTCAGAATGTGCCAAACTTGAACAAACAAAAAAAAACTAATAGGACATCTGGATTCGAACCAGGGTCTTCTGCTTTCCAGATCACCCAATGTCCCATCTGAGCTATTATAGTCTTGTGTATATAATATATATATATATATATATATATATATATATGTAAAACACGGATAAATTTACACGGATACATTTTTTAATATTGAAACCTAGCTACGTCGAATCCTCGCCCCCGAAACTACCTGTATACTAAATTTTATTAAAATCGTTGGAGCCGTTTCCGAGATTCAGAATATATATACAAGAATTGCTCATTTAAAGATATTAAATTATAGGGCACCTATATTATAAACAATCATTAATAATAATTAATTATAATAATAACAATAATATAATGTAATTATAGAATAATAATTATATACAAGAATTATTGCAATTACTTAAATACTATGATAATATTATAATATATTGTTATATATGTTTATATTTAGTTAATATTAACTAAATCTAAATGTATAATTTTATTACAAGTTAAATGATTATAATAATATTAATTATGAAAGCTTTATTATTAATAAATTATAAATAATATATATACCAATATATATATTTATTTATGTCCCGTAATTTATAATATATTTCATAACGCCGCACGGCTTACAACTATAGCAAAAAGTGTCGTTACAACTTTTGGTCTTAATTTTTTCCGTCTTAGTTAAACCCCCTTTCGCAACGCGTGATAAGGAACTTCATTCCAAAAGTTTGTGTGTACTTATAAATACGCACGCAAAAAGTTATTCTTCTCTGGGGTAACAAAACAAAAATCCTTAAAAAAAATATGCTGCGTGCTATATTGTGTTTGTACAAAAAACAATATTGTATTTATAGAAGATATTAAATACAACCAATGATAATATTAATATACCACATAATTTAGTTAAATAACGTATAATTTAATATCATCTATTCTTCAATTGTCCCTTAACACAACCTTCTTTGTACAATTTTATACCTGCTGAAGTACCCCCGCCCAACTTCCGTCAAATGTCTCCTCTCCCTAGTTTTCACTCCTTTTGTGCATATTTTGTGTAAATATATTAAAATAAATAAGATTAAGTTGTAAATAGCACTAAGTACTTATATTAAATAATTTAAGTAATTATATTTGTGTATGTCCCTTATAGTCCTAACAGCATGTATATTTGTTTCAGGTATAAGAAAATAAAACTTGTTTCAATCTTAAGCACCGATCACAACCATTAAAATTAGTAAAACAATACTCTAATCTTGGTGGTCTACCTTAACGTGACATTGGCAAATTTGTGGTACACCTTCCACAGGAGCCATAGTAGGAAGAATATAATAGAATAGATTAGAATTAAATATCATTAAATTATTTTTATACAATTAGTGAGAAATTTAATTTTTTATTTTAGAACTTGTATATAAATTGAAATTTATTTAACTATCGTCCATTGCTTGTGGTTCACTAGACATTTGAGTTACAAGAGGCTTATGGAAGCTGAAGTTTGATAAAAATGGTCGAGTTGACCAACTAACGTGAGGGTGTCGAATTTGGGAGTCGGTACATCGTAAAAATTCACTCTGACAATATTTCCCTAACGTGCTAAAAGATGTATTTTGGTGGTATTTCAAAAAAGGTGTCACTGCGCTTAGTATACTTAAACTCATTGGTACCATGTTTGCGGGACGATACAACATAGTTATAACCCGTGCCAGTAAAGAAACAAATTCAAAATGGCCACTTACGACTCGCACCCACTCGCGCATGTAACATCACCTATCTCCCATCCCTATTTCACTGTAAAAGCGACCTTTAAGTTCGTTTCATAATTGGCACGAGTTATTCCATCAAAAATCGTGGGTACAAATTACTTTGAGAAGTGTCGAGATAAGCAAGACTTGTATCTCATGGTAAGTAATACGATTTGTACATAACGATCGCAGTGCCATCAGGGTTTTAGAAAAACCCAAATTTCTGGGTAGCACTGCGGTTACACTCGTCACTTTAAGACATTAGAAGTTGCAATGCAATAACGCTCAGGATTCCTAAAAAACCCCAAAAATTCGGAGCCGCACTACAAGTGGCTCGTCACCTTGAAACATTAGATGTTAAGTCTCATTTGTCCAGTAATTTCACTAGTTGCAGTGCCCTTCAGACCGAAACACAGTAATGTTTACACATTACTGCTTAATGGCAGAAATAGGCGCCGTTTTGGTACCCATAATCTAGCCGGCATCCTGTACAAAGGAGCCTCCCACTGGTAAATCAAATCAAATCAAATGGCACTGTGGTACCCACCTACCAACCCCATCCATATCGGCGTCTTGTACAAATACACCTGTCACTGGTACACATAAAGGGAAATCGAAGCGTGAGCGGCGCAACAATTTTGGACACCAAACTTATATTGAATGAAACTCAGATAAGCTATGCGTGAAACATTTTCGATTTCATTTCGATAAACGTTATCATCATCATCATCAGCCGGAAGACGTCCACTGCTAGACAACGCCTTCCCCCAAATATTTCCACGACGATCTGTTCTGCGCGGCCCTCATCCAACGTATAAACGTTAAATAATTTGATACCATTTAGTTATATTTAGTTATAATATGTTTTTAGAATCTAGGTAATTGATCCATCGTATTAACATCAGAATCTAATTACCAGAAAGGTACTAAAATTGCAACTCTATGTCTGGCCCGACAGTGAACGGGTGAGTAGATTCCCCCTGCCGGTATATCTGGATATTGCTTTCCACCCGTTCCAATTTTAACTCCGTTTTATTTGCCAGAATTGGTCCTAGGTAACGAGAAAATTGCTTTTAAACAAACTCAAACTCTATAGCACAGCATTAAGGCTACATTTGAGTTTGTGTATTTTGAGAGGATTAATACGATTTGATTAGGAGTATCTATCAGTGTTTGTATTTCTTGTGTAAATACATTTTCAATTATTGGTTTGTTCATAATTAGCATTCGTATAGCGAGCTTTTGATTTGAGCTCGAGTTTTTGCTTACGGAAAACTTTTCATTTATAATAAATCATAAATATAGATTAGTGTAGGATACAAATGTAATAGAATATATATATTTATGACTATCGTCAAACGTTATTTTGCCATATAAATTATTTTTAAAGTGAAACTTTTATTATATCGTCTCAAACTTTTTCGTCTGTGTGTTGCATGTTGCGTGACGGGTGGGACGGCGCCTGTAGTTCGCATTATTTCCCAATATCATTACAATTTTCCAAGTATAAAATTATGATAAAGCGATTTTTATATCCTCAATGGAATATTATTCCAAAAATTTTTAATTAAATGTCTATAATATGAAAAAAAAATCACTTTTACCGTGGTTTCATAAAACCACACAATCCTTTTAGAGTTAAACCGTTTCTTAGACATTGCAACATTATTTTTCTAAAATAAACGTAACCTATGTTACTCCTTATTACATCAGCTACCTGCCAATAAAAGTCCCGTCAAAATCGGTCCAGCCATTTCAGAGATAAGCCGGAATAAACAGACAGACAGACAGACAAAAATTGTAAAAAATGTTATTTTGGTGTATGTTCCGTACATGTAGTATAAAATGGTTACTTCAATATTACAAACAGACACTCCAATTTTATTTATATGTATAGAAGATTTGTTTAAGTTATAACTACTTACAATGTCAGAAAGATATAAGAATCTAGAGTGAAGCATTTTATTATCGTTCGACGGGAAAATGTGATGCCATAGATTTCAATGCCGTTTTAAAAATGGCGATATTATTAAAAAGTTAAAATTGTGAGGAAGTGCAAAAAGTTAAAGTGACTAACATCATAACGTGCATGTATAAGAAATAAAT
>CATIXQ010000002.1:13228610-13301679 GCA_949711755.1 Leptidea juvernica | reverse complement strand
AAACAAAGTATTAGTGTTACACATTAAGATAAAACACTTATTAAAGGATTAAAGCGTGTAATTATTGTAAAATCGAATGTAAAAAGTTATTACACGCGGATAAAACAAACTTAAAAATAAGAAACTGTTTAGATTTGAAAGAGCGACATCTCAATTTAGGATATTGCCTAAAATGCAATTATTGGGATTGCGCAGGTTATCGACTGAAAGTATAAAAGAGATGAACAACACATACCAAGATTTATGATCGTTGCGTCACTCAGGTGCGAGTTCTTGTCCCGTATCGTTCATAAATTTTGCTACAATATATAGATTTATAAGAAGTTAGTAATGTAAATTCAGTTCGGTTTTCAAGGAACTTTCTTCCACGTACAGCCAAGCTGTCGAATGAGATTAGTGTTTCATACATCTACAAACATCCTTAGTGATCATGGGTACCTAGTCCATCTGTGCATCTTCAGACAGTGACATGATGTCTCAGTGGGAACTTAGTTACAAACATTTATTTTCTTATGCCATTACCATTTTTTTGATTTATTATTAAAAATGTTTGAGAAACTGAAGTGCCAGTGAACAGGGCACATAGCTGGACGGACAGATGGCCCTTGGGTCAGTAGAGTCCTCGAATGGTAGGCCCCCCACAAGATGGACCGACGATCTGGTAAAGATCGCCGGAATACGTTGTATGAGGGCAGCGCAGGACCAATCGTCGTTGAGATCTGTGGGCAGTGTGGACGTCTATGTCCAGCAGTGGACGTCTTCCAGCTGAGATGATGATGATTAAAAATGTTATTTAACTATTTTACAGTCCAGGAGAACCTCCTATAGTTAGTAACATATCTTCGGCAGATGTACAACACTTCATCAAAGCTAATGGATATCCGAACCACTTATGGGGCTTTTATGGTGAAGAGGAGGAATTATTTGCAAGGTATAGCAAGTTTGTTCTGTCAGGTTGTTAATTTTGACATTGTCCAATCTTTTATTTACTTTTATAAGTCACCCACGATGGTCGGACTGAAGATAATTAATCGTAAGTTTACTAGTAATATAAATAATATTGTAAAAATATTATCTAAGCAGGTTGCTCCAGTAGAAGTGATTCTAGTAGGTTCCGGAAACACATTGAACAAATTAAAACAGCTATAGATCTTGCTAGCCCTGGATTTTATTGTCTTCTTTTAATCAAACACGTCGACACTTTGTGCATAAAATTATTATGGTAGGTAGTCTGTTAAAATTAAATTTACTATCTGACTGGCAAGAGGGTCGGCGGAATTTTTTAAGCTATGGAGTCGCAAAATAAATTAGATTAAAAAACACTGCTTTAGAGGATCACCTAAAATATAGGTTTATATAGTTTTAATATTCATGCAGACGTCTTAAATACACATTAAAGACAACGTGACATAAGTTGCAGAGAGAGCACGATACACATTTAACGCGGGCGTAGTCGAGGGTAAAAGTTAAACGTCTGTTAACTTTCTAGTTTGGATGCTAACATACTATGTGTTTTCATAATATACTATATAAAAGCAAATTGATTTATAATATTTATATAAGTACCAATCGGTCTTAAGATTTCAGCGCTCCGGGTACCCAATAAATGATTATGACGAAAATATAGGCCGGTATACATCACTACCAGGTCTAAACGACAACCGGCACCAGAGGTAAGTTATTGACCGATTCCTTACTGGTACAAACATTACAATTAACTATTGTAAGACGGGTTTTTATTTAAACACACAAAATTATTGTAATCACTGTATTTGGGCAGAGTTTCACTTAGAGGTCACAATAAGTAATGAATACACTAACTTAGCACTGTGGATTAAATAAAGACCTGAATATTATGTGCTATTATAGTTAGTTATAATTATCTACTCAAAGCACGCATGAGTAAAAAAAGAAGGACTCCGTGTCATTTACATAACCGTGAGGCATCAAAACAAGCCGGTAAACGTGTAAATACATACCCCCACGCATACACTTACACTAATACAAGCCGATCCGCCGCCATTATGAGATTTGCCATCGTCTGTGACAGATCAGTTTTCGTCGCAATAAAATATTTAAAAAATGCCGTCGTGCGTTGTGAAAAAGTGTAAAAACAATACTATAAAAGTATTTGTGGATATATTATTAAAGGGAGAAAAAATTGTGTAACTGGTATACCCCGTAACCGCACAGTCGTCCGGATTTTATTGAGACGCTAAACTGATCTGTCACAGACGATGACAATTCTCATAATGGCCGCCTACCGGCCTGTAGTAGTGCAAGTGTGTGCGTAGGGCTATGTATTTACACGTTAATCGGCTTGTTTTGGTGCTAAACTGTTATGTAAGGTGACACGGAGTCCTTATTTTTTTACTAGTCCGTGATTATTCTTTATACAATGTATGTAAAGTGTCGCACTAAAAAAATATTCTGACGTTAACTTACTCGTGTAAGTTAAATTAAAAGAAAAAGAAGTGATTAAGCATAAAAAAGTCAAAAGAGAAATGAGTGCAGTAGATGCATCAATCCGCATTTTACTGTAAATTTACTGTAATAAGTTTATAAAGTAATATCTAAAAATATTAATTAATTGTGTAACCATTTTGAATTATAACAAGTCAAGCAGGTAGCTAAACATAGAAATAATATATTAACCCCCTTATTCATAATGGTGCGCTAACTTTAAACAGCCGCTAAGGAGTGCTTTTTCTCATTCTGACTTAGGTCAATAGAAGAAGCTGAGTGAGAATTAGCTTTATGGTTTAAGTTAGCAGACTATTATGAATAAGGGGGTTATTCTTTATACCTATCTATAATATATTGTATAATTTATATGCTTAAAATAGACAAATAAGTATATATTTTTTCCTACATTTTAAATTACCTTCTTTGATAATGTTCAATGTCGGTATTCATTCTAAATAGTATTTTCTTCCAGCAATATGAAACCATATTGGTCAAAGTGAATCATAAAATTCTCAAAGCAACTGTAAACTATAGGTACCTACATAATATCTACTTGACACTTCCATAGCGTATATAGTATTCTACACCTATATAATATTATGTCATATGTATCAATATTATTAGACTTACTAATATCAACTGCCGACCAATCACAATACACAGATAACGTTATCAATGCCTCTGGTTCACCAATAATGTTTTATCAACATGAAATACTGAAGAAAATCGATAATGCTATCGTAATTGCCGTTAAGATTGTGTAGGCGTGGCATCAAGGAGAAAATTATATACGGTGAGATAAGATTATATAATGGAGATTTAAGAAAAGGAGGACAAACGAGCGTACAGGTCACCTGGTGTTGAGCGATCACTGCCGCCCACATTCTCTTGCAATACCAAAGGAATCACAGAAGCGTTATTTTTTTAATTTTTTTTTCTTATTTATGTATTAGGTATCGAGATTATTGTAATTTAAAAGGTTTTTTGCGATATTAAAGCTTTTTGTATGGAAAGTGAGTATGCATAGACACATAGGGGGGTTATAAATTATCGCTCGCTCGTGAAGTAACAAGCACAAAAATGGCATTCCCCGATAGTGCTGCGGACATGTGCTCTGAAACTGGCGCTGCTCCTTGCCTATCTTTTCCGGCTCTCCTACTCATCAGGCGTAGTCCCAAAATTATGGAAGGCGGCCTTAGTGCACCCGGTCCCTAAGGAAGGTTTATGTTCGGATCCGTCCAACTACCGCCCTATTGCCATTACCTGAACAGTGATCGCTAGAACGTTTTCCGTCCAAGTCGCTCAGCTGGTGATCTCCTGGGTATATTCTCACCTATAAATGAGCGTGCAAAGCTGCAAGTTATCCCCTACACTGCATATCAATGATATATTGCAAATTAGCAGTATTCATTGTTATACAGACGACAGCACAGGGTAAGCTTCTTACACTGGCCGTAGTCACGCCTGCAACTATATGAGGCGCAAATTCAGCCTCACATGGAGTACTTGAGTAGAGATGACGCAGAAAGAACCCATTCTTTCTGCGTCTTCTACCGCATTTGTCAAGGGGAGGGCTCAGAAGAGTTGTTTGGCTTAATTCCATGGCTTAAGTCCATGGGAGATTGACTCACCACTTTCTATAACGCGAGCCTTTTGCTGGCTTGTTTCCTTAAATTGAACTTAGGTTAGAGCGACAGAAACCGTTTTTAGTTGTCAGTTAGAAATATTTGCTAAATTTTTAATGTTACAGAAATATTATTTTTTCAGATATCCAAGGCCCACAAATGCTCAACATCGTGATTTCAAAAGTCAAGGATTGAAGACACTTCAGTATTATTTGGTTTCTATTAAAATTCGACATCTTTACACTCATTTTACTATTAATATTGACCTAGATAGAGAATAATATAGAAATAAACACAATTGGTTTTTAGTTCTGATTACCTAATCAATTTCTTATTTTGACGTTCCTTCCATTCATTTGACAAATTCCAATACTTGGTTTTATTCAAAATAGTTTATGAAATCACTGCAATTGAAAGTCAAAAGCTCCCATCCGTTCGGAAATGTATGCCTCAGATCTGAGAAAAACGTGCACAAGAAACTCAGCGGGCTTATTCTTTTTGTTGATCAGGAAATAACACAATGGTTGATAACCTACGTATAAAAGGCATAAAAGGCATTTATTTTCTCAAAATTGATTCCTTTAGAATTCTTTTTGATGTCATTTCTTATACTACTAGATACTACTACCGCTTCGGAAACAAATGGCGCTCTGAGAGAGAAGAAGCGGCGCAAGAAACTCTCCCAGCATTCTTTTTTTTGCGCTCTTTTCAATAAAAATATACAATATTGTACAGTCATTTCTATCGCTATAAAATAATCACAATCTAGTCCCAGGCTGTCCGATCATTTAGATATTCAGCAGTGGAGTAATAGGATTTACGACAGAGTTATTTTTTTATAAAACATTTAAATTTATTTATAGATAATGCCTGAACAGTGGCTGGGACTTTATTGTAGAAGTGTATACATTTACCCTTAAAGCTATTATGTATCTTATGAAGCCGACTAATTCTAGTATTGCTTGTAACTAATTCTAGTTACAAGCAATCCCTTATTTCTAGTGTTATAATAATGAAAATCACTATTAAAATCATTATATATATTTACATATATCACCTATGTAACACATTGTTTTCTGATGAAACAATAAATGCGCCACTGTAAGGAACGGAGCGACTCCTCACGCAATTATTTAAACGATGGAAATAGCTACTATATCCAATCTACATACAACGTTTCCATCCTATGATTGCAGCAAAAAAATGTTCGCATAAGTATATTATAAATGGCTAATTTGGATCTACGTAGATCATAAATAGTCTTAGCTGCGAATGCTGTAAAAACCAGTCAGAGATTCATGGCCATAAAATGATAAAACTAAAATTAAATCGCCTTGTATGATTCTCGATGTCTCATAAATAAGCTTGACAGCGCAAACTTTAAAAATTATCAAATTTTAATCTATTATTATTATCTCCTATATTGTTATCTAGCAACCCTTACATAAAGGCTGTACTGTCGTCTAGGAAGCTGTCAAACGAAAATAACGAAATGTCAATTGTCAGTTGAATATTGTGGACTGTGGTTTGCAGAGGAAGGTGAACGGTCGTGAGACTTGTGTAAAATTTAATTTTTATTTTCGCACTTTCACTTTATCGGCAAACAATATCGTGTTATACAATATTTTAAATTTATTGAGATTACTATCGAAAGTGTTAATGTGTTTATCTGGATACATGAATTAGGCAGTGCTGTTTTTCGCAAGCTGGTTTTTTGTGCAAATTAGGAATCGTAATAAATCGGCCTGAACTATTGGAAATTCATCTACGATTTATTTAATAAGGTTAGTAATTTTTTTTCCATTTTATTTATCGTGTGACGCAAGTAAACAGCTAACGTTAACTTGTTTGTAAAGTGTTCTAATTTTAGCCTTACTTGGGGGAGAACTGTTCAATATTATTTAAAATTATAATAAAACAATTTATTCCTATTGTTGTGCAAATGAAATTCAAATTTTTGCCTTAAAGCTGAGACATACAATAACTTAATATGTGAACTGCACAGTATGTTTGCATATTTTCTATAAATTTTAATTTTGCGTAAATGCCGATCCTGCAAGTCCTAAGTTTCCTCCTGGTTTTATAGAGTATTAACTGGCTTACTGTTAAAATAAGGAAATCAAAATAAAAGTTAAAGTGTATTCGACAAATTAAAATAATAAACAATTATAAAAATACATAATCTCCATAATCATTTCTAATCTGGAGTGTTGATAATGAAATAATAAATACATTTGAGCTATATGTTTTCCTTGCTCATCATTAATTAAATATGTTCTAATTCAAATAAGTTAAAATTGTTGGTAGATAAAAAAGCTGACCACAAAATTGTGACCCCTACAATAATTAATTAATTACATCCATAATTATTTATAAATCTAATATTAGAGTGTTAAGATAATTATTTTCTAATTAATATGTTTTCCCTTCCTCACACTCGATTAAATATGTTCTGATTATAATAATAAGTTAAAAATATAGCTAGATAGTAAGACATTTTATTGTATTCCATACCATTCCATATGTATATTGATGTACTATTGAACATTTGATACTTACACAATTTAGTATCTACCATGATTATTTGAATAACAATTCACTGGAAGCAATATGCTATGCAGATTTAGCTACTGATTTGTAGTTTACTGTGCAAAATACATCTGCCTTTTTATATGGCCACCTTTTGTTATTATTATTTAGTAGTATGTGTGAGAGCGGTCCTAAAAAAGGTATTACCCCAGGAGGGTACCGGCTCTGCCAGAGCTGGAGAATCCCTCCCCTAGCATTCGCACTCGGGCTGCCCCTTGTATTCTGAACAAACTGGGCAGCAACACCATGGCACCCTGCTCCATGCCGCCGAATTCCACCTTCGCATAACATGCCACAAATTAGGATATCAGCCCCACCACCTGGATGTGTGGCAGTCCTCCACAGTGTGGTTTTCAAGTGAATGAAGTGGTTTTTGTACATACAGAATGTTTTTTATGACATTATTAGGCCTGGACAATTTAGCATTTGTTAATATATAAGTTATAATAGTAAAATCATATGAAATCTAACAATGTTATATATGTATACATATTAAATTTACGATATCCGATATGTTTATTTACACTCATTTATTTTCTGTTAGTTAGTTACCTGGTGGTTTTCACCCATCTGGATTAATCCGGAGATGTCCAGCCTTTTAGACTCTTGTCCGGATTTTCCCCACTAGCAAATTTGTCCGGATTTTGTTTTTATTTAGATGGAATATAGTAATAACCACTACTTACTATTAACTAATATCAAATAAGTCTTTTATCTTTACGAGGAACTATTTCTTAACAAGAAAAACTAAAAAGTCCGGACTTTTATCAAAATATCAGGCTATTTGTCAGGACTTTTCAAATCAGTACAGAGATTGCTGATTAATGTTAAGATAATGGATGATGGAAATATTATAATTGTATTATTTTGTGCAATAAAGGATTTTTTTAATAAGCATGTCAACTAAACAGCTAAAATAAAATATTAAGCAGGTAGGTATTATATTATGATTCTCTATAATACATGCAACCTTTGACACAACTTGCTCATTCCCCGGAGAGTTTCAACTTGTTATAACTTCAATCTGTAGTTATAAAACACACACTAAATAATATTTGGACTGGTGCTATCATGGTATTCCTTTACTCTAATTTTTATTTTTGATACTTGGATACCGGATAAATAATTTTTAATATGGGACGAGTCGAGCAGGATGGTAATTGATACGTCCTGCCCATTACAATGCAGTGCCGCTCAGGATTCTTGAAAAACACAAAAATTCTGAGGCACTACAATTGCGCTCGTCACCTTGAGACATAAGATGTTACCTCTCATTTGCCCAATAATTTCACTAGGTACGGCGCCTTTCAGACCGAAACACAACACGACAGAAAAAGACGCTGTTGTGGTACCCATAATTAAGCCGGCATACTCTGCAAAGGAGCTTCCTACTCTGTTACTCTTACCTATCGACTGTTCCACTACTACTCAGAAAACTGTGGAACATAGCAACGATTTGAAAAATAATGAATGAATTAACCACACCTGAGCCTAGCCCTAAGAATACAACACCCGAAAAAATTACTCGTATCATGCGTCATTGAAAATATTATAATTAAAAATAGGGCTGTATTTTTTTTTTAATTTAGTGGCACGGGAGCTGTGTTCATTTATTTAACCTGTGTAGCCCGTATTTAAATTAAATATTTGCTCGGTATGCCTCTCGCAACATTACCTTTCCTGAATAATTATTATCTTATCTTTTGAATATGTTTGAACTGTCAGATCAAACAAGTTTTTGTCAAGCAAGTGGTCGGCTGTTGCATGACAATAGAATTATTTGAATAAATATTGGTATTGAAGGCCAAAATATTTATGATGTGTGGCCGTCTTAAGGCTTCCTTTGTACATAATATTTTACCTATTGAAAGAGTGTGTTGAGAAAAAAAAATTGAGAAACATCTGTTTTAATAATCCATACAATTTACCAGTGGGAGACTCCTTTGCACAGGCAGCCGGCTAGATTATGGGTACCACAACGGCGGCTATTTATGCCGTGAAGCAGTAATGTGTAAGCATTACTATGTTTCGGTCTGAAGGGCGCCGTAGCTAGTGAAATTACTGGGCAAATGAGACTTAATATCTTATGTCTCAAGGTGACGAGCGAAGTTGTAGTGCCGCTCAGAGTTTTTGGGGTTTTTCAAGAATCCTGAGCGGCACTACATTGTAATAACATAACATAAAATAAAACATACTTGGCTCTATTATTTTTGTTTTTGCCCTATATGTAGTGTAGACATTTCTTTATATGATATATTATATCATTAATAAAATTGTTACATCTTAAAAACTTCTAATTTTAATTTTTTGAATTCAAATTTAGAACGCGTTTATTTTGTTAGAAACTTAATAATTTCCCGCCAGTTTATATATTTTTGAAGGGTAACTTTATTTTATATTTTTAAATCGCAAATTCATTCTCATTCCATTAATGAGGTGTTGAAGAAAACTGCGCAGTGGTTGACATAACCGTCGGTCAATCTCAAGAAAATTTAAAAGCCGGATATAATTCGCATGTTCGTATATAATACTATCGATAGATACAACAAAACATCCTCTATCGAAGAGTAGGTATAAGGTATAAGGGAAAATCCATTGAATTAGGCGTTACTTTGCGGAAATCCATAATTATACAAATTATTTAAGTTTTCTTTAGTGTTAATTCCGCCAATATTTGTCTTTAAAAAATCTGGCACGAGACTACAGTAGTCTCGTGCCAGATTTTGGCGAGACAACACGTCCTGAGGATGCCTCGTGTAGAGGCGAAACACGTGTCGAATTGTTTTAAAGACAAATATTGGCGGAATTAACACTAAAGAAAACTTAAATAATTTGTATACTTATAAGGGATGCTAATGAAATAATCTTATATCTTTAAACGAGCAATTCTTGTATATAAATATATATATAATCTGAATCTCGGAAACGGCTCCAACGATTTTAATGAACTTTAGTATACAGGTAGTGTCGGGGGCGAGAAATCGATCTAGGTGGGTTTCGGTTTAAAAAATTGTAGTTTTATCAGTGTTTTAATGAGAAACTGCTACACTGACATTAGAATACAAAGGTAAATTTAACCACTATGTACAAGACTATAATAGCTCAGATGGGACATTGGGTGGTCAGGAAAGCAGAAGACCTCGGTTCGAATCCAGATGTCCTATTAGTTTGTTTTTGTTCGAGTTGTGCCTTCTTAAAAATCCGAGCAATGCTCGGTCGTCCAGGTACTAATAATAATCCTAATAATAATAAGGGATCCTATAAAGAAACAAAAAAATTATCGCGACTCATACACACATACATTATAAGTTTGACTTCCTATCAGCTGTCTACATTAAAATGAGCAAATAATTGATATTTTGGGAAGTAACGCAATTTTTATTCATAATTGCGAACTTTGCTGGTAAAACATATGAAAGTGTCTAAATAAAACTGGATTTTATAAAGAATAGCATAATTACTTATGCTATTCTTTAACCACTTACTGAAAATCTATGGCAGCTAACGGCCGTTTTCAATAACCTATATATCCTTAGTTTAACTTACGGATACATCGCCGTCACCGTGTAATGACAAGATCTTATCTATCCACAGTTATAGTCCAATGCTACCTGTTAATGGGTTATTAATAATAATAATAATATTGACACACATTTTACACAAATTATCTTGCCCCAAGTTAAGCATATATAGCCTGTGTTATGGGTTACAAGACAACGATATATTTAATACAATAAACTTACTTAAACCTACATAAATTCATATAAACATACATATTAACATACATAAATACATTTAAACATCCATAACTCGGAAACGAACATCCATATTCATCATATAAATGGTTGCACTTACCGGGATTCGAACCCTTGAATTCGAATTATTGAAATGTAAGTAAGCGTAAAAGGATAGATTAGTCTACCTCTAGTAAGTTAAACTAAGGATAGATAGGTTATTGGAAACGGCCGTAAGTCGCGGACGGTTTCGTATGTATAGATAATCTGTATTATTTAATAAACGCAATGTAAAGTTACTCGAAATTTAAAATTATTTCTTCCTGTCATGTAATTCTATAGTGACATATGTTTTAAATTTAGAAAAACATTACTTCGCGTTTAATAATAATATTATAGCACAGTGTACGAGGGCTGCACTAAAAGTATCGGGAATGGAATATTTCCACTGTTCCTGTCATATTAAAATATTTTAATTGAAAACTCCTTGGTTTTAAAAATCGAATACCATTTATTTATTTAAAAAAATATTCTCGGTCTTGTCATAAGGTCTTTTCAAACTTGTTTAGTCGTTGAGAAAATGGAATTGACTCGAGAAAATTCTAGAGCGATGATTTATTATGACTTTCGAAGGAGTTTAACACACTGTTTTTGTGATTCCAGAAATTTTCAGTGCCGCCCTCGTAGTAACGGAAAAGGATTTAAAATGATTAAGAATTGTTTTGGCATTCGCTGAGCTTAGGGACGTGGGCTCGGCAAAAACTAGTCCGTAAAACATTAAATATTATGTAGTTGTTTAAGTGAGGCCATGGTTGGAACGGTTTATTCCCTTGCCTTTTGAATGTTCAAATCCTGTGTGCGAGAATTACTTTGTAATGAGAATTCCTAATTATTTTTATTTTCATTTAATTTGATAAATACTATTTGTATTAAATGTATTTTAATATCTAATATATTAAATTCTCGTGTCATGGTGTTAAACATTGAACTCCTCCGAAACGGCTTGACCGATTCTCATGAAATTTTGAGTGCATATTGGGTAGGTCTGAGAATCGGACAACATCTATTTTTCATCCCCCTAAATGTTAAGGGTGGTCCACGGCATTTTTTTTAATTTTGTTTGATTATGATTCAGCATTAAAAATACATACAACTTCAAATTTTCACCCATCTACGATCAACAGTTACTTTTGTATCGCGATTTCAATATCGGCAATACAACGTTTGCTGGGTCAGCTAGTCTTATATATTATATAAAATTCTCGTGTCACAATGTTAGTAACCTTACTCCTCCGAAACGGCTTTACTGATTTTTACGAAATTTTATATGCATATTCAGTACGTCTGAGAATCGGCTACTATCTATTTTTCATACTCCTAAGTAATAAGGGTTGTTCACCCTTAACATATTTTTTTAATTTTTGGACAAAATTTTTGTTTTTATTTAAGTTTGGTTCAACATTGAAAAATACATACAACTTCAAATTTTCGCCCTTCTACGATCGATAAATCGAATCGAAAATAGTTCTACTATTTTTGTATCGGTATTTTTACGTTATTCTGTTCCATTCACAAAACCGATATAGGGTTGCAAGGTAGCAATCGAATACAATAATTGTAGTACGATATATTTGGTAGGTCTGAGAATCGGTTGCATCGATTTTTAATTGCTCACAGAATACCTTTATTTATTTATGGTGTATGTGGATGGATGCAGCTACTGTACTCAATAACTTTTGTAATAATTTTCAATTACTTTTTTGACTTACTCGTGTAAGACATTGACTATTTGACGTTTGAGTATGTTTGTTGCATCATTTTACATATTATATTGTAATTGAAATGATTTGTAAATCGATGGAAATGTAAATCTTGATATAAAAGAGTGGCAATGAGTTTCTTGCTACTTCTTCTCATTGGCTCAACCCTTTACGGAGTAGCGGTAGATTCAATAAGAAAATTTTTTTTTTTGACATTCATTAGTGTCAATTCCGTGACCTACGTGAATAAACTGGTTTTGATTTGATTTTTTTTTTTTTTTTTAATTACTTTATATGGCAATACAACGTCTGCTGGGTCCCAAGTTCCGTAATGGTTTAGTAATTGTTCTACAATTGTGAAACATCACGTTTCTAGAATTAGGTAATTTGAACAATTAACTGTTTCGTAACTTCCTGTTCCGAAGTTCTCGCAAAAATCCAATACAAAATTTAAAACTAATATTTGTATCAGTCTATCTTCTATCTAATATATAAAATTCTCATGTCGCGGTGTTTGTAGTTAAACTCCTTCGAAACGGCTTGACCGATTCTCATGAAAGTTTGAGTGCATATTGGGTAGGTCTGAGAATCGGACAACATCTATTTTTCATCACCCTTAATGTTAAGGGTGGTCAACACGAATTTTTTTTTTAATTATTTTGACATTTTTTTTTAATTTGTTTGATTATGTGTCAGCATTAAAAAATACATACAACTTCAAATTTTCACCCATCGACGATCAACAGTTACTTTTGTATCGCGATTTTAATATCGGCAATACAACGTTTGCTGGGACAGCTAGTATATTATATATATAATTTTTAGCAATCGAAATTAAATACGTTTTCCAATTCAAAAAATGAAAGCCTAAGAAAATTTATCAACTTAATTCATTACTATCAAATATTTCATGTTAGATATTCTTGTATATGATAATAATGAGAACCTGTTTTCACATAATATAGGTAATCGTGTTGTACCTACATCGCATTTTACTAAATAATAACTTTCTATTCTAATGTTCCAGATTCCCGTTTCCCGTGATCCGTACTGCGTCCTGTCCTTCAATCCAGATTGATTATAACAAAACGAACATACTCTTTCCTCATAAAATTTTCCTCATAATTAAAGATTTTCCTTCCTGCTGTTTGTTCTATTAAAAGCTCATTTTGTCATCACGTATGTCTGTTCTTAGAAGAAGCTGGAAGTTATATGAAACACCAATCCAACCGTTGCAATCCAAGAAGGAGTGAGACCAGGAAGTGGGAAGGAGAAGTACCAGTGGGAGGCTCCTTTGCCCGGCTAGATTAGAAGCAGTAATGTGTAAGCATTACTGTGTTTCGGTGTGAAGGGCGTCGTTGCTAGTGAAATTACTGGGCAAATGAGACTTAACATCTTATGACGAGCGCAGTTATAGCATTTTTTGGGTTTTTCAAGAATCCTGAGCAGCACTGCATTGTAATGGGCAGGGCGTATCAATTACCATCAGCTGAACGTCCTGCTCGTCCCTTATTTTCATAAAAAAAGGAGATGGCGTACAAAATATGCCCGGTCCTAATCTTGTGAAAGTAATAATGTATTCGGAAAATTGATTACTTTAGTGCTTCGGAAAGAAATGGCGCTTTGAGAGTTTCTTCTGAAATTCCCAGTATTTTATGCTCTGTTAAAATATCTGTTATTAACATTTGCAATAAGTTATTATTATAATAGGTTAATTATTAAATTTTACTATAAAATACCAGATAGTAACACTTGGGCTCACTGGGCACTGCAAATTTAAGAAAAAAATGGAAAATCCAAAAGTGCACGCCTCGAACTCTCATGCTATATTTTTAAAGTAAAATTTTAAATAAAATCGAATCACCTGCGTTTTTTTGAAAAACGAGAAGGTTTATAGTTCTGATTTTCGAAAGGAACTCTCTTAATTCTGAAAATTGTGAAAAAAAAATTAAGTCGTTTCGTCAAGTCGTTATCTGTACCACGCCGTTTTTTGAACCACATGGACGTCCACGATAATTTATTTTTAATGAACTTTTTTATATTAATACTTATTTGACAACTTAAAAAAAGTATTAGGATTATTCATTAGTGTCTCAGCTTTTTATTGATGTGCTTTTTATAATGTGTAAGAGTAATAGAAAAAAAAATATGCAGTTTAAAGAGTGGAAATCGTGTTACCTTCACAGGTCGGTTATAAAGCACAACCTCGCCGCTTCGCGTTCGAGGCGTGCAATATATGTATATATTAAAATTTCTTGTCAAGTGCTCTGTGAACGGCTGGATCACTAGGCGTTGCGTAGAGACGTCGCTTCATTGTGTGTCTTCTACCGTATTTATCATGGGGAGTGTTCCGAAGAGCTGTTCAACTTGATTCCTGCCGCCGAATTCCACCTTCGCACGACACGCGACAAGCTAGGATATCATCCCCACCATCTGGATGTGTGGCGGTCCTCCACAGTGCGGTTTTCAAGGAGCTTTCTGCCACGTACTACAAGGCTGTGGAATGAACTTCCTTGTGCGGTGTTTCCGCGACGATACGATATGGGTACCTTCAAAAAAAGCGCGTACACCTTCCTTAAAGGCCGGCAACGCTCCTGTGATTCCTCTGGTGTTGCAAGAGATTGTGGGCGGTGGTGATCACTTAACAACAGGTGACCCGTACGCTCGTTTGTCCTCCTATTCCATAAAAAAAAAGTAAGGCTTACTATGGTATAGAAGTCGAATGTATAATGTATGGTTCTTGTCTGGTTTTGCACAGTAGATTTTTCGTAACGATAGTTTTCGTATTATTTAAATATTTCAGGCGCAAAATACCCGCGTAACGTCATTACATCGTCCGCCAATCTCACATTCAGGGTATGTTCCGATATGCACTGCATAGTGCTATCACTGTAGAAAAATTCGTTCCGTTATGAACTGCCAGTATAGTGCCGCAGTACCCTAGGGAAATATATGACGTCATAAATCGCCGCCATATTCTACTGTGAGCACTGGCGTTTTCGAGGTAAGGTACTCGCAGTACTTTGACCACGTGATCAGTCAAAACCACTCGAGTGCCTAAAATATTAATTATAATATTTTTAATTTGACAGTAGTAGTTTTTTTAATGAACAAGAAAACTTTAATACACTCATTTGAATGTTGCGTCAAAATATGCGGCTGACAGTATACGGGATTGCGTTCCGTTTTAAATAGTAACCAATATAACTGGCTATAAAGGAACGGCTTCACAGTATACTAAAATGACGTCACACTGTACAGTGGTCGCAGTGCATATCGGAACATACCCTTAGTGAGTGTATTGACGTCACAACGGTGAGCCACCCCGCACTCAGTACCCAGCACCTAGCTAAACAAATTAACATTTGGGAAACTGCAGCCTATCTGCTGCAGCTATTTTTTTCAATAGTCGACTCTTCACAATAAAAATTATAAATATGAATGAACGATATGTTTGTATCGTCACTTATAATAGAAAAAAAAAACATGTGTGCAATTTGGTAGAAGTAAAAACCTTAAAAAATTTTGGCTTCAAGATAATGAGACGAATGTTCGACGAGAAGGCGATAGTTGTTGGCTACTTTATCTGCCACCAAACATTCGTGCGCAAATAAATTAGTATTTCGGTTTGAATTGCTCCGTAGCTTGTGAAATTACCTACTGAGCTACTATAATTACCGTAAGTATCCATCCCTACTCTTGTGCTATTACTAAACGTCTCAACTTTGACTATATAACTCGCAGACAACTCAGAACTGAACAGAAGAGTGAACGCTTGCAGATACTACATGAAAAATATGCACACTATCCAATAGTAATTGTTTGTGATTACTTATCTGACCAATATTTGCATTGCTAATATGAAGTATCAGGAGTCTAGTGGGTTTGATAAGTTCGCGTCTCAAGGTCATGCAGAGTATTCATCGTCATCGTCGTTGTACCTATTAGTGGGCTGGACATATCCTTTACAGTCAGCAGAATGTATTGCTAGTCTCGTGAACATGAATTAATCATTAAAAAAATGTGGAGGGTATTTGTAAAATAATATAGAAACTATTTTTTTATACTGTATGGCATGAACACAACCCAAATAGGTACATTTGATAGAAGCGTTAGCAAGTTATACCAGTCTATAACTTAGATAGATAGCCTAAATAGATTTTGTCGAATAATTAATATACAATGTCGAATAATAAACATGCACAAAGGCTGAGTTTTGAGAGAGAGTAAGAAATTGATTCACTATATTATATATTTTATTTTATGAAATGCTCACATAATGCATGTATTTATTTACGGTGTGTGGGGATTGATGCACCTACTGTACTCAATAACTCTTTGTGTTTATAAGTATTAATTTACTTTTTTTGATCTACTCGTGTAAGCCTTTCAGTTTTGACATTTGAGTATTTTTGTTGCGTCACTCTGCATATATTGTATATTGAAATGATTTGTAAAACAATTACAATGTAAATCTTGACTTAATAGAGTGGCAATGAGTTTCTTGCTACTTCTTCTCATTAGCTCAACCCTTTACGAAGTAGCGGTAGATTCAATAAGAAAAATATTTTTTTTTGACATTTATAAGTGTCATTTCTGTGACCTACATGAATAATAATAATAATATAATAATATTGACACACTTTTTACACAAATTATCTTGCCCCAAGTTAAGCATGTTATGGGCTACAAGACAATGATATATTTAATACAATAAACTTACTTAAACATACATAAATTCATATGAACATACATAAATACTTTTAAACATCCATGACTCGTAAACAAACATCCATATCCTATAAATGCTTGCACCTACCGGGATTCGAACCCGGGACCTCTAGCTTAGTAGGTAGGATCTCTAACCACTCCGCTATACAGGTCGTCTATATGAATAAAGTGTTTTTAAATTTGAATTTAAATATTTATCACCTATGTGGTGATGGATGAAGTATAAATTGGATTTGCCATGCCCGTAGACCCGAAAATGACAAACTATCGTATATCCGTATACGTATTGAAAAGAAGTAAAACACGTTCAAGATTGCCCTTTGTTCCGAGAAGTAGGAATATTTTGAATTTACTACTGATACTTTTTAAGTTAGGTAACACATTAACTCTAATGCTATGGAATTCTTTATCAGGTCTTAATATGCTCTTATTCTATCGATCTTTTTACAAAGGAAGTAATATTGTTTATTATGACTACAAATTGTATATAAGTATTTGCAGGCACCTTATATATAACATATCATCATGTTTCTTAAGATAAGTTACATGCAACACTCAATCACCAATTGACTTCAACACTTACTGTCACTTGTGGCAATCAATAAAGTTTATGTTTTCTTTGTTGGTCCCAAGTGAATGTGGATACTTTGTCACAGATACAATATTGTTTTCGTCCTTTTTATTCCTAATAGTATTTGTGTGTCGTGATATCGTTACTACACGGTAATAATTTTTTACTTGTCATATCCAGGTGTATTATACTTTATCCTAGATTACCATCAACCCAGTTTAAGGCGATAAGCTCGTTAATAGTTATACGATACCTATTCGGTTGATTGATTCATGTTGAAATTGGAGGTGAGATAAAATCAACAGTATTGTGAGTAAGCATTATTCAACTATCCGACCTATGTATCAATATAATTCTATTGATACTCTGTGGTATAATAACTTCGCGATGTAAAATTTTCCAATATTTTTTTACTGCTGGCTATTTAGCTTTCGACTGAAAGTCTAAACGAATGCGTCCATTCAAGTGGAAAATTAACAATTGCCGAGGATTTATTGTGTTTTATTCGATACGAAATTGTTGTGACATTTTGAATGATAACATCGAGGGATGAACGGAATTTGTAAAAAATTCGTAAAATTAGTGTTATTTTTGTAAAGTAATTTGTTACAATGCGATATATTATCATAATATGGAATACATGTTTATTTTGAATTTCAGCCATCAATGTGCGTGTTATATTTTTGATGTAAGGTGACCTGCCTATCAATGATTCAGATATTGTTTTTATGAACAATAACCCAAAACGCAAATCGCATTGCACAGCCACTTGCAGTTGTAAATGATGTTAAATTAAAAACACCTATAGACAGACAATATTTTATCTTGAAACAAATACATCTCTAGGTCGGGATCAACTGTCGAACTCCCCACCAACAGATAAATCAGGTCTATTTAAGAGCATAGACGCCTTTTAAACCTTTTTTTTTCAATTTGTGAGAAAATCTGGGGGCACATTAGTGCCCCTGTCAAGTCGAGCAAAAACAAGCGGCATATTAAATTACAATCTATTTTTACATTTCTTTCAACGAATAATTGCTTTGAAAAGCAAACTTAATATTCATCGCTCTATGCCCTTCACCTAAGGCTAACACTAACATCGATTAGTATGCATTTAAATAACACAGACTATGTATAAACGGCTTGATTAGTGTTGCCACTAATGAAAATGAGCCAGCAGTTGTGTTGCGCTATTTTTCATTGCGAAAGAGTGAGAAAGGACAATGCTATAAAGGCGCTGTAATTAGGACGCTGACTAGAATATAAATTGTACTAATATATTTGTGGAAATAGGTGTTTGTGCGAATTTATGTTAATGGTGAACTTACAGGCGAAAGGGTCAAATTGCGTAATAAGACTTCTCTTTGTTTAATAAAGAATATTTATTTACTAAGGAACTTTCTTTTTTTTATTAAAATAACTTTTGTGTTTCTATGTAGATTCTATGTCTTTAGCCTACTGATGGAAAGCTAAGTCTTAATACTTTTATTTGATCTTGTACGGCCGAACGAGCCTGTTACTTTTTTTTATGAAATTCTTACTGGCAACACCAGAAAAATCATGAGCATTGCTGGCCTTAAAACATTTTTGTTGCCACAGATGTTTGACGTTATCAAACATTAGATTATTTTACAGATCTTGATGCATAAATGTCGTTCCCAAATATTAACTGAACTATGTATTTACAAAGCTGAACCCTGTATTGATTGCTCATTCATTTTATCCAGTACATTGAGAAGGAGTGTTGCAGATGCCAATCCGTATTCTAGAAAGAGAAAATTAATGACTATACGTTTGTGTTTTTGCCCGTATTTACAGCTGAAGGTAACACAAGTACTACTCTCCATTCTCTTTGGCAATGGTTATACCGCTGTGACAGCGGACATTGTCTTTAACCGACTTAAAAAAAGGAGGAGGTTCTCAATTCGTCGGTATGGTTTTTTATTTTATGTTAATAATTTACTGTTGTAAAATGAGTTGATAATTCTCAAAATGACAATAATCGTAACCAGAATTAGATTGTATAAAATTTTACACGCAATTATTTTTATACTTTTTAGTGCATATTATATCTATTGTTTTGAAATAATGTTTTTGAAGGCGGTTGTTTTTTTGTAAAAAAAATTTTTCACGGACAGCGCATTGGTTACACATAGAATGAAGGATCGTAGTATATATATACTCTTTAGAAGGATCAAATGGATAATGGATTTACCAAACGTGCCTACATCCCAAAATCTAAAAACGAAAATGATAATTTGAGCTCACTAATGAATTGGTTGAATAATTGATAATGGTGATAAAAATTAACATTTTTACACATTCAATCTAATATTTTGGAATTAATTGTCACGTTTTTATAATATAAAATCTTTTTACAAATCAAGTAATAGGTACCTATTATGTTTTATAATTTCCGTTCAGTACGGTTTTTGCGGCATAATATATAACGAGATATATGCAACACGCAATTACCACACAAATTACTCAGAGTAATTAAAATTAGTAAGCAGTAACGCAAAACTTACAATGTATTATGATCACAACCGATGTGATGGTCAACCAAACTTATCAGTAACTGTGACAAAGACACAAAATTCGTCCTTTTTATTCTCAATAGTTTTTGTATGTTTTGATCTCGTGCATCCATGGTATCTTAGTTTGCGTGTGACATCCAGGCATACACTTAATTCTGGGGTAACAACAGATATTTTGAATTAAAATGAAGGTTTTATCTACATTACGGATTTTTATTTTCTATAAATAGTAAGGGGGTTTGTCTTGTTATCAAATATATATTGTTTTTGAAGTAAATATTTTTCTTTTGACAACGCTTGAATAAAAAAAATCCTAAACGGTAGAATATATTTTGACGAGAGTTTCAGAGGCAGTTTATGGTATAATGTGTATTAAAAAATTAAAACTAAGTATAAAATTTTTATACAACGTGTTTATGTTGAATTCCCATAACTTAAGGGTCATACTATGTAACTAAAAGAAGAAGAAATGTCAAAAAAACACATTGTGTTCTAAAATGCGTATTGTGAGTGTAAAATAAACATTGTGTCTTGATTGTAACCAGTATGCGAACTCCTAATCTTAGCGACGTTGCCAAACTTACAACTTGTTAATAAAGGACTAATCAATGAAAGTATGATAGTGACATATTTATCATAGATAAGTATGGAAGTACTATCATTCAAAATTAGAAGATCTTAGTATGCAGCATTGCCAATATTCCCGTGAAGGTGTGTGACATATTTATGTGTGATATTTGATAATTACGTAGGTCACACCACACTAAAAGTTTTGCGTAACTTAAAAAAAACAACATGTTATAACCAAAATATTATGTTTATTGCTTTTCAAAATACTCTCCATTACATTTTAAACATTTTTTCATGCGATCGAACCACAGATCTGAAGTAATATTTTCTACGTGCTGATTGAACGCTATCACTGCCTCTTCGTAATTGGTGAAAGTAAAACCTCTCATCTAATCTTTGATTTTGGAGAAAATACAGAAATCACAAGGTGCAGGATGGGTGACGAGTTGTACTTTTTTGGAAGCCAAAGGCAGATGGGACCCGTAGCTGAGAAAAAAAATGCGATAATTTTTTTACCAACGTTTCTCGCCTGCCTCACTTTCGTTGGCCTGTTCTCATTTTCAAACACCCATTCACGAGATTGCTTTTTTTTTCGGGTTCAAAACAATAAATCCACGTTTCGTCTCCAGTGACAATGTCAGCAGCATTAGAATGTCCGTGGTCGTACTTCATTAGCATCTGTGTTCTGCTCCGCGGTCAGTTCATGAGGGATCCAACGACAAAGTTTCCGAACGTTCAATACTTCGTGTAAAATTTTCTGAATTTGCTTCATACCAATCCCCAATAGTCCTCGAATTGTCTCATAGGTAATCCGCGGGTTTTCTTCAATTAGCCGCTTAACAGTAGCCACATTATTTTCGTTGACGGCAGTTGAAGGCCGTCCTTCACGAAATTCGTCACGTAAAGAAACCCGACCTCTCTCAAATTCAGCAAACCATCGCCTCACAGTGCTCAAGCAAGGTGCTTCTCTCCCAATAGCATTTTGAAGACGAGCGGCACAGTCTTCGCTCTCTTTTCGAATTAATTCCATTTTCGTTGCGTACCTAGAACATTGATATGTGATAAAAAAAACAATTGATAAATGATTTCCCGCCAATTGATTTTTTTCTAAGAGGTTGCACGATTCAAAAAATATAACATTCGAAATTCAAATAGTTCCGATTAGCTAGAAGTGCAAATCTTTTAGTGTGCCCCATGTATTTCAAATGAAGGGTAAGAAACGCAAAAAAAAACATAAATTAAAAAATCATACACATTTGTTCGAATCCAAAAACGGTCTCGTTAATACCTTAAGAGTTATGGGAATTTACCATAAACAACTTGTATATTCATATGTTATATTGTCATGTAAACGCAATTTATGCGGGCATAGTCGAGGGATATCGCTTCTATATTATCATACATACCTTAACTAATTACTTTAACTATGTATATTGTAAAATGGCTACATAATAATATAAACACAGCTGTCGATTCTTCATGCCAATAACTTAACCACGACCTCGAAAACGTTTGAAACAATACGTTGTTCATTATAACAGAATTGCATAATATTTTACACAATAACCGGAACAATTAGAGGAACAGAGTAAGGCATTTATTATCGTTATTTTATACAAATGATTTAAGTTTTCTTTAGTGTTAATTCCGCCAATATTTGTTTTTAAAACAATTCGAGACTCAAAGCCTCGTGCCAGATTTTTGCGAGACAACAAGTCCTGAGGATGCCTCGTGTAGAGGCGAAACACGTGTCGAATTGTTTTAAAAAAGAAATATTGGCGGAATTAACACTAAAATCATTTGTATAATTATGGATTTCCGCAAAGTAACGCCTAATTCAATAAATTTTCTATCGTTATTTTTAACCGACTTAAAAAAGGAGGTCGGTATGTTTTTTTGTTTTTATCTTGAAGTCTAGAATTCTCTAGAGTTGATTTATTTTTTGTTTTCTGCACTAACCGATATGTACGACCTAATTCTGAGTTGAATTTCAATATTTTATAGACGACCGATTCTCAGACCTACCAAATATATCGTACATTAAATTTATTGTACTATAATATTGTATTCGATTGCCATCTTGCAACCCTATTACGGATCTGCAGATGGAACAGAATAATATAAAAATCGTTATACAAAATTAAAATAAAAAATGTTGTCAAAAAAATTAAAAATATATTCAGGTGTAGGTCACCCTTATCATGTATGAGTATGAAAAATAGATGTTGGCCGATTCTCGGAGCTACCCGATATGCACACAAAATTTTAGCCGTTTTGGATGAGTTTGGTAACAAACACCGCGACACGAGAATTTTATATACTTACTAGCTGACCCGACGGACGTTGTTCTGTAGATAATAAAAAAAACTGTTTTATAGGAATTTGCCAATTATATTTCAAAACATCAACAATAATATAAAGAATTATTTCGTAAAAAATGCTCCCTGTTGTTATAACGAAATTGTTTCACAGCGGAACTGTCAAACCGTGCGTCACTAAATTCTCTCATAGAAAATATGTCCATACAAAACAAATATTGAAAATAAAAATAATTACGGGTCGCAAATCGAAATAAAAACTATCCTATCTCTCAAGTTGGACCAAACTGCACTCCATGAAGTTAATCCCTATTAAAATCTGTTCATTAGTTTAGGAGTCCATCGCGGACAAACAACGTGTCACGTAATTTATATATATTAAGAAGATAAGATACCTACAAAATTTTATTACAGATTATTTTCTTGTCAATCTTTAGGGCACCTCGATTGAAAACATCTATGACACCTGGTTTAACACCACAAGAGCTTATTTTGGCATAATATATTTCACAAGTCCGCGTAAAGGCGAAGAAATACACACATGCGTACACCTTCCTTAAAAGGCCGTCAACGTTCCTGTGATTCTTCGGTGTTGCAAGAGTTTGTGGGTGGCGGTGATCACTTAACACCAGGTGACCCGTACGCTCGTTTGTCCTCCTATTCCATAAAAAAAAATTGTCACACGCAATATACATTGCCGTCAGGATTCAATTTCAACAATTAATGAAAGTATTCGATTATACAGCCTACAGGTTTACTGCTTCTTTTTAAAAGGCATTGGGCAAAGACAGAATGAAGCTATACTTCTATCTGTGATGACCGTTTTCTGTAACTCCAAGCTTGTAGAAACAGTCGGGTAATGGCTGTTGAAGTTCTCAGAAGATTTGAAGAAGTGGTCATAGGTTCGTATGTGCCCAAGAGGGAACACTTGCAAGACACCATCCAGTAAATAGGTTTAAATTGGCACGTCAACTTCGCGTTTGGGACTTTAAAACCAATAGTGAGGAGAAGTTACTAATCACTGATGAGTACAGGGTGCTCTTTAACCAGATCAAAGCATAACTACGAATACTCTAAGAAGATTTTAGTTATGGTGTGATATATATGGGACCTCTTATGTAATTATTAATAATTAATTGTGCTGGATGCATCGTTTTTTTAATGAAAATTTTAATGAAAAAGAGACGAGACGAGCCAGACGTTCAGCTGATGGTAATTGGTACGCCCTGCCCATTACAATGCAGTGCCGCTCAGGATTCTTGAAAGACCCAAAAATTCTGAGCGGCACTACAACTGCGCTCGTCACCTTGAGACATAAGTTGTTAAGTCTCGTTTGCCTAGTAATTTCACTAGCTACGGCGCCCTTCAGACCGAAACACTAATGCTTACACATTACTGCTTTACGGCAGAAGTAGGCGCCGTTGTGGTACCCATAATCTAGCCGGCATCCTGTGCAAAGGAGCCTCCCACTGGTAAAATTTGGTTAGTTGTTTGGTTTGGTAGGTTATATATGTATATCACTTTATCTTAGAACACATTCATCTCATTTGCCCTTTCTTATGATAGATAATATAATATACGTCTAGATAGTCTGTGAACACGTCGAAAAAAATAGCGGCTAACTGTAAGCCTCTATTTTCAGCAACATACGCACACTAAAACAATGTGACTGGCGTATCGCGAGTATAAGACGCAGCTGTCATGCACACTAAAATAATAAACCTGGCCTGTTTTCATGTGTTGCCTAACAGCAGGAGGCTCTATGTGGGTCACTTATAAGATATTATGTGTACCTTATTACTAACAAAGCTAGCACTATTTGTATTTTCCTCATTGTATTTACGCATTGTTTATCAATAATTACTTAGTTACCTTGTATAATATGTTATTTGAATAACGCGAGTACCTACTACAGATAAATAAATTCATCACTCGTGTTTTAGTTAATAAATCATCGTATTTGTTGGATGTGATTACTAATTGTGACAGTAATCACGACCATCATGTTCACGAGCATCCTAACACAAACAATGACTTCAAGCTCTAAAGGTTGATGCATCCAATTTTTGCCCCAAATGCGCCCAAACAAGGGAAAGGGCTACCCTCCGGGATAACGACGGGAGGGAGGTGGGGAATACTCATGCATACCAACGCAGCCTCAGTCTGCGTTGGTTATGTGGGACTTATGTGAAAACCTAGGTGCCTACCCACTAAACACCACTGCAGTTGGCTTTGGGCAGGTGCCCTCTAAGCCTTCATCGAAGGCGTCCTTCTCTTGGGGAGAGAGAGGCGCAAGCGGCACTCCCTGTGGAGTATCCGCTGAGATGTGCATCCAATATACAATAATTTATATTTAAACAGTTTATTCTTTATTACTTTTCTTGAAATAATTTATATTATTTAAACACGACTCATATATTGGATGCAGCACCTTACAAACTAATTTGTTATGTATATTACAGCCATTGTAAAATACTCTATTGATTGAAAAGAGTGGCCGTTGAGTTTCTTATATGTTCTTCTCACGAGCTCTATTTTTTCCCAACATATGGTAGGCTTGAAAACTTAAAAGAAATATTTATAGTGACGATTCAAAAACGCTTAGCTTAAGCCTGATTGAATAAAGTTTATTTGACTTTGAGATAGACAGATTAAAGGCCTGCATTCAAGCCAAAAGTTGGTAAGACTTCAATAAATTAAAAACTAAGTTTTTTTAAGAGTCCATTATGTCATAAATGATTTTTAGAGTTACGTACCCAAAGGGTGCTAGGACCGTTTGGGTACTAGACTCCGCTGTCCGTGCGTCTGTCCGTCTACCACCAGGTTGTATCTCATGAACTGAGGGCATACACAGTGCATCTGCATTGCGATCAGTCCTGAGCATCTCTCTTGATTTCACTCCAGGTCTTTCCGATGTCTTTCGCTTCATCAATGACAGTAAGGTGTGCTTTGGACGGCCACGCTTGCGTTTCCCTTGAGGGTTTCAGTCTAGGGCTTGCCTCGGATATGGTTGGGATCCCTCAGGATTGTGTGGCCTATCCAGCACCATTTGCGGCGTTTTATCTGTTGGTCGATTGGGACTTCATGAGAGCGTTGCCAAAGGTCTTCGGATTTTGTCGGGCCAATGTAATTTTTACATATAATATTTTTCTGTTGTCGCTATTTCAACAAATACTGAAAAAACAGAATAAAATAAATATTTAAGGGGGCTCCCATACAACAATTGTGATTTAAAAGACGTTTTTTATAAAGATTATGTTCTTATAGATAATGGTACCTACGGAACGAAGGCATAAAAGGCATTTATTCTCAATATTGATTCCTTTAGAATTCTTTGATGTCATTTCTAATATACTAGATACTACTATCACTTCGGATTGGCGCTCTGAGAGAGAAGAAACGGCGCAAGAAACTCTCCCAGAATTCGTTTTTTGCACATTTTAATGAAATATACAATATTGAGCGCTAGTCTGACTCACACTTATTTTTATTTGCAACAAAACGTACAGACTAGGTAAAATACATTACTGCAACTTAAAATAGTATCAAATATCACCCATCGGTGCAAATGACTACACTTAAATATCACTACAGCAATATAAGGGTACCTTAAAACGATGACACAGAGATATATTATCTAGAATTATTGCACTACTTTAACGTTGGCACATATAGCTGGTTCTACGAAGTACTTTATAGTCGCGGAATAAGAAAATTTTCTCGAGTTTCCCGACGGCTTAACCTAAAAACCTGTTTTCCGTTAAGTAATAACAACCTAACGTTAGAAACCGTACTAATAAACTAACACAGTAACAAAGAGTTAGTTTATAGTATTGTTTGTCGGTAGTAAAACTAATTGGAAACTTAATAAGTTAATGCTCCGATGTCCGTACGTACGTTATTCTTTTTTTAAGTGAAACTTCTTTAGAATCGTTGTGATTTCAAACCGGATGCAACGGAAAAAACGACAGGTAAGAGACACAAATACACAAATGTGTAGGATGAAGCCGGAAAAGAATGAGACAGAAATATGCATACTATTGACGTGAAAACTTCTTTATCATCGTTGTGATTTGAAAGTCGATGAAACGAAAAAGCGTTAGTAAAAAGAGCAGTCACATTAATTCATAATATTTAACATGGGAGATAATGAGATAGCAAGCATATAACAATGTTTTGGTACCAGGCGATCATAGTTAAAGAAGAGATTGTCTTAAGTATGGCGCGAGTATACCTTAATATATTCTGACTCCAAGTGCACACGTTTTACTACTTAGACACCAGGAGAACATATTATTATATATATTAGTGGTGGTAGGAATGTCTTTCATAGCGGTTGAAATCATGTGTCATCCTAGCAACACGTACCAGGAATTCATATGCAGTTTAGAGGTTCATGCACCATGCAGGTTTCACTTCTGAGATGTGTACTTTGTACG
Organism: Leptidea juvernica; assembly: GCA_949711755.1. Classification (NCBI taxonomy): domain Eukaryota; kingdom Metazoa; phylum Arthropoda; class Insecta; order Lepidoptera; family Pieridae; genus Leptidea; species Leptidea juvernica. Next base: position 13,274,339 of record CATIXQ010000002.1, on the reverse strand, counting down.
CACGCAATGTTTTTTTAAATGATAATATGGGACGAGCAGGACATGAGGTGCTAATTCTCATTTGCCCAGTAATTTCACTAGCTACGGCGCCCTTCAGACCGAAACACATTAATGCATACACATTAGTGCTTCACGGCAGAAATAGGCGCCGTTGTGGTACCTATAATCTAGCCGGCATCATGTGCAAAGTAGCCTCCCACCGTCTGTCGGTTATATCTTGAAAACCGCAATAATTTTTACAGCTGAAATTTAGTGTTACAATTTCCTAAATATAAAATTTAAAAATATATCTTTTACATTACACTAAACAATCTAATTTAATGTAATAAATATTAATTGTTGTTTAAAAAAATACACTACGTTTTCATGCGATTTCCAAATTGATCTATTTATATGTATATAACATAAAATGTTTTCAATATTGATATGGGACTATGAGATGTTGTTAGGTTAGCTAATTATGTAATAACTTAAACAGAGATTAAATAAATTGCTGCCGACTTGGTCTCACAAAAAAGAAATTGAATTAGGCGTTACTTTGCCATCCATAATTATACAAATGATTTAAGTTTTCTTTAGTGTTAATTCCGCCAATATTTGTTTTAAAACAAACAAATTGGTCTCACAACTTTTTATGGTAGACAAACTGAGTTGCGAGGCTTGGGTTTTTCACAAGTTATGTTTTTGATGGCTGTCTATATACAACTTTTTCTACATAATATCATCACATCTTAATAATTAGCCAATGAAATTAACGTTTAAATCAAATATATCAATTTGTTAAGCTTCTAAGAATAAATTCATTGCCTTTTATAGACATCTTCACCACCTGTCACTGTCAACGATATATTTATTTTATGAGCTACAATTGTTTAAGAGTATGCTCATTTGATAAACTGGAGAATTATTAAATAATATTACGGGTAAAATATATATTCTAACAATATAGAGAAAGTGTCTACAAAGTCCGCGCAGCCAGATGTTTCAGTCCCGTTATTTCCAACTTAATTTCTCGCAGTTTTAAATCCTCGATCCCTCATTTGCACAGAAGTTACAATTTAAATTGAGCCAAGCGATATTAAATCTTACGATACAATAATAACGATTGTACCACTCACGATGAATGAGAAACTGCACATCTGCAGGTGGGAAGTTTTGAAATAGCCTAGCGAAACTCTAAAAAAAAGCGATTGTATAACGTAGATCTATCGAAATCCACTACGTTTTAAGCAACTGTTCGCTTTCAAACTTAGCCGGATTATACTTCGTCGTCATACTGTAATTACTATGTCAAACTTATGTCAAATCACTGCACGTTTCATACTAAACTAAATTTCAATCTTTACTTAGACAGTTGTGCCTCTTATTACGTAGTCTTTACATCCTCTTTGTTCTGAAGCGTTAACAAATCGATTGAATTCGTCTACGACTAGGAAGAATTCGTTCAAGCGGTTGCAAAGGTCTTTCTTTGTAGTTCTTGCATTTCGTTTGTGTTTTTCTACGAAATATATTATGCTCGGCCAAGCATGGTATTCAATTATTATTGCTGTGAGGTGATTATCCCAAGGTTAGTACGGGCACAGATTAAATACTAGTACTAAAGTACCTACAGAATATGCACTCCTATCTTGAAGAAAGCCGCTTAACTACAACATAAATTACAACCCAGGGACATGCATTCTAAATTGCACTTAATTGCTGCTGCTGAGATTTTTTTTTTACGGAAAAGGAGGACAAATTAGCGTAAGGGTTGCCCAGTGTAAAGTGATCACCGCCGCCCACATTCTCTTGCAACAGCAGAGGAATCACAGGAGCGTTTTTTGAAGGTACCCATCGCGTACCAAGGTCGTATCATCCTGGAAATACCGCACAAAGAAGCTCATTCCACAGCTTTGTAGTACGTGGAAGAAAGATCCTTGAAAACCGCACTGAAGAGAACCGCCCCAAATCCAGATGGTGGGGATGATATCCTAATTTGTGGCGTGTCGTGGCGCAGGAATCAGTCGAAACAGCTTTTCAGAACACTCCCCGTGATAGATGCGGTAGAAGACACACAATGAAGCGACGTCTCTACGCAACGCCAAGTGATCCAGCGGTTCACAGAGCTCTGGGTCCCCGACAATTTGAACTGCTCTGCGTTGCACGCGGCCATACCATGTCCATATGTATGTTTATGGTATGGGAGCAATACTCCATATTTGGCTGGACCTGTGCTTTGTAGAGCGCTAGAATGTGGGCAAGATGTACAAGGGCTGACCTCCATGAGTTAAGGACTACGTCTTTTGAGCATGAGTACTGGAATAAACGCGTTAGCACCGGCGTCAACTCAAGGGCACACGTTCTAAGCACGATTGTAGAAATGCCATCCGGCCCGCTCAACTTCTGACGTCCAACGAAAACAGAGCTCGCCGAACAGATTTCTGTCTGAACTATAGATCAGGAATAGATCTCTGGCATCGCGGGTTGGTGGGCAGTGTTTTCCGTTGTCGTCAAGAGAGAGTTGTTATTTCTTTGTATCCATTCGCGAGATTAATTTAATCATATGTTCAAAATGGCGTCAGTGTTCCGAACGTATATAAGAAACATCCAGGATACCATAATTAAAGCTATTTAATAAAAAACTCCCTTCTTAGCTCTAGCCGAGGTCTTAAAGAGCCACCTGCATTTCTTTGATATTATAAAAAATAAGAACATAAATAATATTATTTTTACTAAAAATCCAGATCAGCTTCATTCCTACTAAAGTATTTACTTTATAGGAATAAAGTGTAAATACAAATGCTTTCAGGCACAACATAATAGGTATACATTATTGTATCTAACCCATTAATTTTTCCGGGCGCGTGTAATTGTGATTAAATGTTAGTATTACGAGCATGTCCCGGTCCGACGGAATGCTTAGATAAATAATTACGAAGGGCTTACTCGTTCCGTTCGCAAACGAAAGGGCTGTGGAACGCGGAATACACTGCCTACGAGGTTAAATTAAATTCGATCAACTGAAGTAATGCAGTAGTCTAAGATCTGAGTTGGAAGCTATCATCCACAATACTCTATTTCTTCCAGAAAACGTAACTGCAACCTGTTATCATTGTCACGACCATGGCAAATGGTAATCCGTAATCTACCCGTCTACTGGGAGACATACTTAAATGATGTTATTGTTATGAACGTCATTTCTAACGTTTTAACGAATTTTCTTTGACATACCTAGCTGTTTTGCAAAACATTTAAAAAAAAGGTTTTTGATGTTATACTATACTACTTTTCCAGCGCTGATTTGCCTTAGTCTCTTGCTGTTAGTCAACCGATAAAAATAGGCCTGGAATATTAGTGTGCGTGACAAGCTACGTCTTACACTCGCGATTTGTATGACACTTTGTGTTAGTGTGCGTGCGTTGCTCAAAATACTTAGGGTATGTTCCGATATGCACTGCGAGCACTGCACAGTGCTATCACTGTAAATTCGATCCGTTATGGACTGGCAGTATACTGCCGCAGTACCCTAGGGAAATATATGACGTCATAAATCGCCGCCATATTCTACTGTGAGCAATGGCGTTGTCGAGGTAAGGTACTCGCAGTACTTTGATCACGTGATCAGGCAAAACCACTAGAGTGCTTAAGTTTTATAAACAATACCTACAGTTTAATCCCAAATATTTTTAATTTGACAGTACTCCAACAACAGTTATTTTTTAATACACTCATTTGACTGCTGCGTCAAAAAATGCGGCTGACATACGGGATTGCGTTCCGTATTAAATAGTAACCAGTATAACTGGCTATAAAGGAACGGCTTCACAGTATACTAAATTGACGTAACACTGTACAGTGGTCGCAATGCATCTCGGAACGTAACCTTAGAGGTAAGTTCTAAACTGTCGCCTTCACAGCTGTCATAGTCTATCTAGACGTATATATGGCTTAAGATGTTAGTAATAAAAGCTCTTTGATGTAAAACTAATATATTCTGCCATTGACAGTGATGGACATGACATTTAAGTTTGTTATTTTTTAATAACGTTTAATTTTAGAACGCTTTGTTCTTCGAATGTGGTGGCTTCATGGGGTAGTTTGTTTGGCCAACACAAATACTCCAGCCATTTATTTATTCAAACCCCTACGAATGCTTCCTGATGGCCTTTTTTATGATCGAGTAAATAACATTAAGTAATCAAAACAAATATTATAAGCGAGACAGTTGTGCATACTCGTAGAGGGAGACAGGTAATAAATAGTCATAAAGTAGTGTCTGTTTGTACGTTTGTTGTATAACACTAACAGACCAATGTTATATTCTTAGATATTTTATAAGACTAGACTGTGACAGATGTGAATACTTCGAAATAAAGAGCGGCGAACTGTTAGCCTCTATATTCAGCAACACACACACAAAATAACTGTAAATCCCAATCCCAAATACACTGTAATTTATTCGAACTGAAATATTTATTTTTTCACCTTATTTTCACTCAAATATTGAAAAAGAACCCTTATTTTCAAACGAAAATTCACCCGTCAAAATATCAGCTATTTTCAAAAAAATGGTGTGCTTTCTGTTCGTTAAAATCTACTTTCCGATGGTGTAAAAAAATATATACATTACTATGGTAAATGTTCGGAAATTTAAGCCCATTTCACAGAGAATTTATGCCTGTTATTTCGTAGCAGCAAAAATATTTATCAATTAATCAAATCTATTTATAATGGTAAAAAGGAAATGTGATTCATATTATATATTATAGATTATATTATCCTTTTCATTATTATAGAATATGGAATTTTTGACAGCGCTTTTTTTTTATGAAAATAAGCGACGAGACGAGCAGGACGTTCAGCTGATCTACAATAAAGTGCCGCTCAGGATTCTTGAAAAACCCCAAATTCTGAGCGGCACTACAACTGCGCAAACCTTGAGACATAAGATGTTAAGGCTCATTTGCCCAGTAATTTCACTAGCTACGGCGCCCTTCAGACCGAAACACAATAATGCTTACACATTACTGCATCACGGCAGAAATAGGCGCCGTTGTGGTACCCATAATCTAGCCGGCACCCTGTGCAAAGGAGCCTCTCACTGGTAGCTTACTGTAGTTCGGTACTGGCGCTTATTGTAGTTCGAAAGATATTTTGTCTTTATTTTAAATTGAAGATTTTTATAACTTTTTTATCCTTGCCCATTAATACTGGTATTGTTAAATTAGCAGCACTTTAAGAGTTAATTCTCACTTATCCATCAATTGCTTTTATAGTGTCCTTCTAAAAATGCTGCACCAAGTAGATAATCCAGGTATTTGAGTCAACTGACAGCTGACATCCGACGTCCAGGTCCAATATCCGTCGGATGAGGTCACAAGTCAATTATTAAGCCCGCCGCACGCCGACACTGAATCCGTTTTCGTTGTCCGTTTATTAATAAATTGTCGTGTCTCTGTATCGTTCTATTTATATCACATAATCCTATTATGCAGTTGCAAGCTAATTTAATAATCAAATCAAGTGTAAGGTAAGGTCGGGTCGAACAGTAAGATCGACTGTCCAGAGTTACTTAGCATGATTGGACTAGTGGCGCATGCCTTTCCATTACGCAATCCTAATCTCATATATTACTATCCTAGCATAACATAAGAATTAAGGGATTGCTTGTAACTACCTCCAGTAATGAAATGAAATGAAATTTTATTTGCAAGAAACATTGTGCATTATGAATAATATTATGTTAACATTAAGATGTTGATGAATCCAATATGTTTCGTCAATTGACATGCAAAATCTATGTATATAAAAGAAAGTCGTGTTAGTTACACCATTTATAACTCAAGAACGGCTAGACCAATTTTTCTGTTGTTTGTTTTTTTGGATTTCTCTTAGTACGGAATAGGATAATAAGTAATAAAATATCGAAAAAATATTAATATAAAAAAGAATTATTTTCTGATATATTTTGTATGGATTGACATTTTGATGACATCTTGAGAAAAGAAAGAATTCAATGAAGTTTTTTGTTAGTTTCACGCTACATGAGTAATAAAATACAACTGACAGTGCACGTCATGTTATTCAAGTTGACTGGTTGGTGTATTTGTTTCGAGTGTGCGAGTGAATATTAGCTTATTATGCCGATCATTAACAATGTCACGACTAAGACGATCAAATTATTCCTGACAAAGACGTAATGCAACTAGGATTCGAAACATTGCATGTTTCGTGAAACATGAAAGGACTGAAGAAAAGAACCGCGTTAGTGTGGATCGACGTCATGCTATGAATCACAAGAGCAAAGCGTAGCAGCCCGTAAAACGGATCGGCTGGCAATACGAAATCGTCCAGTAAAACCTCAGAGATCAACAACTTATAGATAATTTTCGACGCACAAGAAGAAATTTATGAAGTACTGATTTGAATCGAGCAGGGTTTCGATACGATTGCAGTACTTATACTGTACTGTAGTACTGTTTGCATACTAGCTTTCGCATTGGGCCGATGGACGTTGCTTTCGAGTATTCTGCGGAGAAACGCAAGAATTGTGCTGCCATTTTCTAGAAAACACTCAAAAATACAATGTTTGTTTCCAAATGACCTCATACGGGGCAGACATCTAAGAACGAGGATTTAATCCGACATTCAAGGTATTTTTTATTTACATACTTACACAAAATACAGTAGAAGAATAACATACCTACTATACTTTCCTATGTATTATTCCTATGTATTGTGTATGCTAATTCTAAAAAAAGTGTGTATAAATCAGTAATACGGGTTTTGCTTTTGATATTGTAGATATAAGGATAGATTCACCATCGTATTGGTTCACTGCAACCTCTCGAAGATGCACAGCTTAAGTTTTTACAATTATACTTCATGGGCAACATGGACAAATAACTTGATCGATGTCAAGAGATCAATGCAGCAATGATAATAGCAATTCTTCAGATCTGCAGCAACTACTTAATGAACATATTGCATGTCGAGTTAGCCCGCAAATCTTTAATTTCCGATCCGTCTCGCATTCGCCCTGACCATTCAAATCTTAAGGCCAATCCTTGAAAGTTTGTGGTCTGAATCAAGACAATCCATTTCCCATGTTCAATCTATATACATATAAGAGATTTCCACGTATATAGTCAGTCATCACGATATCTCTGGAACCACTAGAGCTTAAGACTTGAAATTTGGTAGGAATATTCTTTTCAACGAGTAGAGGTCACCTAAGAACGGATTTTCCAAAATTCCATCCGCAAGAGTTTTTTTTTATTATGAACAGAACGACCTCTGTCGGGTCAGCTAGTATGTCACAAAATTGTCTAAATACCCACACACTACTGTTATACTGAAACCTGTCGGATTTTACAATGCTACCATTAATATTTATAAAATTAAAATTTAATGATATTATAATATAAGACTTAAGTAATTTAATAATTCATTTAGTACCTATGTATGATGTTAACAAATTCAATGTCATAAAAGTAAATAATTTACATATATTATTATCAGATAGACAAATTCATTATACGTAACAATTCATTTTGTACATTTACAAATCGAGCGGGCCCGATGGCATTCCCCCGATAGTGCTGCGGACATGTGCTCCGGAACTGGCACCGGTCCTTACCCGTCTTTTCCGGCTCTCCAACTCATCAGGCGTAGTCCCGAAATTATGGAAGGCGGCTTTAGTTCACCCGATCCCTAAGAAAGGTGTACGCTCAGATCCGTCCACCTACCGCCCCATTGCCATTACCTCCATTTTCTCCTCCTCCATGGAATCGATCATCAACCGCCAGCTCTTGGGATACCTAAAGGGGCACCAGCTGATCAGCGGCTGCCAGTACGGTTTCCGTCAGGGTCGCTCAGCTGGTGATCTTCTTGCATACCTCACCCATAAATGGGCGCAAGCGGTTGAGTCGAAGGGAGAGGCGTTGGCGGTGAGTTTGGACATAGCGAAAGCCTTCGATCGGGTGTGGCATAAAGCGCTTATAACGAAACTGCCATCCTATGGTCTTCCCGAGAAGTTGTGCAAATGGGTCACTTGCTTTTTGGCTGATCGGAGCATCAAGGTTGTTATCAACGGTGCATGCTCCGACTTAAAACCCATAAACGCTGGTGTCCCGCAAGGCTCCGTGCTATCCCCTACGCTGTTTCTTCTGCATATCAATGATATGCTGCAAATCAGCAATATTCATTGCTATGCAGACGACAGCACAGGGTATGCTTCCTACACCGGCAGTGCCAACATGTCCCGGGATAGCGTCGACGAGAACCGGAACAAACTTGTGTCTGAAATCGAGACTATGCTTTGCAAAGTCTCGGAATGGGGCCGACATAATTTAGTCCAATTCAACCCCAAGAAGACACAAGTTTGTGCGTTGACCACTAAAAAGTCTCCCTTTGTCGGATCCCCTCTATTCGAGATCACTCCTCTAACTGCCACAGCCTGTATTGGCATACTTGGCGTCGATATATCGAGCGACGTTCAGTTCCGTGGTCACTTGGAAGAGAAGGCCAAACTGGCCTCTAAAAGCTTGGTGTACTCATTAAGGCGAGACAGTACTTCACTAAAAGCAACTTTAATAGGCGCAAATTCGGCCTTACATGGAGTAATGTTCTCACCTCTGGGCGGGTGCTCCCCAGTACCAGCTTCTTCCATTTGACCGCATACAACGAAGAGCGGCTCGAATCATCGACGATCAAGTCATCTCCGATCGGCTTGATTCTCTAGCATTGCGTAGAGGTGTGGGTTCTCTCTGCATCTTCTACCGCATTTATCACGGGGAGTGCTCAGAGGAGCTGTTCGGGTTGATTCCAACGGCCGAATTCCACCATCGGACATTACGTGCAAAGTACCAGCCGCATCACGTAGACGTCTGGCATTCCACAACCGCGCGTTTTGTTCGAAATTTCTTGCCTCGCACAGCCACTTTGTGGAATCAACTACCGGCAGCGGTCTTCCCGAACAGATGCGACTTAGGGACCTTCAAGAAAAAAGCATACTCCCACCTTAAAGGCCGGAAACGCATTTCTTGACACACCTGTTGTTGCGGATGTCCATGGGCGGTTGCCTCACCTCTCCCCATCCCGTGAGCCTCTTGCCCGTTTGCCCCCTCTCATATAAAAAAAAAGAAGCACTTATTTATTAACCATTGATGCAGTCTTCTTTTAAAAACTTTGAAAGGTAAATCTTTCAATTCATTAGGCAATTTATTATATATATTCATAGACATGCTGTAACAATTTCTACCAAAAGTTGCAGTTTTACAGAAGTAGACTTCATAAGATACATAATAGCTTTAAGGGTAAATGTATACACTTTTATAATAAAGTCCCAGCCACTGTTCAGGCATTATCTATAAATAAATTTAAATGTTTTATCAAAAAATTGCTCTGTCGCAAATCCTACTACTACACAGCTGAATATCTAACAGATCCGACAGCCTGGGACTAGATTATGATTATTTTATAGGAATAGCAATGACAATATACTATATTGTATATCTGATTAAAAAGAGCGAAAAAAAAATTCTTGGAGAGATTTTTGCGCCGTTTCTCTCTCAGAGCGCCATTTGTTTTCGTAGCGGTAGTAATGTCTAGTATATTATATGACATCAAAAAGAATTCTAAAGGAATCAAATTTGAGAAAATAAATGCCTTTTATGCCTTCTAGTCTTTTGCATACTCCCATGGCAAGGTGTAACTATTGTGCAGATAACTACATTACTAGATCCTGCAGAAGTTACAAAGACTTGTTAAATGAAGTAGACCTAGATATATTTTATTTTTATTTATTTATTTAATAGGTACACACAACAGAAATACAAGAAATACGTAATAAACAAAAAAATATCAGCTAAATACAAGATAGGCTGCAACTCCACGAGGGTGTGTACACAGCACGTTTAGCATAAATTAATAACTATGAAAATACAACAATAATAGCGATTTTAAAACTATTAGTATTATTAAAGAAAAAGACAGAGAAAATATATATTTGGACAAATAGAAATGAATAATTATGGCAATTATATTAAGATTTTTTTTTTTAATTTAAACTAATTTAGGAATTTATGTAAACTAGATTTCCATTTACAAACAGATGAAACTGTGGATGTCATGTACTTCACTGATTTCGAGTAGTGCATTGTATTGACGAAAAATTCTATAGATAGGGTTATGGAAGGACACGTTATTATTGCAGAACGGAATGATAAAAGGCTGTTGATGTCTTGAAGACCGATTGGGAACTCTTAGATGAATATCCGACAAGAGCAAGGTCGGCAAAATTGTAATAATGAAGTTACTGGGATTGAGACTTCACAACTTTTGTCGCAGAGTGAGAAGTGCGATAGTGAAGCCATTCAGAATTTGGGTTCAATCAAAAATCCTGATCGGCACTTCATTGCAATGGTCGTATTACTAACCACAAATGACGTGTTGCTCGTCTCGTCATTGTTTGCCTGAAAAAGGTTCTGCATACAATAAAATCATGTTTATAGTTAAAAGTGTTTTAAATATCAAATATGTCATAAAAAGTAATAAAGAATAGACTGTTAAATATACAGGGTGGCCGAGAAGTTGACGTCCAAAGCTAAAATTTGCATTTGGCTCATTTTATTGGCCAATGTTCTGGGAAGTTTTTAAAAATAGTTAGAAGCCATTTTATTTTATTTTTTATACCTTGAATATTTTCATGAATTTAGCTGGAGCAGTTATCTTGAACTTACGACTCAATTCTAAAATAATTCCACAGTGTCTAAACTATTCATAGTTTCTTATGTGGTTATTGCAACTGTAATTAATAATTATCAACAATAAAATAAACTAAAAGTGTTCAAAAAAAGTCCTAAACCACAATTAGGTGAAAAAAGCGGATAAAAGATAGGCAATACGCAAAATCGTAAAACATACATAGGGGTGATTCGGATACTCATCACCATGAGGCTTTCAAATTTTAGCTTTGGACGTCAACTTCTCGGCCACCCTGTATATCATCATATATTGAATGCAAAAATAAATATAAGAAACTATAATTTTAAAAATCCGCCCTGAACATAACAGGGACAAACTGGTGTCGTATATATTCCAAGGCGGATGTCATCTTTCCGGGATAATCCTTACAAAGATGCATTACTACGAGACACATCTAGTATATTTGCATAAGGTATTATGGGATAATACTGCTTTCCCTGCAATCCTATTAGCATAATACCTCTATGTATCGCGGTCGTCTCTATCACAATTTCTTTAATTAAAACTTGTGACCCTATTTACTGTTAATTCTTATTCTAATAAGTCTGTATTCTTGGGTTTAACTTTAGATAATAAATATCTTTCTAATGAATTCTTTAGAAAAAATAATAGGTTTATAATACAGGCGCGACAAACAATATTTTTTTAATGAAAATAAGGGACGATACGAGCAGGACGTTCAGCTGATGGTGATTGATACGCCCTGCCCATCACAATACAGTGCCGCTCAGAATTCTTAAAAAACCCAAAAATTATAAACGACATTACACTACAGTTTCGCTCGTCATCTTCAGACGTAAGATAGGTCTTATTTGCCCAGTAATATCACTAGCTACAGTGCCCTTCAGACCGAAACACAGTAATGCTTACACATTACTTCTACAGAAATTGTGCCGTTGTGGTATCCATAATCTAGCCGGCATCCTGTGCAAAGGAGCTTCCCACTGGTAAAATTTGTTGATAATGTACCCAACGCTACAGCGAAAAGTCAAGCAGTGAACATTTACTCTTACAACAAAACTATGTACAAATTACTATTCATTCCACATATAATACCCACTACACAACATTTTATATCACAAACAAGTTCTTAAACAATTGTGAAAGCCTCCCTGACTGACTTAATATACTTATAAATAAAGTGGTCACTGCATCTAAAGAGGTTTTCACTTCATAAATACTTTTTATAAAAGGCTCTTAATTCATTGTCAAAACATCATCTTATATATAAAATTCTCGTGTCACAATGTTCGTTCCCGTACTCCTCCGAAACGGCTTGACCGATTCTCATGAAATTTTGTGAGCATATTGAGTAGGTCTGAGAATCGGCCAACATCTATTTTTCAGTACCCTAAATGTTAAGGGTGGTAATTTTTTTTTAAATTTGTTTGATTATGAGTTAACATACAACTTCAAATTTTCACCCATCTACGATCAACAGTCACTTTTGTATCGCGATTTTAATATCGGCAATACAACGTTTGCTGGGTCAGTTAGTTTATTTATAAACGTCTATTTCCTGTGCACATAATGAAGGAACAGATCCATTAATGTGCCGATTTGGACATTTGACACGCAAAGGTCAGCCCAGGGTATAGTTAGTCCGAGGTATTTATTGTTTCAAAATTGAACGACTTATAGCTAACTGACACGAAATGCTTGTAGGAGAAATACGTACATAACATAAAAATCTAATCAAGAAGGTAATAGAAACGTTATATGTGCTTCCCTTGGACATAAAAAAATATAGGGAAGTCCCTTTCCCAAGGGTGTTGTAAAAGGTGACTAAGGGCAAATGCCCTTAGAGGAACCTCAAACTGATAAATACCAGTTTGAGGTTCCTTTGCACAGGATGCTGACTAGATTATGGGTACCAAAACAGCACCTATTTTTGCCATGAAGCAGTTATGTGTAAACATTATTGTTTCGGTCTGAAGGGCGCCGTGACAAGTGAATTTACTGGGCAAATGAGACTTAACATCTTATGCCTCTAGGTGACGAGCACAATCATTGTAGTGCCACTCCGGATTTTTGAGTTTTTCAAAGAATCCTGAACGGCACTGCATTGTAATGGGCAGGGCGTATCAGTAAGCATCAGCTGAACGTCCTGCTCGTCTTGTTCCCTATTGTTATAAAAAAAAGCTAATTCCTTGTGGGAGGACTGTCACCTGTATATACATTATATATTGCTACGTATGTTTGCAACGCTCCGGATATTGAGGGGGTCTTGTACAGCAATGGTTAGAAAAATACGGTTAAATGAATAAATTATGAATCTCATTGTGAAAAAAACGCCACACAATTTATTTAATACACCGGACAGGTGCGAGTCGGACTCAACCACCGACGACGGTTCCGTACAGTTTTACTATGAATAAATGTATAGTTTTGAGTTTTTTGCTATAGAATTATGTAGTATAACACGATATTACTTGACAAATTATTTCTTAGTTCTAAGTGAACAGAAATAACCTATAAAGTGTTGAAATATGGGGCATAAAATATTATTTTTTTCACAGCTTCAATAGATTTGAGTACCTTACTGTTTTAATTTCACTACCACCCATTCCAAAATGAATGCCTCAAGCCTGAGAATAATGGGCGCAACAAACTCAGCAGGCTTTTTTTCTCATCAAAAAATATGTTTACAATGTAATACTGTACAATTAAACTTATTATTTAATAGCCTGAGGGTGCTCGCTTCACTCCCAATCTATGGTATCATTAAGAAACCCATTTATTTTATAGTAACCTTTACCATACAAACGTTTTTTAACAATTCTTTTGAATAACGTAATACTTTTGTTTTGAACATTTTCTGGGATCTTGTTGTAAAAGCATATACATCGCCCCACAAAAGACTTACTAACTCGACTTAGCCGAGTAGTAGGCATTAGAAGCTTATCTCTGTTCCTGGTTATGACAGTTTCTAGCAAATTCACTTATGTGCCTATGAACATACATTACATTATCAAGAATATATTGAGAAGCAACAGTCAAGATGTTAATTTCTTTGAATTGTGCTCTCAATTATTCTTCAGAAGCTAGGTTATAAATAGCGCGAATAGCCCTTTTCTACAGCACAAGTATTGTATTAATATCGGCAGCGTTTAACGCACGAACTTATATTACCATCTTATTTAGTTATTTTTTGATATATACGGACGAAATGACATTGATCATATAATAATTTAAATTTGGCTGGATTAAGCAAGTAAGCAATACTGCTGTGAAAACATATTTTTTTTCTTTCAATCCGCGGGATATTATCGTCTATATGTAAAGCACATAGCTGTCAGTAACCCTAAAAAGTTTACAGTTTACAGTTTGTCTGAGCCTTTAAGAAGGCTCAGACAAACTGTATCCTTTAATGCTGCACTTACTGCATACCACGGTTATATTGCGTCAGTTTTATGGTACGGGTTAATACTATGGGGAAACTCCACTAATATTTCAAATGTTTTTCTGGCACAAAAAAATGTATAAGAGCTTTATGCAATGTCAGTCCTCTAGAATCGTGTAGACCATTATTCAAAAAGCACCGTCTACTGCAACGCTTACTGGTCTATATATATATTAGAAATTTGTATGTTCATTAAAAACATGGTGAACTTTTTAAACCAGCAAAGGACTATTCCATATTACGATTAAGAGATCCAACTCGCCTTCTGATGCCATACTGTAGAACAGTGCTTCATCAAAATAACGTAAATGTTATGTGTATTAGGGTATATAACCACCTTCCAAAGAATATTAGAGAGATGCCTATAACATTAATGCATAAAAGATTTAAATTATGGCTAATAGATAAATGCTTATATAGTTTAAAAGAATTCTTTAGCCAAAAATAATAATATTCAAATGTAATTTTTGAGAGGTACCTACAAACTAATGTTTATTTTATATTATATCATTGAATTAAAGCTATGTAATGTGTATTAAGAACGTATAAGTATAAAATAAATATGATATTCCAATATTGACAATTAAATATTTGTATGCCGATATATTAGCGAATTGTGCTGTACACTAATTAAATGTTAACAACTATGTTACCACGATTCATACAAATAAATCATTTCATTTCATTTCAAAAGGTACAGATAATATACCCTAATAATCCGTTGGAAAGGTCTTGATAAGAAACGCTTAAAATTTGGGTTTTTGGTTGCTTGGTGGTCGGGATCAAAAGCTATTCAAGTTCAAACGTTTTCTAAATAGTTACATTGAAAATGCGTTTTGTTCACTAGAACACACCAACAATGGCAGGCGACATGCGAGGTATTAGCGGTGATATGTTTCCAGTGTATGTGGTGCTTTTATTTTACCCTTCAAAAAAGAACTTTATATTCAAATTCATTTTTTTTTTATTTATAATCACTTATTTAACCTCAGATCTGAAAAGAACGGGCGCAAGAAACTCAGCGGGCTTTTTTTTCATAAAAACATGAGTACAATGTATTATCGTACAATAAACATTTATAATAAAATAGCCTGGGGGTGTTCGTTCCATTCCCAATCTGTTGTATCATTAAGAAAATCATTTTTGTTTTAATAGCCTTTAACCACACCAACGTTTTTAACAATTCTTTTTTTAATTCCGTATCCTATAAAGTCCCCATTTATTTTAAAGTTACGGTTTTTATAATGGAGAAAACAACAAACGTACACTTTATTAATTAAAACTTAGTAAAGTAGCTTTCTGTAAGTTTACCTGAAATATTGTTTTCTTTACGGATATACCAAAATTCAACGTAATTATAAGCCAACCATTGACCGCCAATATTGCAGTTAGAGATAATAAAATGCGATGGTTTGATTGGCATTGAAAACATCAGGTGTTTCACAAACAACGCTCCGGAGGGATGCTGAGAGTGGCAACAAAACTTTGGAGTCCGCTTCTAAGGGCTTTGGACTTTGGTTGTTTGGAGGTCTACGTTTTCACGTCGAAAGTCAATAAGTTGGATAAAAGTACGAACAGGATTTCTGAAAAGTCAAAGATATTTCTGTACGCAAACCAGAAGCTACTTCAGTAGTTCGTGCTCGGGCTTATATTAGGCATTGAGTTTAAAGCAATTGCTGTATAGAAAAACATAAAATCAAAAGAAAGAACGTTACTAAAATTTCATTTGAAGAAGACGTACAAAACGATGTAAATATCTGAACTTATGTAACTGAAGTCTAAAAACACAGTTTTTAGAATTTTTTCCTTTTATTGGATTGTTTGTGCAGGCTAATCTCGGAAACGGTGAAACCGATCGAAGGCTCATATTAGAAGGCTCATTTTCGCGAATATTTTGTTGCGTTTTTCATATAATAATAAATTACAAATTTTGATTAGTATTATTGTATAGAGATATCCTTGGGTCAATTTTGTAGTACACTCACACTAGTTTGTACACTAATGAGTAGATTTTCCATGCCTATAGCAATTTTCATATTACTGACTATCGTATATGTCAAGGGTAGGTATGCCGTAGGAAAATAACGTGAAGCCTTCTAAATACTAAATAGATTCGTTACGTCCTCGTCTCTCAAGTGGAACAATAAGGCTGTATTCTATTTAGATACGCGATCTCTGACAATTGGCTTATCGTCGCAAGAAGCACGTCTTTTTTGGATTAGCTGAGTAATACAAGCGTGACTTCTTTATCGTATCTTCGGGATTTGTCACACTCTTGGATTTTTCCACTGATATTTACGTTTCTATGCATTCTTAGTACCTACTTACACTTGAATTAGCCCTTTCAGAACTAGACCCCCGGTCTTTAATACGAAAAACTTTATTAATATATCTTGTCGAGTCGTTCTTGTCTTCTTCTCGGCCAACCTTCTCAATTCTTATCATGTGCAGCTTTCCGAATAATTGTAATGATAAAAAATATGTTTGCGAACTCAAAACAACTTTCAAAATTGCTTTTCAAACGATCTAATATTTTTTCCACGTACAACAAAGCTGTGGAATGAGCTTCCTTGTGCGGTGTTTACAGGACGGGTCGGCATAGGTCCTTCAAAAAAAGCGCGTACACTTTTCTAAAGGGCCCGCAATGCTCTTATAAGTCCTCTGGTGTTGCAAGAGAATGTAGGCGGCGGTGATTACTTAACATCAGGTAACCCGTACGCTTTGTTCCCTTTAGTTAAAATACGCCAATCTCGATAATAAAAGCACAGAGTTGGGAAAGATGTAGCTTACCTAGCTTCTGCTACATAACCCTAAAAAGTGGAGATTTACTTCGTTGAAATCCCTTATTTCCAGTAAATAACACAGGAATCTTATATACGAGTAGATACGGATAAAGTTTACGGCAAACTTTATGGACCAACAACAAATAGCTGATATATTTACTTTCCCTGTTGTGTAGCCATATTACTTTTTATAACTTTCAAAGGGAAAGAAAACCGAGATATATGGCACACTTCTGTGAGAAATATGAATAGATAAAATTATTTGTGCTTAGTTCGGCTCTTTTGTGTGTTATATTTCGAGGGCCGCGTATTGTGATAAATTTTGATTTATTTCTTTATTTTGCTATGGCATCACACAAATTGCTAAACAGCAGTTGTTTTGTTGTAGGCATATAATATTATATGGGTATTTGTTATTATTGGTTTACGTGTTTGTTTCCAGCAACGGATTGCAGATTCTATGCTTGCTGATCTTCTTCTTTATGTGCCCCTCCACTGCTAGACGTTATTAGTCAGCTCAGCGAACTTCGAAACCCATCTTGTGCTTCATTGTGTCCAAGACCGGCTTAGGTCTTACACTCTGTCGACCGGTCCATTCCTAGATCTCTCCTCGCTGGTTACATTGCAAAATTTTCTTTATTAGTAGGTGTACTTCTTGTATTGAGCCTGCTATATCTATTAATTAAAATGTGAAAAAAAATCGATGGGGCAATGAACGTTTACAAATGCAAGAGCTGTCAACTGCGGGTTACACATTTTAGCCTCGGTTTTGAAATTTCGCTAATATTAATCTTGACGACCCAAATAGCCCAGTTACATCAATGGTCAAGATTGTAATATTGTTAAAATAGATGTTTCGTTCATGGATTTATATGAGGTAGGTGTTCACCTACCTACCACCAAGAAATTTCGTTAATGACTGGCAAAAAAAAAATATTACCGCACCTGCCACGAAATGATTAATATTTAAATCACAAATTAGATTGATATAATATACTAGCTGACCCAGCAAACGTTGTATTGCCGATATTAAAATCGCGATACAAAAGTAACTGTTGATCGTAGATGGATGAAAATTTGAAGTTGTATGTATTTTTTAATGCTGACTCATAATCAAACAAATTAAAAAAAAATGTCAAAAAATGTCAAAAAAAATTAAATTAACATTTTGGGGGATGAAAAATAGATGTTGTCCGATTCTCAGACCTACCCAATATGCACTCAAAATTACATGAGAATCGGTCAAGCCGTTTCGAAGGAGTTTAACTACAAACACCGCGACATGAGAATATCACTATATTATTAATAGCGCAAAAGTTCCGTACGAACGTAGAATATATTATAATATGTATTTGTTTCATTTTTTTATTAACGCGAGTATAACACATTTAAATAAAATACTTTAATTGTATTAAAACAGTATTTTATTTAGAAACATTCTGTTTTAATTCACCTTGTAATTCACCAATTTAGTATTTTTATTTATTTACCGGTGGGAGGCTCCTTCGCACAGGATGCCGGCTAGATTATAGGTACCACAACGGCGCCTACTTCTGCCGCGAAGCAGTAATGTGTATGCATTACTGTGTTCCGGTCTGAAGGGCGCCGTAGCTAGTGAAAATACTGGGCAAAAGAGACTTAAATTTCTTCAAGGTAACGAGCGCAATTGAAGTGCCGCTCCAAACCAAATATAGTATTTAGAATCACTTAAATATTGTTAACAAAAACGATTACAAAGAAAAAAAACCGTTGAACTCTTATAAAATATAATATTGCGTTATCACTTAAGAACCGGAGAGGTTGAAAAGGGACTTTATTGTTCAACCACATAAGTACTCAATAAATATTGAAGCTAGCTCAAACCCAAACCCAATTAATTACGTAAACAGTGGAGGCTCTTTAGATTCTAAGGCAAACATTTATACGATATTATGTGGCTCGACTTATTATAAACGATCGATCGAATGTTATTACGAACTTTGTGATCGAAAAATGAAATAGCTTCGAAACGTGTATTTAATATATAGCGCTTTGTTCGCTTTAACTAATACGGTTTTATCGTATAAAATGATACCATTTTGGTGAACCAACGTGATTTCAATCTGTTTAAGAAAATTTATTCAAGTAGGCGTTACTTTGCGGAAATCCATAATTATCCAAATGTTTTGAGTTTTCTTTAGTGTTAATTCCGCCAATATTTGTCTGCCAGAATCTGGCACGAGACTTGGCGAGTCAACATGTCCTGAGGATGCCTCGTGTAGAGGCGAAACACGTGTCGAATTGTTTAAAAGACAAATATTGGCGGAATTAACACTAAAGAAAACTTAAAACATTTGGATTCAATCTGTTTGTCGAGGTTTTGTATCTGGAACTGGACAAACAACTCACAATGTTAAGTTTTTGGGTATTTGGTTGGATCACAAATTATCTGGCGTCAAGCATTTTGATTATGTCTCACAGCAATGTGAGAAAAATATTAATATTCTTCGCTCATTGTCTGGTGTCTGGTGGGGAGCTCACCCCGTCACTCAAAAATTACTATACAATGCCATAATTCGCACTCATTTAGATTATGGCACTATTTTCTTAATCCCAGCAAACAAAGCAGGTCTAAATAAATTGGACAGAATTCAGGCTAAATGTTTACGTATAGTATTGGGAGCTATGAAATCCAGCCCTATTAATGCAATGCAAGTAGAATGTGTGGATCCTCCCCTCTCACTACGTAGACAATTCCTTGAATCAATCGCCATTCTTGAAGCTATTCTATTTGTTAAGTCTCACAACATGAACAATTCTATTATCCTTTCAGACTCTAAAAGTTGCCTCCAATCAATTCTCTCAAATCCGTTTAAGACAAAAAGTCAGTTTCCCATCATTCTCAAAATAAGACAAACTTTGAAAGAGTGCTATGAACTCAAAATTAACATAGTTTTAGCTTGGATTCCAGGTCACATGGGCATCTCTGGTAATGAAAATGCAGATGCCTGTGCTAGATCAGCTGCTCATTCAGGTTCCTTTCAGTATTCAGAAATATTCACTCATGACTTGTGCTCTACCCTGAAACCCAAGATGTATGAGAGTTGGTCAAACATTTGGCAAGTTTCCAAAACTTTAAAAGGCAAATTTTATGGAGAACTCCAACCAGAAATTCCTCAAAAACCTTGGTTCTCAAAATGTAGGACTCATAATAAAACAATAATCTCAACTATATGCCGCTTACGTTTAAACCATGCCTGCACTCCAGTCTTTCTAGCAAAACTTAGAATTAGGGATCATTCTCTATGTGATTGTGGCCTTGATGAGGGAAACATGGATCATTTATTCTTTAGTTGTCCCTTAATGCAATCTTCTCTGCACAATTATATACCCGCTGAAGTCCCCCGTCCAACCTCCGTTAAATGTCTCCTCTCCCTAGTTTACACACCTTTTGTAAATATTTTGTGTAAATATATTAAAATAAATAAGATTAAGTTGTAAATATTATTTAGTACTTATATTAATTAATTATTTAAGTATTTCTATTTGTGTATGTCATTTATAGTCTTACAAGCATGTATATTATTTGTTTCAGATATTATTAGAAAATTAAACTTTATGTAATCTGAACACCGATTATTACCGTTAAACTTAGAAGACACATATTCAAAGCTTGGTAGTCTAATCTAACGTGATTCTGGCAAATCTGTGGTATATCTTCCACAGAAGCCACAGTAGGAAGAATAGAATAGAATAGAAATTGTCAATAATGTAATATTTTCGAAACGCCGAAAACTTCAACGGAGTTTCAGTTCCTTTGGAACGGACTGATTATAATTTGTTAAAATTAACAAAAACAACACTTACAGTAAAATATTCCATTCATTTGTAAATATTGAATATTATTATATTAATATCAAAGGTACATTTTCCGTTCACAAGTAAGTAAAAGCGCCTCGCGTACAGCTCTTTACATTGACATAAAGGCTACATTCAAAGCCTTTTTCTACATTGACGCTATTGAATGACTTTAATTACTCCAGGTAGAGTACAGAGAGTACATTTCTTTTCAAAAGCCTAATTGTGACCATACTTTTGGATATTTTATTATTATCAGTAACTATTTGGTGAGCCTCATCAAATATGCCCGATTTACATTTCTCATTATTTACATTCATCTATCCTTTTCGTTCTATTTCATCCCTTGCTGTGAGTAGATATTTTGCAAGATTATGTTTCTTTTACCTCATCTATCAGGCATTATCACCACCAACTGGATGTGTAGTGTGTGGATGTGTAGTTCTACACTTTTAGCGGTCTTGACCGCTGATAACTCAGCGGTCTCCTACGCTGCTGTTCTATAACTTGCATTGTGCATATATATATATATATATACTAGCTGACCCGACAGACGTTGTTCTGTAGATGACAAAAAAAAATACTGTTTTATGAGAATTTGCCAATAATATTTCAAAACATCACGAATTATTTCGTAAAAAATGCTCCCTGTTGTTATAATGAAGTTGTTTCACAGCGGAACTGTCAAACCGTACGTCACTAAATTCTCTCATAGAAAATATGTCCATACAAAACAAATATTGAAAATAAAAATAATTATGGGTCCCAAATCGAAATAAAAACTATCCTATCTCTCAAGTTGAACTAAACTGAACTCCATGAAGTAATCCCCATTAAAATCCGTTCATTAGTTAAGGAGTCCATCGCGGACAAACAACGTGTCTCGTAATATATATATATATATATAGTGCAGGTATCTTCGTATTTTTATGATAATAAGAAAACGAGCAGGACGTTCAGCTGATTGGTTATTGATACGCTCTGTCCATTACAATGCAGTTCAAAGTTCCAGAAGTTGTGCTAGGTAATAAATTGTATGACCTTCATAAGTGACAGTGATGGAATTTCATAAATAAATTAATGTTCTTTGACATTTGAAAAACCGATTCAAAACAGCGGCAAATAGCCACGCATTCGAATTTAGAATATTCTAGAGTTTGTAGTTCATCTAACAGTTTCGACTAAAATGCATTTCAACAGGAACTAATTTCAGAGCCATCGTCTGTTTCAAAGATAAATGGTGCTCATTCGGAGTTATCCATTCTCAAGCATCGCTCTATTGTGTAGAAATGTTCTGCGTGTGCATTTGTAAGAGCCAGGCGTTTGTTATGCTTAGTACAGACTAAACAAGCCTTGCATTATTTTTATTAAAAAATTAAGTTGAACTGATTCCGAACTAAATACTTTTAAGTTTTTATGGAACAGGAAGATAATTGAGCGTACAAGTCTGGGACCAGGGACCAGGGGAATCATAGGAGTGGTTCTGGAATTAAAAAGGAAAGTGTACGCGCTTCTATTGGAGGTACCCATGTCGTATCGTCCTGATATCACCGCGTTCACTTTCGTTGTTCGTTGAAATTTTATACCAATTACCATTATAATAAAAATAAACAAAAAGTATTGTTAAACAATTTAAAATGTGATGATTTCAGCTTTACATCATTAAATAGGTAAATAAAAATATAAATTAAGTAGATCTAATATATATTTTTGGTATTGATTTTGGAAGTTTGTGCTTGATATTGGAAGGTGAGAGAATAACGAGACAAGTAGGTCGAAATTATACAAATCTTGACTGCACTATGATAAAATAAAATTAGTTCTGTTGATTACATTTTTTTTGTTAAATTCACATATTAAAGCAAAAAAACTTATTCTCCAAATTAACTTTAAGGTTTAGTTGAGCGAATACAACATTTTGAAGAGAAAAATTAAGACCAAAATGTTTATAGTAGTATATCTGTAGCTATACAGCTGTGCAACATAAGTGCTGTGTATATCTTATTAGTGAAATTGAATGGATTTATAGAAAAGTTCAATGTGTACAAACAGTGCATTATCTAAATAGTGTTATTGTTTGATTAATATATAATTAAATTTAATTGTTTTTAAATTTAGTTTTAAACATTATGAAATTTCATATTTTAATACTAAAGTTCTACTAGTTTAAGTTTTTATATATATCGGCAATCTCTTAATTTTTTAATTACTACGCGTTGGCAACACCGACTTTATTTTTATTAGCACGTACTTAATATATCTTATTCATTATTTAAATGGATACATAAGGGTGAACCTACGCTTTTGCATCACCAAAGGATTTAAATTAAATTTGAAACACTGTGATCATTTTTTGCTATAATATATTATTTTCGCTTGTTGCAACATAGCGAACTTTATTTACTCTCAGTCTCTACCCAGCCTAACATGTTTGAACATCGTTCAATACAACCTCGGCATTGAGTCTACGTCACGTTTCGTGTTTATTTCTACTTCTTTAGTGTTTGTTTATGGAAAAGATAAAATATTTCCTTTGTATGAAATATCAAAATAATATTATTATAGCATGGACTAGTAAAAAAAGAAGGACTCCGCGCCGTGATTTTAGCAAGTTACCTTTAAGCTAGTGTGTGTGCGGTTACGGGGTATACCAGTTACACAATTTTTTCTACCTTAAATAATCATATATCCACAAATACTTTTATATTATTGTTTTTACACTTTTTCACAACCCACGACGGCATTTTTAAAATATTTTATTGCGACGCAAACTGATCTGTCACAGACAATGGCAAATCTTATAATGGCGGCCTATCGGCTTGTATTAGTGTAAGTGTGTGCGTGGGGCTATGTATTTACACGTTTACGGGCTTGTTTTGGTGCCTCACTGTTATGTAAGGTGACACGGAGTCCTTATTTTTAATTTTTATGACTACCCTCAATTTTACATTATATGTCGCCATTGCACGCTGTACATTCTATAATACCGAGACCGCTAATTATGTCCCACTAAACAATTAACGAGACCTCTCTAATTAGTAATCACCGCAGCGGCCTCGAGCGACGAAAAATCTACAATTTAAAAGTATCTAGATTTTGCCACGCGCCCTCATTCTTTTGAACACTAATGAGATGGTAAAGATCTTTGTTCACATCTAGCATAAATAAAAAAAATGCTTTATCTATACTTTGGAACTGCCGTGAGGGGTTTCCGTTTTTTTGGTTTCTTCATCCAATATTAGGACAGGTAAATGGTTCAAGCCCATACAGCCATGTCTTCAGCGTTATGTGCTGTGCATTACACTTAATGTCATTCGGTTAATGTCGCTGTCCATGTCGTGTCAGTGACAATGATTATTAGCACATTTAATTCAGACTAGTAATATCTATGAAATAAACATTTTAACTATTGCGTCTCAATAAATAAGATAACGTTATGTCTCTACATTAGCCCATTAGCAAATTTTTCACAAATTGTGATAATAAACTTGTTGGAGGATATATTTACTTTTACAACACAAATGTCTTACGAAATTCAAAAAATTGTTAATGATGTGGTAAAGGTTACTATAACATGACTATTTTAATGGAACCACAGATTGTGAATTGAGTGACCGCCCGACAGGCTATTAAATACATTTTATTGTATACTAACCAATTAGCTGATACCC
This sequence comes from Leptidea juvernica, assembly GCA_949711755.1. NCBI lineage: Eukaryota > Metazoa > Arthropoda > Insecta > Lepidoptera > Pieridae > Leptidea > Leptidea juvernica. The sequence goes on along the minus strand of CATIXQ010000002.1, from coordinate 13,249,899 downwards.
GCGACTTCGTCCGCCTACACACGTGACTGATCATGTAGTGCTTACAAAAACCGTTGTTTCATAAAACTTTAATAACTTTTGTAATATTTATAGAACATATTGCAATTTTTTTTAAGATGCCCTGTGTCTAAGGAATGTAACTTAATCACTTAAATAATTAATGGAAATATATCCAGTAAGTAGTATTTCCGTGTTGCGCGCACAAATAAAAACCTCTATCATTTTATTTTATATTTTGTGAGAAAATATTTTTTTTTTAAAAAAATCCAAAAATAAAGGAAGAATCCCACTGAGTTTATTTCGCCCGTTGTTCTCAGATCTGAGACATACTATTTCCAATGGGTGATAGTTTTTGATGTTCAATAAGTGATTTTTAAATCTATTTTGAATATGATGTTTTTAAAATTTAAATTTGAATTTCACCATCGCTCCACACGCAATAGACTAAAATATCATTGTAATGTGTGGCGTACGGCCACAGTGTGATTTTATTTTGAAAAGTTTCCTACCAAACTGTGGCATGAATATTCTTGAGCAGTTTTCAAGCCGATACGACGTGAAGATTAAAAATATCGTGTAGATCCAATTAAAAGCGGCGAACGTAAAAGTGATTCTTCTGATGTTGCAAAAGACGTGACGTGACCCAAACCCTCGTTGGTTCTTCTAATCCATAAAAACATAATCCTTCTTCCTTAAGGGATTTTTCTGGTCCTGTCTATCGTCACCGCAAACATGGTCCAAAAGCAAGTGTGTTGTTTCATCCAACGTACACCGCCTGTTGACGACAAGCCAGTGAAAGCGATACCATTGAACGAAAAATAGTGTGCAGAAACTCCATAAAACTTTTTTCAGGAAATAAACAGTGTTTTTAAGGAATCATTTAGAATCCTAATTACATGCACGAGATTTGTATCGCAATGTTTTCTTTACTTTTACAATTATGAGCACATTATGAACGGCCAAAGTTCAGGTGAGATTTGTGCAAAAATGTAGATATTTGAAGCGATATACTGAATTTGTTTCTTGAAATTTGTATTTGCTGCTTTAATTGAAACCTAAATACAATGCACAGGATTTGGCATTATTATTAGTCGACACTCTGGCTCCTTCTCATGTCCAAGTTACGTCAGTTGGTGCTGGGGCTGCTGCTTCGACTGCCGAAGACAGCAAACGTCGCTAATATGTTTTTTTTTTATGAAAGTAAGAGACAAGACGAGCAGGATGTTCAGCTGATGGTAATTGATACGCCCTGAAAAAACTCAAAAATTCTGAGCGGCACTGCAATTGCGCTAGTCACCTTGAGACATAAGATGTTAAGTCTCGTTTGCCCAGTATTTTACCTAGCTACGGCGCCCTTCAAATCGAAACATTTTGGTACGCTTCCAGGTAATGATAGTTTTAACATTATGTAGTCATAGTTTTGTAAATATAGTTCTAAGATTAACAATGTTTTAAATAACAATATAATTTTTTAATAATGCACATGATGCACTTATCAGTAATTTTTTTTAAAGAAACCGTACGAGCGTTTGCTGAAAAATATGACGCTTTGGCTGCTCTTAAGTATTGTACCGTATAAAATGTAGCACAAGTGCATTTAAATTTCAAAAAGCAAAAGCATTAAAAATCACTCAACGAAATCTGTTTGGTCGTTCGCTAGATCATAAAATACGAATAAAATGTTTGAGAAGTATGAAACACTTGAGATGTGGCGACTCTTAGCTCGACGGCCCTGAAATGGAGTGTTCTTAACATAATTTCTGTAGAAAGCTTAGCAAGGTGTCTGCCACTAATGTCTTTCTTCAAAATAGAACAAATTAAGAATAAATAAATGACGATGAAGAGCTTAACTCGAAACTTGTAACTTTTGATCGTTCTTATCTTCTTAAATCCATATATCTACACACATAGAAATGAACACGGACGAGTAAAAAAAGAAGGACTCCGCGCCGTGATATTAGCAAGTGAAGCACCGTTATGCTAGTATGTGTGCGGTTACTGGGGATACTAGTTACACAATTTTTTCTCCCTTAAATAATCATATATTATGGCCTTCCACAAATACTTATATAGTAACGTTTTTACACTTTTTCACAACGCACGACTGCATTTTTTAAATATTTTATTGAGACGCAAACTGATCTATCACAGACGATGACATTTCTCATAATGACTGCCTGTCGGCCTGTAGTAGTGTGAGTGGGGCTTATGTATTTACACGTTAATGGGCTTGTTTTGGTGCTACACTATTTTGTAAGGTGACACGGAGTCCTTATTTTTTACTAGTCCGTGGGAATGAATTGTAATTACCTATATATTGCGGTAAAATAATGTTACAATTTGTACATAAATATTAGAGTTATGGTAGCATAATTAGGCGATCTTATCGGCGATTTAGCAATCTCTTCCAGGTAACCTAAGGAGATTTTATTTATAGCTTGACAAAGGTAATAAATCAACATATTATAGGAAAAACATACATTTACATATATATACATTTAAATACATTTAAACAGTTAAATATACGCACAGAAGTAGAGAAAAACATGTGGATTTAACAACTATAAAAATTCAAGTAAAAAGAATATACATAATTTATATAATAGTTAAAGGATACTAATATAACCTTAGAAATTCCGAATCTGACGAAGATAAAAAGTATATACATATTTATATAATAGTTAAACTATACAGATATAACCGTGTGGCAAGATCGTCTCAATATTATCTCTGTATTTGAATACCTCCTTGTACGAACTCCAGATTAATTCTATGCTTAGCTAAGTCGAGTAGTTCGCCCCATGAAAGACTTATGTCTTTCAATTTGGAATTCATCGTCAAAGAATATAAATTATGCTAGTAGAATCAATTTAACAATTACGTTGTCATAGCAATGAATAACTTCATTTCTACGATCATTCGTAGGAAATTAATGTTTTTTTTTATGCAACAGTAGGACATACAACAGGGTCATCTGGTGTTAAGTGATCACCACCGCCCACAATCTCTTGCATCACCAGATGAATCACAGGAGCGTTGCCGGCCTTAAAGGAAGGGTACGTGCTTTTTTTGAAGGTACCCATGTCGTAACGTCCCAGGAACACCGCACAAGGAAGCTCATTCCACAGCTTTGTAGTACGTGGAAGAAAGCTCCTTGAAAACCGGACTGTGGAGGACCGCCACGCATCCAGATGGTTGGGATGATATCCGATAACTTGTGGCGTGTCGTGTTTGTATAAGTAATAATTTTCTACGTTTAAATTTTCTTGTAAATGGTCCGACAGCTCGCACCAATTTTTGGGTAGGTAGAGGAAAGCTGAAAACTTGTGTCCATACTTCTCCTATTATACCCCAAGTTGGAGCTGTAGACCTGGCTGGTGAGTAGCGGGGCTAAATGAAACTAAAAGTGGAACAGACTAATCTTTATATATATATTTCTTTTGTGCGTCTGTTGTAACTGAACTCCTCCTAAACTACTGGAACGATTTTAATGAAACTTTCTGTGTGTCTTCAGGTGGATTCGAGAATGGTTTAGATTCACTATTGAACTACCTCCTAAACGGCTGGACCGATTTTAATGATTTTTATGTGTGTTCCAGTGAATTTGTGATTGGGTTAGATTCTCAATTCCGTCCATATATCTTACTATATATATTTATTTTCTGCGTCTGTTGTAACTGAACTCCTCCTAAGCGGCTGGACTGATTTTAATGAAACTTTCTGTGTGTCTTCAGGTGGATTCGAAATTGGTTAAGATTCTCAATTCCGACCATATAATACTATTCTCCTGCTCATGTGTATGTTAGTGAACATTAAAACGCACATTCTTTACCGCATTCGCGATTTATGATAATATTGTCTCGTTTAAACTATGTGTGCCCCACCCTAGTCCACTGTAAGTTTTATGTAAGTATGGTAATGAAGCATTTGTAACTAAATTTGAAAATACAAAAATAATACTATACCAAAGATGATTCTATGTTAAATCAAATTCTAATTTTATCTCTGTAATGTAACTATTTAAATAAACATCTAACTTAACTCTTTTAAAGTGAAACTTTTATTACATCGTCTCAAACTTTTTCGTATGTGTTGCATGTCGCGTGACGGTCGGGCGGCGCCTATAGTTCGCAGCAGCTGACCGTGTACTGTATAATCTATTACTCATTAGTGCCAGTGCTCCACGCTATTTTTAGTTAAATGTCTATAATGTGAAAAGTTCACTTTTACCGTGGTTTCATAAAACCACACAATCATTTTTTTTTTATTTAAACTTATTGATATCCAGACTTAGGTTCAATATTTTTGTTGAACATTGTTATAACAACTACGATAAAGTATGCGACCAAGCAGTCAATTTTGTTCCGACTTGCTTTTCAAAAATCAATATTTAAGCGCACAGACAGCTGACAGCTGGCGTTGTCTAAATACAAATAATTTATTATTCCTCATAGATCTTCTTCTTTTTTTCTATCAAACTATTATGTCTTGTATTATATTATACATAGCGAAACTCTCTAAGAAAAAAGTGATTCACTCGATTGTATGAAACGTGCAGTCATTGATGGATTGACAGATGACAGCTATAACCATGTAAAAAACGGAGATAGCCACATAGCGAAATCCATTATGCTTTAACTGATCGCTTTCAAACTGAGCCGGATTATACTTCGTCGCCAATTGCCACACTGTCATAACTACTATTTCAAACTTATGTCAAATCACTGCACGTTTAATACTAAACTAAATTTCAATTTTTACTTAGGCAGTCCCGCCCCTTATTATATAGAATTTATATTCTCTTTGGTATTATATGTACTGCTGTTGATTGATACGATGTAAAATACTGTAATAATATAGATTGTAAAATATACTATTGTAATTGAAAAACGGTTATAAGACAAAGAATAAACAACGATTGTAATTCAATGTAATAATTACAAAGAGAACATTTAAAGAAATAATATACATACAATTAACACACACGGTCAGTCAGTGCGTGTTAATTGTGCGTAAAAAAAGAAGGACTCCGCGCCGTGATATTAGCAAGTGAAGCACCTTTATGCTAGTGTGTGTGCGGTTACGGGGAATACCAGTTACACAATTTTTTCTCCCTTAGATAATCATATATCCACAAATATGTTTATATTATTCTTTTACACTTTTACACAACGCACAACGGCATTTTAAAATATTTTATTGTGACGCAAACTGATCTGTCACAGACGATGGCAAATCTCATAATGGCGGCCGATCGGCTTGTATTCGTGTAAGTGTATGCTTGGGGCTATGTATTTACTGGCTTGTTATGGTGCCTCACTGTTATGTAAGGTGACACAGAGTCCTTATTTTTTTACTCGTCCGTGTTAACACGATGAAAATTAGAAATTACAATTATAATCTAATAAGTTTAATAGATCGGAAATAAATTGTTGAATAATGTGGAAGTTAGTTATGGTATTCTGATAATTCACAATATCTTCAGTCTATTTCCAGAATCTATTTAATCAAATTTGAGACGAACGCCTTCCCTTGAGTTAAACGAACTGATATTAATTTGCCAGCTTCATACTGTTGGATGATAATTTCTGAAGTACAGACAACATAAAAATTACTAACTTCGAAACTACTTTAATGTACATGTAATATTGAATTTCAAGCATTTATCGAATATGCCTTTCAGGAGCTCTATTACCAAAATCAAATACGAAGTTTCGGTTGACGGATAATACATTTTCCTATTACGAAAGTGTTTCGTTTCCGAAGATCGATACGAAGTTAGCGATTTTTCGCTGTTTGACATTATTATGATCGTAACTACAACTTTACTTTTTATGGTTAACTCTATGGTTCAGATACGAATTCCATGCGCACTATTCGAATCGGAAGTACTTTGGTAATAGGATTTAATTCAACGTTCATTCGTTTCGGACCGAAACTTCGGATTTCGACTAGACTTCCTGATATAAGATTGGGGACTTTTTTTCAATTGATTAAAAAACACGGCGCTTGCGTCGCGGTGAGTGATAGACAACCGATTGAATTTCTACCTCGAGGTTTCCGACGCGCCTGTAGCACAATATAGTAGTAAAACAGGACTTTAAATTCGTACTAGAGAACCTGAATCAAGACACGCACACATACAAACCATTTATACGGCCGCAAAGCAATCTTGGGAAGAGAAAACTATTGAGACTTGTCTATTGCCGTGACTGGTCGCTGTCCAAGTTATTTTTATACGTACCAACCCTAGCGCTCCGTCCAGACGTAGGTATAAATTTCAAGGAGACTGCTGAACGTCGTTTCTGTTATAGTACTATTCACCAGTGGGAGGTTCGTTTGCACAGGATGTCGGCTAGATTATGAGCCCCGCAACGGCGCCTATTTCTGCCGTGAAGCGTATGTGTAAGCATTACTGTGTTTCGGTCTGAAGGGCGCCGCAGCTAGTGAAATTACGAGGCAAATGAGACTTAACATCTTATGTCTCAATGTGACGAGCGCAATTGTAGTGCCGCTCAGAGTTTTTGGGTTTTTCAAGAATCCTGAGCGTCACTGTAGTGTAATGGGCGGGGCGTATCAATTGAACGTCCTGCTCATCTCGTCCCGTATTGGCATAAAAAAATACTAGAGTGCCTGAACGATACACGCACACATACAAACGACTTATACGGCCGCTAAGCAATCTTGGAAAGACAAAACTATTATGATTTGCTGAGACTGGTCGCTGTCCGAGTTATATGCGTATGTACCAACCCTAGCGCTCCGTCCCGACGTATGTATAAATTTCAAGGAGACTGCTATGTTACGCTACTGTTATTATACTTGTTCTGTGCCCATTGGTATTGTTTTATAGCTAACACAGAGTGCCTCATGCCTGAAACAGATAGGCTTAATTTTTATTTATATAAATTGTAACCAGGATTGACACCCAGGCCACTTTAATAAAGAAACCCGCTGAGTTTCTTTATTCTCAGGTGTGAGGCATACTTGGGGAGTACCAGTGCGAGACTCCTTTGCTTCAAGAGGCTCAGGATGCCGGCTAGATTATGGGTACCACAACGGCGTCTATTTCTGTCGTGAAGCAGTAATGTGTAAGCATTACTGTGTTTCGGTCTGAAGAGCGCCGTAGCTACTGAAATTACTGGGCAAATGAGACTTAAGATCTTATGTCTCAAGGTGACGAGCGCAGTTGTAGTGCCGCTCAGAGTTTGTCGGTTTTTCAATAATCCTGAGTGGCACTGCATTGTAATGAGCAGGGCGTATCAAGTACATCAGCTGAACGTCCTGCTCGTCCCGTAGGTATGGTTTTTGTAGCTAACACAGCGACACATGCCTGAAACAAATAAGAACAATTTATATAAATAAACATTAAGCCGCTGATCTCATGACTGTACCAAGATCTCTTAATCCCCACAATCCTATGGACGTAAATGGAAAATCCATTTCCCTTTGAACAGCCTTTGTCTGTCTTACCGCTTACGTCATACAATTCGTTAACATTGAACATAAGCTGAATCTGAAATCAGGTTTCGTAAACGTTTGAATAAAATTATCTTATTATTCACATATTTTACTGTACGCTTACAGAATATTGACTGGCAATTTTTACGTCTACTGACGTTAAAGGACACAGTGCTAACGGCCATTCACAATATACTTTCTACAGATAGAGATAAATTACTACCTTCTACTGTCAGTAATTAGCTGTCAATAATCTGAAGCTCTCCCTATATAACCGATAAGTCATCCTTATCGCCTTATATTGGGACGCGTGAATTGGAATTTCCATACAAATTTCTATCGCTGGTATGCTATACGTCGTCCCATTGACAGACAACGTGTATGGATAAGGTGAGTTACCGTCGATAAGTTTATTGGGACAAAAAAGTCAACGATAGTTACGATTTTTATCTCAAGTAAGCGATAGACTGAATATTGGGAACGGCCGTAAGTTAGATTTCTTACTTGGATTCTGGTTTACCTAATGGTAGATCTTTGGTAGATTATATAACCTCCGCACAACAATATTCCAACAATTACTCTGAGGAGAATTACAAAATGAAGCCGGGCAATTAAACATTCTTGCCATCCAGAAAATTCTCGTCATAAAACAAGGACATTATGACATATCAGTATGTTTCCAACTTCTTTAAGTGCTCAAATAAAATTGCCTCCATACCAAAAAGCAAAGGAGTGTTCCGAAGAGCTGTTTTACCTCATTCCTGCCGCCGAATTCCACCATCGCACGACACGCCAGAAATTAGGATATCTTCTCCACTATCTGGATGTATGGTGGTCCTTCATAGCGCGGTTTTCAAGAAGCTTTCTTCCACGTCTACAAAGCTGTGGAATGAGCTTCCATCTGCGGTATTTCCGGGACGATACGACATGGGTACCTTCCTTAAAGGCCGGCAACGCTCCTGTGATTCTTCTGGTGTTGCAAGAAAATGTGGGCGGCGGTGATCACTTAACACCAGGTGACCCGTGCGCTCGTTTGTCCTTCTTTTCCATAAAATAATATAATGCAAAATGAGGACTTTTTTAAATCATCACCCTAACTTTTTTGCGACAAATCTCTGCCGACAATTATCTTCCAATACTGACGGCGAATCACAGCTATTTAAAAATACTTCGAATTATTCTGACAAGCGAATTACCGTTATTTATAATATAACCTTTTTCTACACAATGTAAAATTCGAAATTCAAAGATTTAAGAGTAAAAATCTTCCAGTGTGCCTTATATAATATGATATCGTTGCGATGTATTAAGGCTATGCGCTTTAAACCGGTGGCCTTAATCTCCGCTCCGACAAAACGACGCCGAATTTGTTCGAGACTGTATAATATTATTCAGTGTGGAATATTGGCGTAGCTTATCAGATACAATATAGTCCGTTGACCTTCAATATAATTCGTTAACGTCTAATGAAGGCCGGTCTTTCAAATTCCACATCAGGACAAAATATATTAAATAAATTCTCACCCACGGTCCGCACATAGTTTGGACCATGTCGAAACTATCTGCGGACTCTCAGGATTATTGAAAAACCAAAAAATTCTGAGCGGCTCTACAACTGCGCTCGTCAACTTGAGACATAAGATGTTATGCCTCATTTGCCCAGTGATTTCACTAGCTACGACGCCTTTCAGACCGAAACACAATAATAAGGAGGCTGTATACACACTCTTGATAATGATGTATCTAGGCACATAAGTGAAATTTCTAGAAACTGTGATAGCCATTAATGATGAAAGAGATGAAAATTGTGTGGTAATTGTTACTATAACAAAATGACTTTCTTAACGATACCACAAATTGGGAATGAAGCAACCGCCCTCAGGCTAATAAGTAATAAGTTTTATTGTACGATATTACATTGTAATCACATTTTTTATACAAATGATTTATGTTTTCTTTAGTGTTAATTCCGACAATATTTGTTTTAATCTAATTAGACATATTGAGTCTCGTGCCACATTTTGGCGAGACAACAAGTCCTGAGGATGCCTCGTATAGAGGCGAAACACGTGTCGAATTATTTTAAAAACAAATTTTGGCGGAATTAACACTAAAGAAAACTTAAATCATTTGTATAATTATGGATTTCCGCAAAGTAACGCCTAATTCAATAAATTTTCACATTTTTTATAATACAAAAAGAGCTTAGTTTGTTGCGGCCGTTCTTCTCAGGTCTAAGGCATACTTTTTCGAATTACTTAATGGTAGTTTTTAACTTTCAATACGTGATATCATATCCTTATTTGAATAAAAATATTTGAATTAGTTAATTACACCATGAAATGGCCACCAAACAGTTATCACTTTTGTGCTAGCGTCAGCCAATTCAGTATTTGCTGTAATGCGATAAATCTAGTTGGGAATAGTCACACGCAAAGCTCGATTGTAATTTATTAGTAAAGCTCGACTTAGCGCAACATATTACTTACAACATAACAGGCTGTCGACATGCACCAATCAATACGAAATAACGGTTTCGATATAGGTAATTGTAGATTCGTGTCCAGACTAAGCACATTCATTCATATCTGACATGCGCTCTGGTATTCTCCATAGACTTACAAATACTACCACATAGACCAACAGAGCGTACAGGAGAGAAGACTAACGGAGATACTACAAGATAGATAGGCGAATCTTTTGTTATTGTAACCGATTTTGAATTACAAGTTCACAAACACATGATATTATACTAAATCAATCCATTCATTTATGATAAAAAAACCATCAATTCAGATCCGATGCTGTATTAGACGCATTTATAATAATAATAATTTGTTATTTGCGAAAAACTGCCACCAAATTTTTTACAAGTACAATAGATATGAACAATTAACATTATATAAAGAAAAGAAAAAATAACAATACAAATGTTAAAAAACAATAAAGAAAGAGATATTAATTCTTTAAAACATGAAAGGATTATTTAATAACTAGAATGATAACAAACGAGGCAGCAGCGCGATTCGCAAAAAGGAAAGTTCTCAGCAAACGTTAGGACGTATTTTCCTAACACTGATATTATGAACTTCCTATACTTTTTTCCGTTCAAGCTATTTTGGCAGTAATGTGTGAAAAAATAATTATAAGATTTAAATATTTATCGTATCCTATATCTAACAAACAAAGCTCAGAACTTAATCTATACTAATATATAAAGCTGCAGTGTTTGTTTGTTTGTTTGTTTGAACGCGCTAATCTCTGGTACTACTGGTCCGATTTGAATGATTCTTTCAGTGTTGGGTAGTCCATTTATCGAGGAAGGTTATAGGATATGTTTTTTTTTTTCAAAATTAGGGATCCGTAATAAAATTGCTATTTTGTAACACAAGGTGTAAAATCGAAAACCTATTTTTGCGTGCGCTGCAAAAACTATTGACAATAGAACAAAATGATGTACAGGCTATAATATAGGCAATATTTTATTACTTATAAAACTATCGCGTGAATTATACTTTATATGGCAAAACAACGTTTGCCGGGTCAGCTAGTAAATATATAAATCTGAAAAGAAAATATATATCACGTAGTGATGCGCTAGCTACACAAGTATATAATAAAATATATATAAAAAATGCATGAGTAATTTAATATTATATAGATAAAATATATCCATTACTATATACTATATACTATTACATTTTTTTTATTTATACATTATGCTATATACTAATACATCTATTGTTATGATACTCATAACAATAGATGTATTTAATTTAGTTTTTGCTCTTACAATAATAGCTTTTTGTAGTTATTCTTAAAAGATTCCTTTGAGTGCAAATTTCGAAGTGGTGGTGGCAATATATTATATATTATATATTTCAATAAACCTGAGTACTCTCTCAGCCTTTAATCATCAAAATATTATGATATATAATTTATTTCTAAAGCACATCCCTGTTACTCATGAAAGCCTTAACAAAGCCCATCCAGAGATTTTTTCAAAGCATCTCACCTGTTAAATAATTCAAGAGACCGTTTTTATTCATGACTCCATGAATTTCAAGCAGATAAAAACCGTTTTGTGTGTCTATACGAAATATTCTTTACGTCCTACTTAACAGTGATAAAGGATTTTTTATAACATAGCGGAATACGTACCATCATTATAGAACCACTACGCTGTTGAATGAATTGAATTTCGAATGGATAATATACTGCCATATGAAGAGCATTTTCAATATATTACCCTTTGTTTTCCTTCAAGTTGATATTTAATGAAAATTTTAAAGATATCCAAATGGAAGCGGAAGGATATATATATAATAGGAGTAATATTATTGTTACGTGACGGCTCAGCGTAATTATTTTTTTTAGTAGAAGAGGAAAACAAACGCACCTGTTGTTAAGTGATCACCGCCGCCCACATTCTCTGGCAACATCAGAATAATCACGATGCCTTTAGAAAGGTGTACTCGATTTTTTTGAAGAAACCCATGTGGTATCATCCTGGAGACAACTGTGCGGTGTTTCCAGAATAATACTCCATCTGTGGCCGGATCCGCGCTTTGTAGAGCGCTAGAATGTGTGTCAGCTTGAAGTATTGGCGTGCTATATTTAGCTTCTTCGAAGCCAACTTGGCTTTGCCTTCCAAATGACCGCGGCATTGGTAATGGCTCGAGATTTTGAGAGCCAGTATTCCGATACTAGGCTATGGCTTTAAGGGAAGTGTTGTTGAATAGCGGAGAAAATGACTAATGATGGATTTTTTGTAGTAAACGCGCAAAATTTCGTTGCATATCGTATATTATACATAATACTATTTTTCCCCGCATGTCGTGTCTTATGTATCTCTTCATTTAAAGTTTCTCTACTCTTCCCGATATTACTTATACTAATCTCTGCCATTGGTTTGCTGCCAATTTAATGTCAAAAATATATGGATGGTTCTTCCACTTTTTTCTTGCCATCCCTGAAAGGAGCACCACATCGCTTCATATACGTCTTGTTATCTTTCACCGGTATTCTTTAAAAATATTTTAGAAGCTGGCAGTATGTGAGTATATTTTGAAAATAATTCATATTTCCAAATAAGAAAGTAATAACTTTGTAAGTTAGTTAACTCCAGAGTTTCATCGTAAATGTTAAAAAGTTCCCTGAAAACCTCACTGCGAAGAAACGTAACACATCCAGCTGGTGAGGATGATCACTAAGTATGTCGGGTATCGTGCGAAGGTTTAATTTGGTAGCAGGGATCAAGTTAAACAGCTCCGTAGCTATTGATATTACTGGGCAAATGAGACTTAACATCTTTTCTCAAGGTGACGAGCGCAATTGTAGTACCGCTCAGACTTTGGGTTTTTCAAGAATCCTGCACGGCACTGCATTGTAATGGGTAGGGCGTATGAATTACCATCAGCTGAACGTCCTGCTCGTCTCGTCCCTTATTTTCATAAAATAATAGAAACCTAGATACAATGCAGATTTAAGAATGCTGCGTTAAAACGCCATAATCACGTCCGAGCGTTGGGCGCTTCTAGAGTTCTGTAACAATAAATTTACGTAACATTCTCGTATACATTTTGGTAACGCCAAGTGCACGTGTCTACTTTATTTATATGATACAGCTTTACGTTCTGTTACACTCGGCAGTAAAACCCCTTTGTTACGCTCAAATTAAAATCTGTTTGCTCTTTTTTAGAGTAAACAAAGCATGATATACGATGAGAATTTATGTGTTTAATTTAATAAGTGTCTGGTTTTGAATTTTCCTATCAAATGATCTGTTGTTTTTTAATATTTCAGAACAGGAGTTAAGGTTGTTTTGTTCCGGGTATATATTTATTTATTTATTTAAGATGTACCAACAATAACTCAACTTAACATTAACAATTGATTTGCACTTACATACTAATTCTAGGTTGGTTATTCTATTAGGTACATTCAACATTTTAATTATGAAAAAATTAAGTAACTTGTAGTAAATCTTAATTCTAGAAACTATACAATTTAAATAATTATAAAGTGGTAAGTGTGAAATTACAAAAAATAAAAGTAAGAATAAATAAATCATTAACAATCTAATACAAACTATTATCTACTGTGGTCGTTATTTTTTCTAAAACTTTATTTCTAAATGACTTAAACGTGTCTATTATATTATATATCTACTACTCACGTTCAGCACTTTTTCGGATAGAAATGATATTTTATTTTATTTTATTTGGGACACAAAACAATTACACACTAGATGATTACATTAGAGGAAGAAATAACATAAATAGTACTGAGTGCATAACCAACGACAGTGTCCACGGGTTACTATTTAAGTGTTAGGTAACAAGAAAGAAAAGTAAAGAAAAGTAGTTATTACAAACAGATGTTGCTTACAATATTATTATGATGTTACATATAAGTCTCCAATGAGAATATTTAATTTCATAACAATGAGATTTAAGTTTAAATTTAATTAAATAACATTAATTAAGTTGATGCTGTTTCAATGTGCTATTAATTGCTGATTTGAATTGTCGTTCCGATATACCTAATATGTCAATATCTGAAAAGATTTCATTGTATGTGCTAAATAGGCGTTGCAGAGGCGCGCGTTTGCCGGAGTTGGTTCGAATTGGGCTAACTGCAAAAAGGGGACGCTTACGTACACTGCGCTGACATACAACTCTTGGGACCTGGAAGTTTAGATTGTGTACTAAATCACTGCAGTCATATTTGTTGTTACATAATCCATATAATGTTTTAGCCCCAAGAAGTTTCCTTCTGGTCTTTAGGGTCTGTAAATTATATTTTTGTAGCAGATCGGGGTATGATAATTTAGATCGGTAACATCTATAATGAGTCGATTTGATCTATTGCCATATATATTTATGCAAAATTGATCAGAAGTTTTTTTTTTCTTGCGTTTTCTTGCGAAATTTTCTTACGTGACGTACATTGGGTGCGAAAAACGTGAAATTTGTTTAGAGTTTATTTAGAGCCGTTCTCAATATTCAGTCTATCCCAGGTTGTTGCGTACCTGAGATAGAAAATCGAAACTATCGTTGACTTTTCTGTCCCCATAAACTTATCGACGGTAATTCACCTTATCCGTACACACTGTCTGTCAATGAGATGACGTATAACTTACCAGCGATATAAGTTTGTATGGAAATTGCTATTCACGCGCGTATAATGGGACAGCTTCAGATTACTGACAGCTAATTACTGACTGTAGAAAGTAGTAATTTATCGCAATCTGTAGATAGTATATTGGGAACGGCCATTAGACATTAATGTTTTGATAAAAATATGTTAGCATTCCTATCCGGTCGAACTAACCTCCGGTCTTCTTTCACACATTTATAAGGGAAGTACTTCAAATTGTATAACATAAATATGCGAAAATAAATAAGATAATATGAATAAAATATAAACCTTGCTCAATAATTTCTATAATATATTATTACCAAAATTTGTTTTCTTGTCGGAAAGATAAATTCATGAATTATGGAAAATTTGATCCAGATCTCGTTTTCAGGGGGACTGCAGATGAAGTGAGTCAATGATAGTATTTTTCATAGTTGTCATTATGAAGTTTAGCGCCATTTATTTCCTCGGAGGTGGTATTTGCTGTACACAGATGGTTTTTGGCAAAATTTACTCACAGTGTCCTCTTCTTTTTTGGTATGTGTAGTTATGGGTTTTAATTTGAAGATTATTCAATCCCAGGTTTTAGATAATTTTAGATCATCTTCTCTATTGAAAAAACACGCGTTTTAATCCTCTAAAAGTGTTTTATTTAAATGTGTTACACTCGCGTTAATCAAAGAAAATACTATGATGACATAATATTTGAATCACCTACGTACAAGTATCCTTATTGAGAAAAAGGAAGACATCATGGCTTTTAATCGGGTCACGTTTGACCTTTTCGGATAAACGGAGAACAATTTTAAATCATGTTTAATATGAACTTTGCCCAAAGTTAACAACACGTTTAAGCACAGAGTAGAGATAGATACTTACGTATTTAAAGGAATTATTGCATTAAATTAATTATTTTCCTTTTCCGAGACTCCCCGCCCCCACACCCCTCTTATATTTATATATTATATATCTATGTATACATATCTATGTATTTATTTACCTTAGTTTTAAGCCCTAGTCATTAGTCTTAAGTTAGGTTAAGTCCTTTTTCCTGGATTTTCCCCCACAAACCTTATGTATAGTTTATTAAGCATAATAAAATTTTATCCCTCAACACGTAGATATGGTGTAGAAATAAGTTTTCTGATATCTACATATATAAGGCTTAATTGTATATTTATTATTCATTTGAAACTAATTGAACAGTTCAGTTCACTTACTAGTTTCCGGGGCAATTTGAGGACCACGTTTGGGATTGTTTCGACAATAATCAAATAAGCGCCTATTTCTACCGTGAAGCAGTAATGTGTAAGCATAACTGTGTTTCGGTCTGTAGGGCGCCGTAGCTATTGAAATTGCTGGGCAAATGAGACTTAACAGCTTATGTCTCAAGGGCCTTTAATGGGCAGGGCGTATCATTTACCATCAACTGATGTGGATTATGTCCTACTTGTCCCGTCCCTTATTATCATAAAAAAGCATATAATATTCCTAATTCCTGTCATAATAGAAGTACGTAGTACAGGTAGAAATAGAGTACTACCTAAATAATATGAAAACAATAGAAAAGCAAGTTTTCTCACAAAGTAACAAGGGCTGTATAAAATAAAATTGTTTAATCTGACGTAAAATGCAATTAGAGTATTTTTTTATGCTTTAAACCTCAGATCATTTATACGTCTAGGTATACTGTGACAGCTGGGAAAACGTCGAAAATAATTGAGTTTGACTATAAAACTCTATTTTGAGCAATGCACGCACACTAACACAAAGTGACACACAATTCGCGAGTGTATAACGTAGCTTGTCACGCACACAAAACTAATAAACCTGGCCTGTTTTCATTGATTGTTTAGCAGCAAGAGGCTCTATCTAGACGTAAAAATTATCTTTACTTTAAAGTATCAAATCAAGACTGACTGTTCATATGCATCTCGTCGCATGATGACGCAATGCGACACTAGTGTAAATCACGGGTTAATCTGTGTGTTATCCACAGTACCTCAGATCAAACCTTAATGACCGATTTAAATTTAAAAAAAGTTTGGAAATCGGTTGACTCTAAAGGCCATCCGTGCATCTTCCCGCTAATTCCATAACTTAACTCTACAAATTATAATTATGACTATTTTGAGCAGTTTGAGGCTCAATAACTTCCCGGAATTTTGAAAATTTGAAAATTTTTTAGCAAAAGCTTCTTAAAAATGTTTATTTTACAAAAGTATTTGAAAGTTCTGATTGCTATGTTATATTTTCAGCAGCCCAAATCTTTGGCATAGATTAAAAAAAAATATCTTTGTTTTTTCTGTAAGGGTATTTGTATTCGTAAGTGTGATAATTAAAGGGTACGTATTATTTATAGTAGATCTAAAATTAATTAAGTTGTACGATACTAAAACCTTTTGATCGAATCACCGATTGCAATTAGGCTTGCTCTAAATTATATTTTTGATATCAATTTGGAACATCCCGTCCCACACAGCCAATATAACAATTTTGAGGTCGTCAAAGCCTCTGGTGTCTTTGAGGCGGATTCTTACTTTACTTTTTAGCATATCCCAGAAATGCTCATTAGGATTTAGGTCCGGACTCCGGGATGGCTATTGGAGTTTTCGTATCCCGACACCAGCTAAGCAAGACTATAACGGTCCTAGCGATGTAGGCTGAACCTATTTTTTTTATTGAATAGGAGGACAAAGGAGCGTACGGGTCACCTGGTGTTAAGTGATCACCGCCGCCCACATTCTCTTGCAACACCAGAGGAATCACAAGAGCGTTGCCGCGTTGCTTTTTTTGAAGGTACCCACGTCGTCCCGGAAACACCGCACAAGGAAGCTCATTCCACAGCTTTGTAGCACATGGAAGAAAGCTCCTTGAAAACCGCACTGTGGAGGACCGCCACACATCCAGATGTTGGGGATGATATCCTATCTTGTGGCGTGTCGTGCGCAGGTGGAATTCGGCGACAGGAATCAGGTTAAAACAGCTCTTCGGAATACTCCCCGTGATAAATGTGATAGAAGACACACAATGAAGCGACATCTCTACGCAACGCCAAGTGATCCAGCCATTCACAGAGCACTGGGTCCCCGACAATTCGAGCTGCTCTGCGTTGCACGCGGTCAAATGGATCGAGCTGATACTGGGGTGCGCCAGACCAGAGATGACAGCAATACTCCATGTGTAGCCGGACCTGCGCTGCTAGAAATTGGGCCGGCTTGAAGTATTATCTATTGATGCCATAAAAGTATGGGGATTTTTCGTTATGATTTCGATTCCGATTTTGTTCCATTACAAAGTGTACACCGATGTTTCCTTTAACTACAATTTTACGACCTTAATTATTTAGATTGCATTTAAATGTTGCCCTGTGGTAATTATCAAAGCCAATACATTTTGTGCATATTTAAACAAAATTGTACAATCTTCCGACGCCTCTATCCTGAGCAATATAATGACGATATCTTTAAGATTAAAGAAAATTCGTATTTACTGGCTGTGTGTGTGTGTTGTGTGACAGCCAATTTTGATTTGTCAATGTGTGCGGTAGGTAGTTTAATATACAGAATACTAAACGACTTGTGATTCAAAATCACAAATTAAATTTGTAACCAAAATTTATGAACGATGCGGGACTTGAACCAACCGTATTGATCGTAAGTATTATATTCAAAATAGGATGTGACATCACTTATTGAAAGTCTAAACTACCACCCATTCCAAAGAGAATGCCCCAGACCTGAGAAGATGGGCTCAACAAACTGATTTTCTGGGATCTCGTTGTAAAAGCATATACATCGCCCCACAAAAGACTTACTAACTCGACTTAGCCGAGTAGTAGGCTTAAAAGTTTATGTCTGTTCCTGGTGTTAACATTATGGTTATGAAAGTTTTTCTAGCAATTTCACTTATGTACATACATTACATTATCAAGAATATATTGAAAAGCAACAATCAAGATGCTAATTTTGCTCTCATTGATTCTTTAATACCTAGGTTATAAATAGCGCGAATAGCCCTCTTCTGCAGCTCAAATATTGTATGAATATCGGCAGCGTTGCCCCATAGCAATATACCATAGGACATAATAATATGGAAATAACTAAAGTATACTAGTCTCACCGCATCTATGTCAGTTAATTGTCTAATCATTTTAACCGCGTATGCTGCAGAACTAAGTCCGTTCGGTAATCTTTCAATATGGGGGCCCCATTGTAATTTGGAATCCAGAGTAATGCCAAGAAATATACCAGATTCCCCTGGTCTTATCACAACTCCGTTTATCAAATCTTGTTCAACTGTCAGGTTGTGGCACGCATCGTTCATAAATTTTAGTTCCAATTTGTACAATTAATCATTAGGGATTAGGGATATCACTTTAAAAATAACAATTGTTTACAGTTTCGTTATACAAATGATTTAAGTTTTCTTTAGTGTTAATTCCGCCAATATTTGTTTTTAAACAATTCGAGTTTCGCCTCTACACGAGGCATCCTCAGGACTTGTTGTCTCGCCAAAATCTGGCATGAGACTGGTCCACGTGTCGAATTGTTGAAAAACAAATATTGGCGGAATTAACACTAAAGAAAACATAAATCATTCATATAATTATGGATTTCCGCAAAGTAACGCCTACTTCAATAAATATTCTACGGTTTCCTTTTCAATCTCAGCTAGAGATGTTCTATCGCTTGTACATTGTTAGTCTATGGTGTGTGCTATATCATCGAGTCGAGCGGCAAATTGGCATTTACTGAATAATGCATTACCTTACTACGATTAATTACCTAAACATCGGGACATGACCCATGTTGAAGCTTGGGGAGATAAATAATGAGTGTTGCCCGTCGATAAAAGCCAGGCCTGCATAATCCGTATTAATTACAGGCATTCAGAGGAGGGTTTGGCGGGGCGTTATACCGTCACTGTTTTCGGAATCAACGAATTATCGTGACGACCTCACTTATCTATTTTGGCCTTTTCGAATTATTGCGTACTGGTTTTCGCTTTGACTGACTTGTTGTTTAGCCATAGTTTGACATTAAACCGTCTGTTAAAGGGACCAAAGACGACAAACAGAGAAACTATCCGGGTTGTTTGTTGTGTGGTTGGTGGCTTAGAAGCATTTTAGAAATGTGCTTATTTTATTCCTTCTTTTATATGAAGGCTTAATCTCCAGTTGAAAACATTTAAGTGTATTATATAGTGTATTACTACATCTTTTCAAAGATAAGAATCAGTTTAGTGTATATTACCACCTACATTATTACTGCAGCTTTTGGAAGATTAGAATCATATACTTCAGATAAAAGTATGTGCCATTCAGATGTGGCCTTAATAATATTCTTCTACAAAAAACAATACGACGATAAAATATTATAATATACTAGCTGACCCAACAGACGTTGTTGTGTAGATAATAAAAAAATACTGTTTTATAGGTATTTGCCAATAATATTTCAAAACATCCAGAATTATTTCGTAAAAAATGCTTCCTGTTGTTATAATGAAATTGTTTCACAGCAGAACTGTCAAACCGTGCGTCAATAAATTCTCTCACAGAAAATATTCACATACAAAACAAATATTGGAAATAAAAATAATTATGAGTCCCAAATCAAAATAAAAACTATCCTATCTCTCAAGTTGGACTAAACTGCACTCCATGAAGTAATCCTCATTAAAATCCGTTCAATAGGTTAGGAGTCCATCACGGACAAACAACAACTAAAATTATACATATCTACATACACCTATACACACAAATAGAAATGCATCTACGTACAAACACATATCAATACACTCAGCTTCTTATTATAAAACCATAAGATTGATGTACTTTTATTACAATAATTCTAGCCGATATTTTTCTTCTTAAATAAACTAAGTCAATTAACACAAACTGAGTTTACCTATCTGTTAGTAAAATATCGTCAAAATAGGTTCCAAGTCAGTAATAAGTTTAACAGCAGGAACAGACGGACAGTTTTGGTAAAAACCGTTATTATGATAATTTTATACATATTTATACGTTACATGTATTAACTAATGCAATGATATTCGTCTACTAAATATTATGACAAAACTTCCACGGCAAATATCCGCAAATTTAAAGAGCGACACGCCGGCATATTAGTGACGTCACTATGTCTTTATTTTTTTATATGTTTTAACTATCTTTTTTTTTATTGTTGCAATGAAGGATGAAAATAATTTGAATTTTAATACGTACACGTACATAAACATTATAATTTATACAGTAAAATAAGCGACAAACATAATTTGAACACCAGAAATAACTACAAGCTTATAGTGCCCCCTACTATGCTCTGTAAAATAAACAATTCTTTTGCATGCGATAGTATTTTTTACAATAAATTACTAAAAAGTGTATCTGAATTATCAATAAATAAATTTAAATCTTTTATTAAACGCAGACTTATGTCGAAGGCTTATTACAGTATTGAAGATTATGCAAACGATATTACAATATGGAATTAAATAGTATTATAGTTGTTTTTTATGGATTATATGGTTCAGCCTTGTGTTGTTTCACTGGTTTGCATTGTTTTGAAAATATGTTTAAACTTTTATGTAATTAATATGTATGTATCTGAATTGTATTTTTTGTGATTGAAGTTGACGAGCAGTCCTTTGATTTTATGTCAATAAAATATTTTGACTT
>CATIXQ010000002.1:13197246-13223610 GCA_949711755.1 Leptidea juvernica | reverse complement strand
GGGGGGGGATCCAGGAAACTGGGAAAACCTGGCTATTTGCTATGATATAACGTAATATTAATCGTAACATATCACTTAACCTAAATTAAGACTTATGACTAGAACTTAAAACTAAACCTAAGGTAAATAAATACATACATGTATACATAGATATATGATATATAAATATAAGAGGGGTGGGGGGTGGATCTTGGGAAAGGAAAGGAGGGAGAGGAAATAGGAGGCCAGTTTTCGCCGTTATTTAATACTAAACCAATTTACAATGAACTCTGTGTGCGTGTGTGTGTGTGTGTGTGTACGCTAGTGTTCTTTGAGCTCTAACCAGTTATGATATGGAGTGAGCCCATGCCAGCGAGTCATCGCGTTTTATAGTTATCCCCACCCTGTCTTCCTTTCACTTTCTACAAAAATATATGCATTGGTGTATCATCTATTACAGAGGTAAAATTAAAAAAAAAAAAATCTCTTTGCAGATGGATGCCGTAAGATACAACACCCACCTTGGCTTCTTGTAACCACTATGGGCCACTTTCATCGTCCGCCATCTTTAAACAAATCTCAGGTAAAATTATTTCATAATTCAGATCCTTTATATACTTAAACAAATAAGCTGTCTCATCAATCTTTAATTTGTTTTAAATTTACAGTTTTTTCCTTTTTGGGTCTATATCGGGCTGTATATGAATTTTATAAAATCATCTGCGCAGCTTTTACAAATACATAGGCTCTGTTTAACAAGAGGAGAAATCTATTTGGAAAGAATAACCTTTTAGTGATTTTTTATTGTACCATAGAATTATTTATGGAAAAATCGATAGGTACTTAAGTTATTGTTTTAGTTTTTAACCACTGTACCTTTGTACAGTACTCTGCAGTATTGAAGCCCCAAAAATTCCAGATTATAAAAGGGCTCTTTGGTTCCTTCCCATGTCCAAGTTACGTCAGTTGATGCTCTGGGGCTGCAAATATGTCAGTCTCAGTGAGTCTTACATCTTTGTGCCGTTTGGTGTCGACACACTTGGCCCGTGGCGCTAATAAGCGCGGAGAATGTACAAAATACTATCTGCGCGCCTCAATAGGATTACTGGTAACCCAACCGCTCGCAGCTATTTTGGTCAACGGATCAGCCTAGCTATCGAACGCGGAAATGCTGCCAGTATTCTTGGTACACTTCCCTGTAATGATAGCTTTAATTTAATGTAACAAAAAATGTTACTGAAGTAATACTTCTTAAGGCGCGTTATGAAAAAATTATGAGAGTGAAATTTTAAGATGCGCGCGCATCAATGTAACACAAAAGTAACAGGTTCAAGTTGGTTATTAAAGTTTTCTGCCGATTGCGTCATTCGTTATTTTTTTTTGGTTTCTTCGTCCATTATTAGGACAGGCAAAGAGTTCAAGCCCATACAGCCGAATTCGTTATTTAATAATTAATTGTCAAAGCCATCTTTGCAAGATTTTTACAAAATTGTTCTTTCTAAAAACGTAGAATAGCACGAGGAATAAATCATTTTAATGATTTTTGCTTCTAAGGAAGCTCCTAAGGGCCAGAAGTATAACTTCTTGCGTACATTATGTATGTACGTAAGTAAACACACCCTTTTTTAATATAGTATAGGACAGCATCTATTTCGCTTTCTTGATAAATAAAAAAAAACATTGCGTGCGTACAAAGTCAGAAGTAAAACCTGCATGGAGCATGAACCTCTAAACTGCATATGAATTCCTGGTACGTGTTGCTAGGATGACACATGATTTCAACTGCTATGAAAGACATTCCTACCACCACTAATATAAATAATAATAATATGTTCTCCTGGTGTCTATGTAGTAATACGTCGTGCGCTTGGAGTCAGAATATATTAAGGTATACTCGCGCCATACTTAAGACAATCTCTTCTTTAACTATGATCGCCTGGTACCAAAACATTGTATTATGCTTCCTATCTCATATCTCCCATTTGTATTTGTGTCTCTTACCTGTCGTTTTTTCCGTTGCATCCAGTTTGAAATCACAACGATTCTAAAGAATTTTCACTTCAAAAACAAAAAAAAAAATCATAAAGGCAGCATGATGTTTGTTTTATGAGTTCCCCTGCAAAGCCAAAGAGAATTTAATCACTACGTTCATGCAACGCTTTGACGGGTTAGCCATAAATAATGAACATTTGTATTGGTATAATAAATTACTTTATATATTAACATGAGCTTGATTGATAGTTCTCTATCAGGATATTCGATACTTTCCATTGGTAGTTGCAATACAGGCTACAGACAACAAACCAACTGCGCTCTTTAATTATCACAGATAACGCCCAACAGACAATGGCAATTAGAGTTTGTAACTCAAATCTATCCAATTGTAGAATTAAAATATCGCAAAACTATTAAAATGAATTAAATATTTATTTATCTGTAAACTTATAGCTATGGTAAATAATAAATATAATAACACTAGTAATAATAGTCCCTAACGATACTTATTACTTAGTGAAGTTGTTAGATTTATTAAAAGTTAATTAATAATAATTATAAATAAAAAAACACAAAACTTTAAAGAGCTATTGGCTTAAATTACTGATATGAAAATAATAATATAGTAAAATAAGTCTGTGGGTCAGCTCCGACGCACGACTGGAGTTTACTCCTCAAGAACGATTGTCTTTGAACAGGTACTAAACAAAATCAAGTCCAATGGAGTCGGTTACAAACATACATACAGCAGAAGCTAATAAAAGCGAATTAATGAATAAATAAAATAATAGGTTAGGTTAAAAATGGTCTATTTGGCGTGAAATACTCTCCATATTAAATTAAACATTTAATTATGTGCATACCTCATATATATTTGTATGAACTATATTGATAATTCAATCTAATATATATAATTCTCATGTCGCGGTGTTTGTAGTTAAACTCTTTCGAAACGGTTTGACCGATTCTCATGAAATTTTGAGTGCATATTGGGTAGGTCTGAGAATCGGACAACGTCCATTTTTCATCCACCTATACGTTAACCGTTACGTGGACCACCCGTCCACGCCATTTTTTTTTATATTTTTTGACATTTTTTTTTAATTTGTTTGATTATGAGTCAGCATAAAAAATACATACAACTTCAAATTTTCACCCATCTACGATCAATAGTTATTTTGGTATCGCGATTTTAATATCGGCAATACAACGTTTGCTGGGTCAGCTAGTAATTAATAACTACAAAACACACATGTTTATACAATACATGTCATATTAATGTATGAATTGTAACTTACTTAGTACCCACGTGCTTATCAGATTTTCCGGCACTATTATTTACACCACTTTAGAATTTTCACTTAACTTTATGAAAGTATAATAATAAATCAATTTCAATAATATAATAAAGCTTCAAAATACAAGAAAGTGAAAGGTGCGCGAGAAATGATGCGCACTAAAAACGTTACTATGCCATTTGATGAGTAGGTTTTACTCTCCATATTTTTATCATACCGGGCGCCTTATATGAAAATCGATTCTTAAGGAGTAAACTCTTCAAAAATATGAAAATCGATGAACACTTATCGTCAGTCATCCTCAGACATATTCATTCTTCTATTTTATAAAAAAAAAAACTCACGACACATCATTTATAAACATACTCCACATTGAATGGAAACATATAAATATAAAATACATAGAAATTGAACCTCTCGAAACACTGGAATACTAACGAGAATTTATTTAGATTTTTGTAGTAAAACCGTTTTATGACAAAGAAAAGCACTTACCTAGTAATGGAGACTTAATGTTGCATATTTATGATTATTAGTATTTCCAATCCAGTACGGTAATTGAATTTCCAATAACGATAGCGATAGAAATATTTCATTAAACCTTATTTACTGTAGATTGTGATTACTTGGACAAGTTTGTGTGCAGTTTATATAGTGTTTTACAGTTTCTATTAAAGAATTATTATTAAAAAATAGTACAAATTATCAATCCTACTCTATAAACGAAACTTTAACCTCCTAAGAAACGATACGAATTTTCACTTGGATCGTATGAAACAAAACTACCCTCGTGCTTTTACAAAATTCGGTAATCTTTAATTTTACAGTTTCTATTGTCATGGTGCATCACTAAAATAAGTCTTCAATTTGTCAGAGGTTCATTATTCTTTTTTTTATAATAAAATGCTTGTGGCTTTTCCCCTTGCTATTTGCTAAAGCGTTTTGGATAAGTTGTTCACGAATTTACAGGAAAATCTAGAAATCAGTTCTTATATTACGTATTATGAATAACGATATTGCGTGTGTTAAAATGTCATAATTTAAATTATTGGCATATTTTTACGTAGTTTAGAAAGATTATGGTTTTTACACGCATTTTATTAGCTTCACCTGTATGTATGTTTGCTTGTAACCGACTCATTTGGGCGCGATTTTAAGCCAATTTAAACGGCCAGATTTCGTTAACTTCGTAGATTTATCGAGGACCGATGACAATACATTAATTTGTTAAAATTAGTCTATTTTCCAATTTGCAAAATAAGATTTTTGTTAATTTATATTTTTTTTCATCTATCATCAATAATAAGGCAGGAATTGGTGTTAATTCAACCATTATCTTTTCAACCAAAGCGTGTATTTTAGATTTTTTTTAAAATTCCGTCAGATTTTAGTATTTATGTTTCGTAATAACTGATTCTCTAGTTTTGCTGATTCTTATTTCAAATATAAGTTTTGTTATTAAATTTGCTACGGTACATACACGGACGAGTGAAACAATAAGGACTCCGCGCCGGCATATTAAATTCAAAATTCAAATTCAAATAGTTTATTTCTCAAAATAGGATAACCGCATCACTTTTTGAAGTCAAGAAAATATACAAATAATAGAAAAATACAGTCCTACTGCTAAATTATTATAATATTATTTACATTGCTTTAATCCCATGCACTTTTATCTGTTATATAATCTTTAATTGTATAATAAGCTTTTTTTAAAAGTTTCTGTTTAACAAATATTTTAAACTGTTTTAATTGTAGTTTGCAAATTTCTTCAGGGGTTTTATTATAAAAACGGACACATTGTCCTCTGAATGATTTGTCTATTTTCGTTAGCCTTGTGTGAATCAGAGCAAGATTGTTTATTTCTAGTGTTGCAGTTATGAATGGCACTGTTTTTTTTTAAACGATCTATATTTTTATGCACAAATATTAGGTTTTCAAATATGTATTGACATGGTACTGTTAATATGTTGATCTCCTTAAATTTATCTCTCAACGAATGTCTACTGGACAGATTGTAGATTGCTCGAACAGCTCTTTTCTGCAGCACAAAAATCGTTTGAATATCACTAACGTGTCCCCACAGTAATATACCGTAAGACATAACAGTATGGAAATAACTAAAATATACGACACGTGCCGTGTCTTCATTTGTGAGCTGGCGAATTTTCCTTACAGCAAATGCTGCAGAACTAAGTCTATTCGCCAAACCAGCTATATGTGGACGCCATTGGAGTTTTGCGTCTAAAGTAACACCCAAAAAAACTGTGGTGTCTACAAGTTCCAAGTACTCCCCGTTCACAAGTACATTTAAATTCACCTGACTGACATTTGGGGTTATGAATTTAATACATTTAGTTTTCTTACTATTCAAAAGCAAATTATTAGCATTGAACCAATGAACAATTTTGGACAAAGCATTGTTTACATCATCCAACACTGATTCACGTCTTATAATCTTAAATAAAAGGGATGTGTCATCAGCGAATAGAACAATTTCATGATTATCCTTAACAACATATGGCAAATCATTTATATAGATCAAGAATAGAAATGGACCAAGAATTGAACCCTGTGGGACACCCATTTTTATGGTTGATCCAGGGGCGCGCTTTCCATTTATATCAACAGTCTGAATTCTATTTTCTTTATTAGCTTTCTTATTAGCAAGTAAAGCACCGTTATGCTAGTGTGTGTGCGGTTACGGGGGATACTAGTTACACAATTTTTTCTCCCTTAAATAATCATATATGGCCTCAAATACTTGTATAATATCGTTTTTACACTTTTTCACAACGCACAACGGCATTCTTGAAATGTTTTATTGAGACGCAAACTGATCAGTCAAAGACGATGACAATTCTCATAATGGCCGCCTATCGGCCTGTAGTAGTGTGTGCGTGGGGCTATGTACATATATTTACACGTTAATCGGCTTGTTTTGGTGCTACACTGTTATGTAAGGTGTCACGGAGTCCTTTTTTTTAACTAATCCGTGGGTACATATTAATTGTCATTGTTTATAATATTCATGTCTAATAAAGATCATATCAAATTTTATATTGGTTTCAAAGTTTGTGGATTATGCTCCTGGAGTTGAAGTCTCTGGTGTTCGATTACAAAAGGTGTTGCAGCCAAGCTAACCGTAATTATAACGACCCTTTGTAAATTTTGGTATGTTTGTTCGACGTTTATAATTTAATCATAATATCATTGTTGGTGGATTGTGAGACGGTATGTTACTATATCTAGTTTTTCGTAACTACAATTACCTATTACGTTCAAAAAAAATTATGATAGTAGTTACTCAATGCGTCACCAGGGGGCTGCTGAAAATGAGCATGGCGCTGAGTCAGCTCCTTTTAATAACAATAACTGCTACATAGTACTTTTAAATTAAGAACATCACATAGCTATCCAACGCGGAAATGCTGCCAGTTTTTAAGGTACGCTTCCACGTAACTATAGCTTTAATATTATGTACTCATAGTATTGTAAATATAGTTGTAAGATTTGTTTTGTTAGAATAAATAGAACATCGCTATAATATTTTGCATAAATACGTTTCTTTTTTGTTTTTGTGTTATTTTTATGTATATATATAAAAATGAATTCCTGTTCTTTAGTCTCGCTAAAACTCGAGAACGGCTGGACCGATTTGGCTAATTTTGGTCTTGAATTATTTTTGTAAGTCCAGGGAAGGTTTAAAAGTGAATGAATAAATATGAAAGTGTTTGGAATTAAATAAAAACAACAATTTTGTTTTTCCTTTGATGTGTCCCCCGTCGTCCGATATTTGTTTTATATGGACATATTTTCTATGAGAGAATTTATTGACGCGCGGTTTGACAGTTCTGCTGTAAAACAATTTCATTATAACAACAGGGAGCATATTTTACAAAATAATTCTTGATGTTATGATATATATTATTGACAAATTCATATAAAAACATTATTTTATTTATTATATACAGAACAACGTATGTCGGGTCAACTAGTGTTTAATATATATAATATAAATATAATAATATTTCTCTATTTTCAAAGTTTTCATTCATTAAGATTTCGAAGAATGTATTGGAATAGGAGAACAAACAATCGTAAGGGTTGCTTGATAAAAAATGTAAAAAAAAATGTCCGCGCGTTGGTACAGGGATTTAATCTTTTTTATACGCTTTATACTAGCTTCACTTGTATGTTTGTATGTATGTATGCCCTGTGCTGCTCCGGGGCGTAAAAAGAATAGGGTAGTCCCAGGTCCAAGGGTGTCGTAAGAGGCGACTACGGGCTTTTTGAAAGTGGGAGAGTCACGCTGCTGTCTTATGACGTCAGCACAATCGGGCCAGACTCGTCCGGGTTACTTACCACACTCGCACAGAATACCGGCGTGAAGTAGCGGCCTAGTGCCGCTATGTTTCGCATAGGTTAGTGTCGAGGACCGGAGGCCATTCCCCCCCGTCCTTTCCCCCCCCCCCCCAACAAAATATGAGAGCGGTCCTAAGAAAGAAATTACCCCACTAGGGTACCGGCTCTTGTAGAGCCGGAGAATCCCTCCCCGAGCATTCGCGCTCGGGCTGCCCCTCGTATTCTGGGGAGGGCACAGTACCGCGTATGTCACAGCACAAACAGGGCAGCAACACCACGGCACCCCGCTCCACGCTTAATGTGGACTTGTAACATCCGGGAAATTCACTCCAACTTAAACGCCGTCCACCACCACCTTGAGACGGCGCAGCCGGCCTTGTGTTTCCTTACGGAGACGCAGATATCTCGACCTAGCGATACGTCATATTTAACGTACCCCGGGTACAAAATTGAGCATAATTTCATGCCTCATGCCGGGGTATGTGTGTACGTTAGGGAGGATATCTGCTGTCGCCGTCTCGGCAATTTTGAGGGTAGGGGCCTGTCTACTCTCTGGCTCCGCGTAGATTTAGAGGACCGCGTCCGCATCTATGCGTGTGTCTACAGGTCCCATAGTGGTAACGCAGAAACGGATCACCTCATGGGCTGCGTTCAAGCGGCATTTGATGACGTGCTTGCTCAGTTCCCCTCCGCTGAAATCGTAGTCTTGGGTGATTTCAACGGGCACAATGCCGAATGGCTTGGATCACGTACCACAGACTACGCAGGGCGATCTGTGCATAATTTTGCATTGGCGTATGGTCTGTCCCAATTGGTTGAGTCGCCGACGCGGCTCCCGGATGTGGATAGCCACATGCCGTCCTTATTAGATCTTCTGCTGACTACACATCCCGATGGTTACCAGGTCTCTGTCGACGCCCTTCTCGGAACGTCCGACCATTGCCTGGTCAGGAGTGTAGTGCCTATCCGACGCCAACGTCGCAGACCACCAGCGACCCGCCGCGTTTGGCACTACAAGTCAGCAGATTGGGATAGGATGCGTTCCTTTTTTGCATTCTACCCTTGGGGCAAGGTTTGTTTCCTTTCGGATGATCCTAGTGCCTGCGCCGTTGCAGTAGCCGATGTGATACTGCAGGGCATGGATATTTTTATACCAAGCTCTGTAGTACCGATCGGTGGCAGATCACAGCCCTGGTTCGATGCGTCAGTTAAAGCAGCATCTGACTGCAAAAAACAGGCGTATCGAACTTGGGTTGCGGCGCTGGGCTCAAAGGATCCGAACTGCAAAGTTCTGAAGAGGAAATATAACCGTGCCTCCAGATTTTTTAAGCGGCAAATCGCCCGTGCGAAATCGAAGCACGTCGTCAAAATTGGCGAGCAGCTTTCCAGTTACCCGACCGGAACACGCAAGTTCTGGTCGTTGTCGAAAGCTGCTCTTGGTAACTTCAACCAGCCGTCCATGCCGCCGTTGCACATGAGGAATGACACCCTGGCCCATACGGCAAAAGAGAAAGCCGATCTCCTGTGCACTCTTTTTGCCTCCAACTCGACTCTTGACGACAACGGAAAAACACCGCCGACCATCCCGCGGTGTCAGAGCTCCATGCCTGAAGTACAGTTCCGACAGAAAACTGTTAGGCGAGCTCTGTTTTCGTTGGACATCAGGAAGTCGAGCGGGCCGGATGGCATTTCTCCAATCGTGCTTAGAACGTGTGCCCCTGAGTTGACGCCGGTGCTAACGCGTTTATTCCGGCACTCTTATTCAAAAGGCGTAGTCCCTGATTCATGGAAGTCAGCCCTTGTCCATCCGATCCCAAAAAAAGGAGACAGTTCGGATCCGGCAAACTACAGGCCTATTGCTATTACCTCCCTACTCTCCAAAATCATGGAGAGCATAATTAACCGCCAGCTCTTGGTATACCTTGAGGGTCACCAGTTGATCAACGACCGGCAGTACGGCTTTCGCCATGGTCGGTCGACTGGCGATCTTCTGGTATACCTAACACATAGATGGGCGGCGGCTATTGAAAGCAAGGGGGAAGGCCTGGCAGTTGGTCTGGATATAGCGAATGCCTTTGTCGTGTATGGCACAAGGCGCTCCTCGCAAAACTTCCATCATTTGGGCTTCCTGAGAACTTATGCAAGTGGACCTCCAGCTTCCTCACTGGGCGCAGCATACAGGTCGTTATCGACGGTTATTGCTCGAATCCCAAGCCCGTGAACGCTGGAGTGCCCCAAGGCTGTGTGCTATCTCCCACGCTGTTTCTTCTGCATATCAATGATATGTTGGACACCGCCAACATGCATTGCTATGCAGACGTCAGCACTGGTGATGCCGTATACACGGGCCATGCAGGTCTCTCTCGGGAAAACGTCGACCAGTGCCGGGAGAAACTTGTGTCTTCTATCGAGTCCTCTCTCGAGAAGGTCGCGGAATGGGGTAAGTTGAACCTTGTCCAATTTAACCCCCAGAAGACTCAAGTTTGCGCGTTTACCACTAAAAAAACCCCATTTGCCGTATCACCGCTCTTCGAGAACACTTCCCTTAAAGCCTCGCCTAGTATCGGAATACTGGGTCTCGAAATCTCGAGCAATTGCCAATTCCGTGGCCATCTGGAGGGCAAAGCCAAACTGGCTTCAAAGAAACTGGGCGTCATAAATAGAGCACGGCAATACTTCAAGCCGGCCCACATTCTAGCGCTCTACAAAGCGCAGGTCCGGCTCACATGGAGTATTGCTGTCATCTCTGGTCTGGCGCACCCCAGTATCAGCTCGATCCATTTGACCGCGTGCAACGCAGAGCAGCTCGAATTGTCGGGGACCCAGCAGTTTCATTCAAACTTTGTAGATTTATCGAGGACCGATGACAATACACTAATTTGATAAGATTATTCCATTATTCAATCTGCAAAATAAGATTTTTGTCAATTTATATAATTTTTATCTATAGTCGATAAGGCAGGAAATGATGTACTTAATAGTTTTAAAAATACGCTTTTATAGAAAATTTAACTAAGAAATGAAAAATAAATAATAGTTTAAAAAAAATAAAAAGCACGCTTTATATAAAATTCAACTAAATATAGAAAATAAATTTAAATTGAAAATAGTGTAAAAATATATATTTTTTGTAAAAAAAAGCATGGGGTGCTTTTTAAAATATTATTATAATAATAATTCTTCTACACCCCACGCTTTTTTTCCAATAAAATATATTTTTTTACACTATATTCAATTTAAAATTATTAAAATTTATTTTCTATTTTTAGTTGAATTTTATATAAAGCGTGCTTTTTAGTTTTTTTAAACTATAATTTATTATAGTAACGTATATGTGACGTCAGTATGTATCACCGATCAGGTGACTTTTGAAGTGTACATGAACATGAAGTCATTAATAATTGTGTGTACTCAGGGCTAAAGGGTCTGCTTCGAATGCGTTGATGGGCGGGGCGCCAGGCGGTCGGGCGGCCAGAGCCCTGCGTCTGCTGCTCCTGTTGGTGCTAGCCCTGGCCGCTGTCGAGTATCTCTTCGGCACCATCCTCGACGCGTCTCCACTTCGCACCTATATCTACACGCCGATATACAACGCTACACAGATCAATACCAGGTTCGTGAACCTTTTATATACATCCAATAATATTATATATACCTTCATTTTTTTTTGT
Organism: Leptidea juvernica; assembly: GCA_949711755.1. Taxonomy (NCBI): domain Eukaryota; kingdom Metazoa; phylum Arthropoda; class Insecta; order Lepidoptera; family Pieridae; genus Leptidea; species Leptidea juvernica. Next base: position 13,212,305 of record CATIXQ010000002.1, on the reverse strand, counting down.
TTTAGGCGCGAAATCCATCACGGTTACATGTATATATTCTAGCAGTTAGATTTCAATCGATTTTGTTGTGTATGATAGCATTTCTCACGAGAGGAGAAAAATCGCTCGCAAATTGATATCTCCGCGTATGTTTAGTGATGCGTCGATACAATGTTCTCTGATGGTCTAGAAATATTCGTATATCGCACACAGCGCCGATTTAAAAAAAAATCGCCTCAATAGGTATTTTTGATAACATTATACACCGATGAAACCCGACACAGCTGTTTAAATTAAAAAAAAATAGTTTCTCCTGTGGGCTCGTGACATTAAAAACTCTCGCCTTCGGCTTGTTAATGACAGGTCGTTTGCAATAACCTACTTTCCAAGCTCATAGAATGACCCAGGTGGCTTGGGCACGTGGAAGGGCGCTGGTGTGGTACTTGCGTCGACACACTAGCTCCTTCTCATGTCCGAGTTACGTCAGTTGGTGCTGGGTCTGCGGTAGAGGTGTTCGCAACGGCTATATATTGAAATCGCGATATAACGATACGCTATTTTTAAAACGCCTATTATTTTTTACGCTATAATATATTAGTTCACTTCGTTATGACTTATAACGCGTTTGATTATCGAGGCTATTCGTTACAGAATGTTAATGAATCGTGCGCTGTTAATATTATTCTATACATTATTGTTGTGTGAGCTTTTAAAAGTGCCTACTAATTATGTACTTAATAAAAAAAAATTACTTTCCTTCGTATTTTTTATTCATGTTTAGGACTGTCTCACTGAAATTATGATTTATGATAACTTTTTAAACTATTCTATAAAACAAAACTTTACAAACAATCAATTCAAAATTATTCACAAATGCACGATAGTCACTATTCAATATTCAATACTTCATACGAAGTCAAGTGAGCCGCAAGCGCCTTATATTCGATCTCATTTAATATTTATTCAAACAAACAAAATAATCTAACGCGTTGCATAGCCGAACAAATTATATTCCTTTACCATATTATATTTCCAATGACAACTGGACTTTTATTTGAATAAAGTTCTTATGCAGTCCTATTAGAACACAGATTTGATAAGTTCTAAACAAAAAATAATCTAACGCGTTGCATAGCCAAACAAAATATATTAATTTGCCTAATATATTATCAATTACAACTGGACTTTTATTTGAATATAAACTTTATGCAGTCCTCTTAGAGCATAATTTGGCAGGTGTCAAAAATAGCATATCGCATGAATTATAAACGACTTCATTTGTATTTAGTTCTTATGCAGTCCTTTTAGAGCATAATTTGGGAGGTGACAAAAATATTGTATCGCATGAATTATAAACGACTTTCATTTGAATTTAGTTCTTATGCACTACTCTTACAGCATAATTTGGCAGGTAACAAAAATCACGTATCACACAAATATTAAATAACGCTTGCTAGCTTTAATAAATAATAGGTGATATGATTATTAATATATATTAGATTATTTTATCAGCTATCTAATATAACGAACACCTCTAGTCTGCGGCTTCGACTGCCGCAGACAAAGGCGCGGAGAATGTACAAAGTACTGTCTTCTCTATGTCTTAGCGTAAGATACGCTGCCAGTATTCTTGGTACGCTTCCCAGTAATGATTGTAGAAGGGGTTGGTAATTTAAACGCACTTAAAATAGAAAATCTGTATTTTAATGTTTCCACTAATAATAATTATCATAATAAATGACTCAATACAGTTTGGGCAGCGTTACCCCTTACAATTCACAATAATTAACCTTCTCTCGAACTGAGCGCTCTGGCTTATATAGGGCACGACCGTCACAGTGATGATGCTACTAACTGTTAGTTGGCACTACTGTAGTTAGTCCTAAAATTTATAGTTATAATTATATAAAACAATACTAACACAGTAAGTAGTTAAATAAATGTTATAATTAATTGTGATGTCTAATCTAATCAATCTTAAATCGTGAACTTAAAAATGTCAAATGTCTTATGACAGTTCATGACGTTGATAGCGCTTGTAAACACATCAAGCTGTCATGATAGTTTTAACCTTATGTATTCATAGTATTGTAAATATAGTTATAAGATTTGTTTTGTTTACATCATGTTAAAGAAACCATTTTATTTCAGAACCAGCGACAAGGTTTTGCACCCCTGGCACAAACTACCGGCAGCTCTACAAAACACAACACACAATACCTCATATCACAACTCTTCGCATCATTACCTAAACATGACTCGTAGGAACGAGACGGAATACTCAACTACCCCACTTTTGCTCACCAAAATAATGGAGGGTATTAAGAGTTTTGTAACGACTGAGGGCGGTGTGAAGTTCAAAGAACCATTGCCGCTTTGTGATGAAATGCCGCCAGATTTAGGTTTGTGCTATTTTTTTAGTTTTCTTATAATATTGCAAAAATTTTATTAAGTACCATTTATTAATGAATACTTGCAATGTATTCCATAAACAATTCGAAGACAAAAAAGTGGTTAAGTAATGGAATTTTTGTTTATTATGTATTCTCGTGTAAAACGAAAAAACTATTGAATAATAGATTTTGTATGAATATTAAGAGATCGGGTAGCGTCCAGCAGCTGTTGCTCGAATAAACTTGAATTATTAATATAAATTATACATGGTGTAATAGTTAAGTGTGACCAGACGATTATTCCGTAACTATTACAGATATCAAAAAACTCTTAACTGGTATCGAAAGTACGTAACCTAAGCATTAAAATGACATCAATAATTTTTAAACGAAATAGTGTATCTATGCGTAATTAACAATTTTTTTCAAATGAAGTAAAGATATTTTAACACTAGCTGACCCGGCAAACGTTGTTTTGCCACATAAATTATTTTTAGCGTTCGACCGTTTATTCTCAGACTTACTTTTTAAAGTCGACAACCACGACCACGAAAGTCTTTTCATTTTTCGGGTTTATATTATTATAGCATTAGACACTCACAAAAATGTGGCTCTCTATTGGTAAGCAAAAGTTTAAAATCATTTCAATAGATCCAGAGATTATCAATATAAGAAAGTATTTTATTTATTGGTCAACATTTCAATGTTTTTATATTGTTCAGAAAAATCAGTTGAGCCGTTCTCCAGATATAAGTTTTCGAACAACTGTGTAATGTATGTTAATTGGAACTCCACGCCTCTTCCGTAGACGCTACCCATCACACCAGGCTAAGCAGGAAATACAGTTTTCACTTTGTAGCGCTCCGAGCCAGTGGCACACCGTTTCATCCATTAAACGAGAAAAAAAATCATTAAAGATTATTTCATGAAATGCAATTAAAACGTAAACACTTTGTAGTTTAACATCGTGTCATGTTCCGCTATGTTCGCTTTCGGTCGAACCTGATCAAATCTCACCAACTATGTCACCGATACACAGATTCATAGCCAAGGGACAGTGGTCTTCCATCGCTTGAGCCTGGCTATATCATGTGAATACTGTGCAATGCATCACAAGACATCACACGCTGTTCTACACTCGTGCCTGTATGTTACCAAAATTCATTACAAAGTACAACTGTAAACATCATAATTAAAGTTTCGCTCAGCATAACTTGACTTACTCGTATTACTCGTTGGTTTCGGAAAACTCACAAGTTATGACATGGATCCTAAGGATCAACACTTTAGTAAATTTACTACTATGATTTACAGAAAATTAAATCACAAAATAACAACTCCCTTTAAATTACTAACGCAAAAGCAAGTCTTAACTATTGACGGTAACGTGAACTTATTTTCTCAAAAATGAATATCATATAAATTCAAACATTTAATTCAATTTATACGTATTGAGGGTGGTGAAAAATATTTTTTTCTATCAAACTACTTTATAAGCACTACCTATGAAACTCTTTTTTGTTTTTAAACTACCTTCAAAGGTGTGACGTCACAATTGCCAACTTGCTGGTAATCACTCATAATTGGATCATCGATCTGACCCCGAAGATACAGTTTTAACTAGTTTCGGGGTCAGAGGTCCATCCATTTTAATATCACTGCAAAACCTTTTTCCAATGTTATTATTATTTCAATTAACGATAAAAATATGTTAATAACTAGTATTATACAATAAATATTGTACATTTAGTAAATTAAGTTACTTGCAGTGAGTGTAAGAAAAAGATGAAATAAAGTATTATTATTATTATTATCATCGAAAGAAACTGCAAGAGTATTTGACCACCTTCGTATATTCTACAGGAAAAGTTATGACGACCCAGAGAGGCCTGTACCGTACGACAGCCCGAGCACGAATAAACCTCGAGTATCGATAATGTGGCCGTATTTATAGGGCTCGGCGCATGTGCACGTATTTTTGATTAATTCTTTCTAAGAATAATGTTACATCACAATGTAATCAAATGATGATTTATGATTTAATTTTATCAAAATATTATCAATATTATTATTCTTGTTTTTATAATAGGTGTGCTGTAGTGTTTGCGCCTGTATACATTATAATATGTAAACATGAATTGCTCGCAGATTGCAGTAGTTTTTGCGTGAAGAAGTAATAAACACACACACACACACACACATAAACTCATAAACATTCCTATTTATTATATTAGTAGGATTTTAGAGTTAAATTATTAATCTTATTTTATTTAGCTATATAATTGCTATCAAACGACTTTATAAACACTACCTATGAAACTCTTTTTTTTGTTTTAAAACTACCTTCAAAGGTGTTTTTTAAAGGTGACGTCACAATTGTCAACTTGCTGGTAATCACTCATAGTTGGATCATCGAAAGAAAACTGCAAGAGTTTGAGCACCTTCGTATATTCTACAGGAAAAGTTATGACGACCCAGAGAGGCCTGTACCGTACGACAGCCCGAGCACGAATAATCATTTAAATCCATTCAGTAGTTTGAGCGTGAAGACGTTACAAAGATACACACACACTCACAATCTTGCGCATTCTTGTTTAACTATTCACCACAAAGAAATTTATCATATAAATATCAAAAAGAAAACCAAATACTAACCTATGTAATTAAAATAAAAACGAAGTACAATCCCTTATAATTAACTATTCAGCACAAACAATTCGCTTTCGTGGTCTTATTATAAGTAGTAATATCTATTAAAATCAAATACCTATCTAAGTAATTAAAATAAAAATCCTAAATCCTTATTAGTAACAACCACAAGCATTTTAAGATGTCATGGAATATAACTTCAACTTAGTAATACAATTCAAAATTTCAAAATAAAAACTAAAAATAACATACTTAGTGACATTTATAAAACTGTGTAACAGCTTGTACTTCTTTTAAATCTTATACCATACTTTTTATTAACATTTATTTATTATTAATAGCCACATATTTTTACATTTTTCAACCATACATTCAGATTTTCTTCTTACGTTCATTTTCTTTTATTTATTTTTATCATTTTTTAGAGTTGAATTAAAACAAATTCTATAAATACTGCCTTTATTTCCTGATTTTAATTTCTGTTCAATTATATTCATAACTATAATTTAAAAAAAATACTTGTCGCTGCTACTCCAGGACTCAATAATGTTGGGGCTACTGAAAACCAGTGCTACATTGGCGCCACGCCACTGCAGCTTATTACTGAGTTAGCTCCATTTCGTGACATTCACTGCCGCGCAGTACCTACTATTTCGTTTTTAGTAATAAATGGTATTATTTGATTCGTTTTATTAGTTAGTTCTAAGAATTTATTACTCATTCTGGTTTGTTATTTAATAATTGTGTGGTGGTGATGGTGTGTAATCAATAAATTTTAATCTATTCTTCTATTCTATATAATCTAATAAAAATAAAATATCTATCTATACGTGTCGCCTAACCACAAACCACAAAAAAAACCTTTAAAACTATTACAAAACATACAATACATAAATTCGCATTAAGGACACAACCTTCAACGCTCTCTGCCCGGCGCCCGCGTTCGGCTATATTAGGGTCGTGCACTCAGTTATGAGCGACCCCTTCCCCGCACCCCACCGCAGTCGTCCGACCGCCCGCGCGCCCGTGCCATAGAACACAGACCCGGACAATAACATAATATCGGCATAACTATTCAAATATTTGTCGAAATAATGAAGTGTAAAAGACAAAAAATCATCTACTTTAAATACCAGCACTTACTATCCAATTTACGTTAGAAATAAATTAATAATTTTTATTGTATGTATAGTTCACTTTTTTGTAGGATTATTTAAGACAAACATTTTCATTAATCTATACTAATATTATAAAGCTGCAGTGTTTGTTTGTTTGTTTGTTTGAACGCGCTAATCTCTGGTACTACTGGTTCGATTTGAATGATTCTTTCAGTGATGGGTAGTCCATTTTTTTTTTCAAAATTAGGGATCCGTAATAAAATTGCTATTTTGTAACACAAGGTGTAAAATCGAAAACCTATTTTTGCATGCGCTGCAAAAACTATTGACAATAGAACAAAATGATGGACAGGCTATAATATAGGCAATATTTTATTACTTATAAAACTATCGCGTGAATTATACTTTATATGGCAAAACAACGTTTGCCGGGTCAGCTAGTCATTATAATATGTATATTTGTAAATCCTGAGATTTTTGCGGAGCGAGCATAGCTTGCAAATTGCAGATTTCTTTTCTACTTACTTCAGACTTCTTTTGTATTTTTTTTTATGGAAAGGGAGGATAACGAGCTTACGGGTTAACCTGGTGTTAAGTGATCACCGCCACCCACACTCTTTTGCAACACCAGAGGAATCACAGGAGCGTTGCCGGCCTTGAAGGAAGGTGTACGCACTTTTTGAAGGTACCCATATCGTAGCGTCCCGGAAACAAGGAAAGCTCCTTGAAAACCGCACTGTGGAGTGCCGCCACACATCGAGATGGTGGGGATGATATCCTAACTTGTGGCGTGTCGTGCAAAGGTGGAACAGCTCTTCGGAACACTGCACATGATAAATGCGGTAGAGGACACATAATGAAGCGATGTCTCTACGCAACGCCAGGTGATCCAGCTGTTCACAGAGCACCGGGTCCCCGATAATTCGAGCTGCTCTGCGTTGCACGCGGTCAAATCGATCGAGCTCATACTGGGGTGCGCCAGACCAGAGATGACAGCAATACTCCATATGTGGCCGGACCTGCGCTTTGTACAGCGCTAGAATGAGGGCCGGCTTAAAGTATTGCCGTGCTCTATTTATGACGCCCAGTTTCTTAGAAGCCAATTTGGCTTTGCTCTCCAGATGGCTGCGAAATTGGCAATCGCTCGAGATATCGAGACCCAGAATTTCGATACTAGGCTAGGCTGTAAGGGAAGTGTTGTCGAAGAGCGGTGATACGACAAATGGGGTTTTTTTATTGGTAAACGCGCAAACTTGAGTCTTCTGGGGGTTAAATTGGACAAGGTTCAATTTACCCCATTCCGCGACCTTCTCAAGAAAGGAGTCGATAGAAGACACAAGTTTCTCCCGGCACTGGTCGACGATTTCCCGAGAGAGACCTGCATGGCCCGTGTATATGGCATCGCCCGTGCTGTCGTCTGCATAGCAATGTATGATTTCAAAGGTATAATAGGACTTCCTAATAACAAAATTAGGCGAGAAATTGAATATCCATACAGCGATATTTAAGGTCCAGTACCCACCAAAGATCACATTTCTACGCTTAGCTTCGGTGGAAATGGATCAAGTGGAGAGGAGAGGAGATGTCTCATTTGTGTATAGAATTTGGTGCCGCGTCGACCAATTAGGAGGCGCGGCCGAGCGTAGATGCATGAGTGTGCGTCCATAGTGCGAGCCTAGCGTGGATGCGACGACGGGCGCGAAATATCAAACATATGAAACGCGCCTTTGCGTCCTTACTGAAGTGACTAAGGGACTACGCGCACTTATTCAGCTCCATTCGCGTTTCGCTGAACGATTTTGGTCACACTTATACAGCTCTGCTTCTATCAGCCGTACGGCATGGTAAGAATGAGAATAATAACTTTAAATCACGTCTGCACTCTTTAATCTTTGCGTGCATAGTGATTACGTCAAATCAATGCAGGAACAATACAGGTCGCAACTTGTCGACAAGGAGTCGCGAACCATCCTTGTAAAGAGCTGTTCCGCCGCATTCGACGGTGAACAGCGCTGTACGCGGCGGAACAGCGCCGAACGCTCTCTATAGCATTTGCATAATAAAAACACATTTATCCTCATTTTATGCTGGTTTGCCGCGAAAGAATGGACGCGGAAAGCTGAATCGACGCGTACACGTCTCCATACAAAATTGTTGTTTTCTATGGACAAAAGCTGAAAAGAGCTGAATAAGTGCGCGTTGTCCCTAAGGCGGAAGCCTAGCGCGACGGGTTCGAGCGAGTTAGCGTGCGGAGGTTTCAAACGTTCCCATCCGCGCGTTATGGCTTCACTCCGAGCCTAGTCAGCGAGCGAACTAGCGCGCGGATGGCGGGGATAACAAACCAGTTCGGTCTTATCGCTCGGCGTATGCGCGGCTGCATATTGTTTGTTGCAAACTGGCGGTAAATACTGAATTGTTTATCAGTGCAAATTAATCTGAACCACCTATTTGGCAAAGTAAACATCCACAGCTCAGTAATTGTTAGGGTATAACCTCAATACTTCATACAAATTAAAAAAATCACCACATTGTTCTCTGTTTTTATTTATTTCATGTACACCATCTCTATTGTTTAACACCCTCCTTCTCGGAATCAGACTGTCAAGTAAAACTATTAAATCCTCGTCCTTAGTTTGCAATACCTGACATATTTCGAACCGCTACGAGAGCTCGCGGCCCACTGTGGCCACCGCAAGCCTCGCTCGCCGCGCCCTCCTTAGCCTAGGGTTACTATGGATGCGAGTTCTGACGAGTTCTGACGGATTCGTTAGAAGAAACAAACGCCTGGTATCCAATGACAGTGTTTACACTGGCAACGACGAACGCGTCAGAACATGCACGACGTCGTCAGAACCACTCAAGCGTTAAAACGAGTTTGATTTTTTCGCACGACCTGCGTCTGCGAATTTCGAGTGATCTGGTTTCCACCATGGATAACGATAAATTGATCAGTCTCGTGTACGAGAACAGGTGTTTGTGGGATATGAGAGACAAAAATGATCACAACCGAGATATTTCTCGGTGAGAGTGTGAGACAGTTCTATCAGAATAACAGAAAACGCGCACAGTGTAAACGCCTTGTTCTGACGAGGATTTCGGACGTACTCGTCAGAACAAATTTTCGTCAGAACTCGCATCCATAGTAACCCTAGCCTTAGGCTCCCGTCACCGCGCATTCAGTGTGTGGACGCACACTGAGACGTTATCTCTTTTCCACTGTCTGATGCATTCTCCCCGCGCCTCGCACACCCGAAAGCGTTGCTATAAACACTGCTCACATAATTTCGCGGCTTATCTTCTCTCGTCTTTGGTGGATACCGGGCCTTACCTTAATTGGTACATATGGACCTGTGGAACTCCAAAGGTTATTATCAATTTTTTTTAAAACTTTCCTTTGATATTTAAAATGCTATTGGTGTAATTTTATTGTTAAGGTACGACGTAACGAGTTCGGTTTGAGTATAATATATATATATAAAAAAAGCAAATTATGCTGTAAATTGGTGCACAATTAAAAAACTGTTTAATCAGGTGAAATATGAATAATGATATACTCATGGCATTTTTAATTTATTTTATAATATATTTTTTTAATAATTATATTTTAATTATTGTTTAGTTTTTAAATATTTTGGCATTTATGTAAATGGTTTTTTAATGTAAATATATGATAATAATTGTACTATTTGTGTTATAAAATGGTTGATAAATAGCAATTATAGAGTTGATTGCTAATTTTCTTTATAATAAGGAGTTTTACGAATCGCTAATAGTATAAATAATATTTGACACTTAATTCAAAAGTGTTTTTATAAAACTACTTGCATAGAAATATTTGACTTGTTCTTTGATGAAATTTACTACCAGTGGAGGGCTCCATTGCACAGGATGCCAGATAGATTATGGGTACCACAACGGCGCCTATTTCTACCGTGAAGCAGTAATGTCTAAACATTACTTTGTTTCGATCTAAAGGGCGCCGTAGCTATCTTATGTCTCAAGGTGACGAGCGCAAATGTAGTGCGGCTCAGAATTTTTGGGTTTTTCAAGAATCCTTAGCAGCACTATATTGCAATGGGCAGGTCGTATCAATTACCATCAGCTCAACGTCCTGCTCGTCTCCTCCATTATTTTCATAAAAAAAACATAGGTGAAAAGGCGGAAAGACTACCTAGACCTCATCTTCGGGAAAACTCTATTTAACGAGTTTTCACAACAGGCAAAACTAGATCAAGAAATAATCATAATAGAACTTCGATTAAGGATTAGTCTCCGCTGCGCTCTAACTAGATACCGCAGTCGTAGTCGCAAAGTATGGCAACTTTTACTACGCCCAAATGGGCATACTCAAGCCTGTCTCGATCAACGTGTGACGTTGACATGCCAAATGTTCTGTTAAACTTTGCTAATAATTGAAACTTAACTGCTGGGTTGCATAGTAAAACTTTGTATAAATAATACTACAAGAAATAAGAAAGACACTGGGATTACATATCAGTAGTAAGTATTTAGTATTTTATTAATTTCAATGTAAAATAACACGAAGCGTCTATAAGTTACAAAATTTAAAATATGCCATTGCGTAAGATACCTCGCACACAAGCATCTTATAGTTGCAGCAATAAAAAAGCTATCGCTCTTAAGTAGTGCGGTATCTAGTTAGAGCGCAGCGGAGACCAATTCTTAAACTACGTAATAGAAAGATGTAATATAATTAAAAAAATAACAGTCAAATATTTTTTAAAACAAGATTATTTTGACTTCGTCTCAACTGGTTATAAAATAACAATTGACTAAGCAGGTCCAACATTTGTAAACAAGACTGAGGTGGAACTGGACTGGGTGGAGCAGAAATATCCTGAAGTTCACCGAGGTGGTCGATATTCACCACCCAACTGCACCGCTAGGCATAAGGTGGCCATCATAGTGCCATACAGGTTAGTATCCTTCAAAAGACTCGTCTTCAACTCAGTACCTTTCAAATTTCAATATATTTTTAAAACTAGGACACATTTTCAGCTGCTTTTTAAGGGTTTTTTACGGTTTCGTACCTCAAATGGAAACAGAAGGAACCCTTATAATATAATAATATTGACACACTTTTTACACAAATTATCTTGCCCCAAGTTAAGCATATATAGCCTGTGTTAGGGGTTACAAGACAACGATATATTTAATACAATATACTTACTTAAACATACATAAATACATATAAACATACACATAAACATACATGAATACATTTAAACATCCGTGACTCGGAAACAAGCATCTATATTCATCATATAAATGCTTGCACCTACCGGGATTCGAACCCGGGACCTCTAGCTTAGTAGGTAGGATCGCTAACCACTCGGCTATACAAATGTTATATTAAATGTTATTTTTGTCCTCCCGTCCGATATATCTATATGTCTTATTCTATCTGTTTGTCTGTCCGTATGTTAGCAACTGTTCTCATAAATAAAAATTTTATCATGTGTTTTTAAACAATGTCTTATCTTGTAAATATATCAGATATCTTGTAAATAATGTACTTTATTTAAAAATTTCGAAGAAAATATTTTTATCTTATACGACTGCATCACAACAACAGCCCTTTATTTCGGGAATGCGTGGTATCGAGTTGATATTAAAAAATAAAACTTCAAAGTTTACGTAAACAGACACGGCCGTGTATGTCGCAAAAAAGGTATATTTCGAAACTCAGCAGGTATTCAAAATTTATAGTGTTTCTATTTTCTGTTGATCTACAACTATGAAATTTGGCAAGTTATACATTCTTATGTATATATTTATTTTTATTATTATTTATTTATCGCGTGCACCTGTCATGAACATGTCGGTGAAGCGAACCCCTAAGATTTTCCTCTTCCAAAAAGTACCCAACGCTGCTAAAGAAGGTTACACTTCAAATCTTCCAAAATTTCCTGTAAGTACATCGACCTGAAGTGTGGGGTTATCGCTGGTACGATCAGATTTACGGCGATGTGATAAATTTCCTACAAGATCGCGTGAGCGGATGTCAAAAATTCAAGGTGTTTTATTAAAACTTCCCCTTTTCCTTACCGTATTTTATGTTGAGAAACTTGATCGTAAATCGAGCCATGTGACACTTATTAAAAATTTTAATAAAATTACGCAGAGGTGAAACATTTATGAAATCGTACTGGGCATGTTTATATGCTCGAATCTTAACGATGTATATTATGTGAATTGTGGCTTAATGTGGACTAGGACTTGAGCATTTTAAGGTTATGGAACTGAAGAGAAAACAAGGGGAACCTTATTGCTGATCCTCTATCCGTCTGTCCGTATGCCAGCGGCTGTTTCTTACTAAAAAAAAAAAAGTCATTAGTTTTTAATCATTGATCTTGTAATTAAAAATAATATATTATTTGAAAATTTCAAAGAAAATATTTTTACCTTATACGTCTGCATCATAATAGAATGAAAATAAGTATCGTGATGTCACCCACCATCTTAATATATATATTGCTTTTGGTGCGTCTGTTGTAACTGAACTCCTCCTAAACGGCTGGACCGATTTTAATAAAACTTTCTGTGTGTCTTCAGGTGGATTCGAGAATGGTTTTGATTCACAATTATTGAACTACCTACCTCCTAAACGGCTGGACCGATTTTGATGATTTTATTGTGTCTTCCATTGAATTTGAGATTGGTGTGTTTCTTCAGGTGGATTCGAGAATGATTGAGATTCACAATTGAATTACCTCCTAAACGGCTGGACCGATTTTGATGATTTTTTTGTGTGTTCCGGTGAATTTGAGATTGGTTTAGATTCTCAATTCCGTCCATATAAAATAATTCTTCTGCTCATGTGTATGTTAGTGAACTCCTCCTAACGGCTGGACCGATTTTTCAAATTTAAGACGTGTGTTGGGTCCACTAGTAGACATATAATACAAAACGACAACAGCGACGAAATATCGAAAAAAGTGTGTGTACTAATATGTGTATGCATGCAAGAAGTTATACTTCTTTGGCGTAACAAAGGAAATCCTTAAAATTATTTATTCGTCGTGCTATTCTACGTTTGCAAGAACAATATTGTAAAAATCTTGCAACGATGGCTTTGACAATTAATTATTAAATAACGAATACGGCTGTACGGGCTTGAATCCTTTGCCTGTCCTTATAATGGACGAAGAAACTAAAAAAACATAACGAATGTCGCAAACGTTAGAAAATTTTAGGAACCAACTTCACCCCCACGGACTAGTAAAAAAATAAGCACTCCGTGTCACCTAACATAACAGTGTAGCACCAAAACAAGCCCATTAACGTGTAAATACATAGCCCCACGCACACAACACTTACACTACTACAGGCCGATAGGCGGCTATTATGAGAATTTTCATCTCTGTGACAGATCAGTTTACATCTCAATAAAATATTTTAAAATTGCCGTCGTGCGTTGTGAAAAAGTATAAAAACGATACTATATAAGTATTTGTGGCCATATATGATTATTTAAGGGAGAAAAAATTGTGTAACTAGTATCTCCCGTAACCGCACACACACTAGCATAACGGTGCTTCACTTGCTAATATCACGGCGTCGAGTCCTTCTTTTTTTACTCGTCCCTGCTTCACCATGTACTTTTGTGATGCGCGCGCATCTTAAAATTTCACTCTCATTATTTTTTCATAACGCGCCTAAAGAAGTATAACTTCAAAAATCACGGAAAATATTTTGTCATCTAAAATCTGAACATCCACAGTATGCTTATTTTTTTTTTGTTTCAGAGATCGACCGCAGCACTTGGCTATATTTCTCAGACATATGCATCCGTTTCTGATGAAACAACAAATAGAATATGGAATATTCATAGTAGAACAAGAAGGTAGGATGATTTGGATTTAAAATTAAAATTTGAGCGGTGCGTTACCCATGGGGTATAATCCTTCTCGATTCCCGACTCGTGGTCACACCAGTGTGACTACGAGTAAAAATGTTTTTTTCCTCGTCTTCACACCGCGGGTTTTACTGCACCTTAATTAAAGTAGTATTTCCGTAAAATCGATTAGTATAAATGTGATGTGAAGACGAGGAAAAAAACATTTTCGGTTAGGAGAATAGAAATTGACACATAACTTATAATATCAATTACCAACAGGGTGTAGTAAAACCCCTGCTGTGACGACGAGAAAAAAAATTACTTGTAGTCACACTGGTGTGACAAACTGGTGTGACCACGAGTCGGGAATCAACTTCTCTTACTATAAAAATACAATTGTTTTGAGTGAGTTTACTGTTTTTATTAAAGGACAGTTTTTTTACCATTTAAAATAAGAATCTCGCGCCCGCTCATTATATGATTTGTCACATTATGTAATGAAATGTGATTGACTGAATTTTTTGTATTTGGATTATATAGATGCGGATAAGTAATCACTAACATATATACTAAAACCTTAGATTATTTATACCAGTGGGAGGCTCCTTTGTACAGAATGCCGGCTAGATTATGGGTACCACAACCGCGGCGTGAAGCAGTTATGTGTAAGCATTACTGTGTTTCGGTCTGGAGGGCGCCGTAGCTAGTCAAATTACTGGGCAAATGAGACTTAACATCTTATGTCTCAGGGTGACGAGCGCAATTGTAGTGCTGCTCAGAAATTTTAGGTTTTTTTAAAAATCTTGAGTGGCACTGCATTGTTATGAGCAGGGCTTATCAATTACCATCAGTTGAACGTCCTGCTCGTCTCGTTTCTTATTGGCATAAAAAAATACATCTAGATAGATTATGACAGCTGTGAAAACGTCGATAAAAATAGACCTAAGAACTAACCTCTATGTTGAGCAATTCATGCACACTAACACAAAATGTCATACAAATCGCGATTGTGAGACGTAGTTTGTCACGCACACTTAACTTGTATTCCTGGCCTGTTTT
>CATIXQ010000002.1:13160853-13197236 GCA_949711755.1 Leptidea juvernica | reverse complement strand
AGACGTAGTTTGTCACGCACACTTAACTTGTATTCCTGGCCTGTTTTTATCGGGTGTCTAACAGCAAGGACTATCTAGTCCTATAAATTATCTAAGACTAAAACCTTCTCCGAAACACGATGCGTCTTATGGTTATTATTATTCCGATTGGTTCAGTAGTTTTCGCAGTATAACTGACGGAAAAAACAGTTCTTCGTTTATTAGTGCAGATCAGTTTAATAGAAAGCCTATATTCATTCCTTTATTTGTTCACTTAGCAATGACTATAGTTATACATTTCATGGGTAAAATATGCATAGGTAATGTCAGCTTGATGTGTTTACAAGCGCTACCAACCTCATGAACTGTCATAAGACATTTCAGATTTTTGAAATTATTTGACATTTTTAAGTTCACGTATGATTGATTAGATTAGAAATCAAAATTAATTATTATATTTATTTAACTACTTATCGTGTTAGTTTTGTTTTCTATAATTATGACTAGAATTGTAGAAATAACTACAATAGCAAATTGTATTCAATTCTTTGGTTAACTTGATTCGTATAAGTTAGTTGGCACTACAGTAGTGCCAACTAACAGTTAGTAGCATCATCACGGTGACGGTCGTGGCCTATATAAGCCAGAGCGATCAGTTCGAGAGAACATTAATCATTGTGAATTGTAAGGCGTAACGCTGCCCAAATTGTATTGATTCATTTATTATAATTATTATTATTTTAAATTACCAACCCTTTCTACAATAATAAGGCTGCAATTTTTGCTGAAGTAACAATTCTCCTTGATCACTGTTTTAAATACTTGTCTACGATACAGCTTCCGTCAATATCATTCGATACGGTCTAACAAAGTTAATCCCATTAATTGTTTTTGTTTATAACAAAAAGAATTTGGATCCGATATGAAACCGTACTACTTAACCACACAATGGTTTCAATACCACCTACACAGATCGTAGCCTCTTTTGGTCTAACCCGTGAGGATCAGACTATGAAAAACGCGTGGGGGTCATAGGTACTATGAAAGTGAATTGTCATTAGAAAGTACTGGTCATTTCACAACTTCATTCGGTTCGTGTGAACTAGCCCTGACACGCAAGCTTGTACACGTACTCCATGTGCATAAAAATACGTATTATTTTATTAATCAGCCCCAAATTCAGATGTGAATAGATAATTCCTATAAATTTCATAATTACTTTATTATCTAGCATTAAATATCAATTCTAACAATTATTTATCATTTTAGACAATATGTTATGTTTTTAAAGTGATAATTTAAATTTTATGAACGATGGGGGATTCGAACCCACGACCCCCGGCGTTCCGTGCCGGTGCTCTGACCAACTGAGATAACCGTTCGAGCACCGACTCGTTATAAAATTCTGTTTGCTTTGTTCAACTCTTAGGTTGTGGCTTCATCTACAGGATCTACTTTACAGTTGATAACCTGCTCAACCCCAATATTTGCATATTAGGAAATTGACTTGAGATGTCGCTCTTGTAAATCTAAACAATATGTTTTGTTTATAAAATTTTGTTTTTAAAATTTTATTTGTATATCATTTAAGAACTAACCACTAAACTAACTTTTATGTCCACTTTGTTACTTAGCTTGCACCATAGCAATAACAAGATTAGAGCATACTCCCCTCCCACATTAAATGCCGGTAACGCATCTCGACCTCTTATATTGCGTAATCCCGTGGGCAGCTGGTTTTTCACTTCCCATCTTGTGACCCTCTTGCCCGTTTGTCCCCTCCTATATAAAGTTTAAAAATATGAGGGTAGCTTTAGATCATTTATACATCTAGATAGACTGTGAGAGCTGTCATAACATAGAAAAAAATGAGGTTGACTTGACGTCTTTTATGAGCAATGCACACTAACACAAAGTGACATACAAATCGCAAGTGTAAGACGTAGCTTGTCACGCACACTAAAGTAATAAACCTGGCCTATCTTCATCGGATGCTTAGCAGCAAGAGGCTCTATCTAGACAATAAATTATCTAAGAGGATAGCATTATTAAATTTTTGTTCTTTCTGGAACAAAAGTATTTATAAAAGCAAAAAGAATTACATACAGGGTTATGGATGGATGTTTAGATTTTCAGCAAAATTCCGATAACTTTCATGAAAATGTATTTGTGACTTTAATAATTATTATAGTGAGCATTGCAAGCTATATTACAAAAAAATTGCTGGCGTAATTAGTTTTATATAGTAGAATGTATAGATACATTCTATGCTGAAAAAGAACTGTAATGTTCTGGTCAGTTAAATTAATTAATTAATAATTAAAAAAATTATGCAGAAGCGTACAACATTCCCTTTAAAAGAAGCAGTCCTAAGGGAGCCTATATTATCTATTTATACATTCTTTTAAATGTCCTAAAAATCTCTCAAATTTGTGCAGGAAACAGTGAGTTTAACCGTGCCAAGCTCATGAATGTGGGCTTCGCAGAGAGTCAGAAACAGAAGGCCGGTGGCTGGCAGTGTTTTATCTTCCATGACATTGATCTTCTGCCTCTAGACTCCAGAAACCTCTACTCTTGTCCGAAGCAGCCTCGGCATATGTCTGCTTCCATAGACAAGCTCAATTTCAAGTAAGTAACTACACGATAGTTAATATCTATTTGTGTGTTGGTACTTCAAGCTGAATTAGAATAACCAAAACATTTAACTAAGTGTTAGAATTCAATTTCTTCACATTTAGGGTTACCAATAATGGCATTAAATATTCTAACAATCACGGACGAGTAAAAAAAGGAGGACTCCGCGCAGTGATACTAGCAAGTGAAGCACCGTTATGGTAGTGTGTGTGCGGTTACGGGGGATACTAGTTACACAATTTTTTCTCCCTTAAATAATCTTATATGGCCACAAATACTTATAAAGTATCGTTTTTACACTTTTTCACAACGCACGACGGCATTTTTAAAATATTTTATTGAGATCTGATCTGTCACAGACGATGACATTTCTCATAATGGCCGCCTATCGGCCTGTAGTGGTGTAAGTGTGTGCGTGGGGCTATGTATTTACACGTTAATCGGCTTGTTTTGGTGCTACACTGGTATGTAAGGTGACACGGAGTACTTATTTTTTTACTAGTCCGTGCCAACAATAAATGGTTTTAAGACAAAAATATATGATGAAAGGATTGCGAATATAATAGTTTTGATTTAAGTATTACGATTAATTAGATATTCAATAATAATCTAATTATAACCATCACTTCGTTGCTTGAAGATTTAGTTCTTATACTTGAAGTACCCTTTATGATTTATTTTTGAGGGGTCGTCATGGGACGTCATGTTCGGCCGCCATTACACCTAGAAGCGTTTTAGCGCGTAATTCAAAACAAATTCTTAAAAAATGTATTAAAGGGCGTTACACATTATTTTATTTAAGAAATATTTTGTTCGGAACTAGTAGGTATTTAGATGACGAGAGAGATGATGAACATAAAAACGTCATCATGTCTATTTAAAGATTGACTGCTTGTACCAACAGTATTGTATTGTTTTTATAGAATAACAGCCAATTTTTTTATATTATATTGGCCAACACAGTAGAGTTGGAGATTGAAACAAATTTGAAACACAAAAGGTGAAATTCGATTCGACTAGTAAGGACCCGTGAAAATGGGAACGCTTCGAACAAAACGGGTCACTTGGCAACACGGATTTAGTTTTAAAAGTTTTGGCTTTGTTTAAAATTGTTTCTCCCACTCTCGGCTACAATAACAAAGATATGACTTTTTTAAGGTCTGTCTATAGTTTCTGTGTAGTAAAGTGTAAATATTACATTATTATATTAATAAAAGAATCATTCCGAATTATTTTGGCCCTTAAACCTAACTGGGGTTTTTCTTGTATATTTAAAAATGTTTTAAATATTTTTCTTATATTATATTTTAGCTTGAGGTGATGGTCTCGTTACGAATGCTTTAAACAAATGAAATAATAATAAAAAAGAAACATGACAGAAAAGAGTGAACAGGAATGTAATTGACAGAATCACAGATGACGGCTATACGGCCTTGAAAAACGGAGATAGATAAATTAATAATAACTACCCTACGTTTTAATCAAGTGTTCGCTTACAAACTTAGCCGGATTATAATCCGATATATATGGCGACAAATAATTATTTGTCATCATATTGTAATTACTATTTCAAACTTATGTCAAATCTCACAGCACGTTTCATACTCAACTAAATTTCAATGTTTACTTCGGTAGTACAGCCTCTTATTACATAGTATTTATATCTTCTTTGGTCATAGATAAACATATAACTAGGCATGCGTCTTACTTTTTTTTACCAAATGATTCAACTTTAAGATGATTCAACAAAACCTTTGCATTTTTATTAGATAATTTATACGTCTAGATAGACTGAGACAGCAGACTTGAACACGTCAAAAAGCTCGAACGAACGGCGAACTGTTACCCTCTATTCCAGCAATACATGCCCACTAAAACAAAGTTACTGACGTATCGTATATATAAAGTGAGTGTAAGACTGTTATACACACTAAAGCAATAAACCTGGTCTGTTATCATGTTTTGCCTAACAGCAAGTGGCTCTATCGAGACATAAATTATCTATGGCATAATTTTTATTAATATTTTGACGCAAAACCCACAGTTAATGTGTTTGCCTGGCAGGAGAACGACTTTAAATTAGTTACTTACCTCCTTTATTTACAAAATTTATTTAAAACTGATTAAAAGTAATAATTGTAGGTTACCTTACGAGGACATTTTTGGTGGAGTGTCGGCCATGACTTTAGAGCAGTTTACGAAAGTCAACGGCTTCTCAAACAAGTACTGGGGCTGGGGTGGCGAAGATGATGATATGTTTTATAGGTAAGACATTTTTTAAGGTTTTCTTTTAACTTTTATAGCCCGATTTATGATACCTTCTAATGAAACTTATCACTGTCAAACTGCCAAATTGTAAAATTGTTTCGACTCGGAATATATTGCCACTGCTGCCGGAAGTTGGCTAAATAATGGACTTTCAGGTCACTCGTCGTAGTCTAGTAAAGTCTCAATAAGATTTGATACAGGAGAGTCGTAATCCATAAGTCGATATTCGTAATGGAAATTTTGTGAGGAAGCGAAAATACCTCAAAATGGGGGTGCTCCCCCCTCCACCGTTAGCAATAATTTACAATCTTACTCAGCATATTGATGTCTTTGATTCATAATCTTTGAGTGGATAATTAAATTTTGGATATGGGTGATGGATAAATAGCTGCAATACAAAACTTTTTACCCATGTGTTGTAATCATCACTTTTAGATCAAACAGCAAGTTTAGAAACGTATTAAAATATTGTCTCAGTTTGAGTAAGATCCTTATACTTGAAAATATATATATATCATAGAGTTTCAAAAAACATCATATTTTCCTGTCTTTCCTCGAGTACAAAATACCTAGGCAACTGTCAGACATAGTTTCAAGACACACATGATCTCACAGCCTACTGTCTAGGGGGCCGTTCCCAATATACTATCTACAAATATAGATAAATTACTATCTTCTACTGTCAGTACTAACAGTAGTCAGTAATACTTCCACAAAAACTTCTATCCCTGGTAATCTCTACGTCGTCCCATTGACAGACAGCGTGTACAGTTAAGGTGAATTACCGTCGATAAGTTTATTGGGTCAGATAAGTCAACGATATTTTATCTCAAGTAGGCAACAACTGGAGATAGACGATCTTATTATTAAATAAATGACATTTTTATTCAGGATTAAGAAGAGTAACTACCACATAGCGAGGTACAAGATGTCAATAGCTCGCTACGCGATGTTAGATCATAAGAAGTGTCCGCCGAACCCTAAAAGGTAACATTTATTGTCGTTTGTAACTTTATGACTAGACTTTTATTACTTCCAATTCCCAATTTATAGCAATTGGGAACTGTACTCTCGAAATTGTCGACGAGTACGTCGGACAAACAATCCAGTTAGGCAGGTCCAATTTCGAGAAAGAGGTCACTCGTAGAATCCAACGCGGATGGGCAGCGTTCGGAAAGCTCCGTAAAATCTTCCCGTCCCAAATACCGCAGTGTCTGAAGACGAAGGTTTTCAACCAGTGTGTGTTGCCAGTGATGACTTACGGTACGCAGACGTGGTCGCTAACTATGGGCCTTATGAGAAAGCTCGTGGTCGCTCAGAAGGCAATGGAGAGGCTATGCTCCCAGTTTCCCTGCAAAATCGAATCAGAACGAAGAAGAAAGAGTCCAAACGATTGCGAAACTGAAGTGGCAGTGGGCAGGGCACATAGTTCGACGGACAGATGGCCATTGGGGCAGTAAAGTCCTTGAATAGCGACCACGTACCGGAAGACGCAGTGTTGGTCGGCCCCTCGCAAGATGGACCGACGATCTGGTCAAGACCGCCGGCATACGTTGGATGAGGGCAGCGCAGGGCCGATCGTCTTTGAAATCTTTGGGGGAGGCATTTGTCCAGCAGTGGACGTCTTCCGGCTGATGATGATGATGACTTTTAATTACTTTTAGGATTTAGGAGGAATATACTTGCGTATAGACACCTGATGGCCTTATAATGCGTGTGTTTGATATGTCAATGTGTGCGTTAGCTATTGGTTTAATATTAAAAATACTAAGGAGGTAATAATAAGGGTGGCAGACAATTTACGACCTGTTATTTAAAATCTGTTACAGAAACAATATATATAACTTTTCTATCTTTCTGTATCTCCTTGTTTATACGCTAGTATATTGTTAGTCAATCATAAAGACTATCTTAAATTTTACAATAAAATGAAATGACCTGAATGTTTTGTGCGTGTTCCTTAAGCTATGTTAGGACAGGACCACTTGACTCAGTTTTGCGTGAAATACACAAATAGTTTCTTTTTCAGGTACCAATTATTGTCACAGACCAGTAAAACATTCCATGCAGATGGACTGTCCAGTCTAGAGTATGAGGTCGTGGAAGTTGTACAATACCACCTCTACACTCATATATTAGTGAATATAGACGAACGTAGCTGACGGACGTATCTCGCCAAGCTGTTGTTTGGCGATTTTAGGTGACGGGTATACCGACCGCGATATATCTATGGTTTAAAAAAACTAATTATACAGAAAAACAAGGCAAAGGTTTCATCCATACAGCCAAAATACTTATTCATAAACAATATATTTAGACACGACCGGACTCTGACAGCTGTCAAAAATTGTACTGTCAATATGACAGCTGCCTGTCTGCATTCGAGGCATAATTCGAAATAAATATATAATGTAATAGCTGAATCAATTATTATTATTACAAATAAGTACAAAATAGTCCTGTTTGACTTAGATGTTAATATTTATAATCAAACGTAATAATAAGATTAACATTAAACGGAATCTTTGGCTTAGAATCTCAAAAGTATTTGTCATATCGCAATCATTCGCAGTTGATCGAATAATGCAGCTTTATAAATTGTATACAGTAGAATAGCCATAAATAGCGTAGACATAATTTGTTTGTATCTGATCGGGAAGATGTTTTGTAATCTTCGATATTTTCATTGTCTTAATGCTAATGGTTCTAAAACATACGTCACCGTCCAAAACTTAATCGTATGTCGTAAAAGTGATTTGCTCCGACCAAATTCTGTGCGGCAAATGTCTCCAAAATACTGACGAAAAGCAGAAAGACGCCGCTGTTGTATGACTCATAAAACATATTTTAGAGAGAGAGATTTAACGTTACTTTGTAAACTAACAGTATAGAAGTGAATCTCAACTATCATTCATAAGAATAACTCATTTTTTTTATACAAAAGCTGAATTTTTATGGTTTCAATATTTTAGATATTTTACATTTATTTAGCTACCTACATATCTAGTTATAAGTGGATAAATTGTATATAATTAGGATAAAATATCGAAGGTTATATACCCAAAGCCTGCAAGCTATTTTATACGTCTAGATAGAGCCTCTTGCTGTTAGGCTACGCGTAACAACAGGCCAGGTGTATTACTTTAGTGTGCGTGACAGCTACGTCTTACACTCGCGATACGTCAAAGTAGATAATATTAACAGTTCGTCGCTATTTTTTTTGCGACGTTTTTAAAGCTCTATCTAGACGTATAAATTATCTGTGGTTGCATCATAACACAGTATTTTTTTTTCAGAAAAATATATCGTATAAGAGACAAAACTAACATAATTAATTCCGTTCTGGTTTTTCCTTTTTTATATAATGTTAAAAAACCCAGTACGATAATTGACACTGATATGAAGTTGAATGCGGAGACACCCTTAAAAATAAAATAAAAAACCCACAGATTAAATGCTACAGTAAAAAAAACATACCGACGAATTGAGAACCTCCTCCTTTTTTGAAGTCGGTTAAAAAGAACATTTCATATTAAATGTTTCTGTTAATCTTGAGAACCCCTGACTTATTTATTCTATCAGTAAATTAAGGTCATCGCCCTGATTTTTTTGCCGCCTTCCGCCCCCCGCCCGCTTTGCAGGGCACATGAATGAAATGGATGTGTGGGCGGGGAAAAATAAAAATGGCCGCAGGCAGAGAAGTCCAAACTTTTATATTTGGGTAGGTTGATAATCTTTTTTGTTTTACTTTTTTTAAATGTGCTTATTTCCTAAAAATCAATATTTATTTATTCTCACTACTTGATACATGCCTCAAGATATAGTACACGATTTTTTGTGTGTGCGTTATATTTAAGGAAAGCTGCCTAGATTTACATGTCTTTGAAATTTCAAAGGATTCCATTATTTTACAATTTTAATCATTTGAGTTTTATTGTAACCTGTTTATATTTCTTTACTAATGTTATTAAAATGTTTTTTAAAGGTGTTTTTTTCGAACATAATTTTGGGTAATAATATAATTAGGAATTTGATGAACTAATTTTACTAAACATTATTGTGGTAGTAATTATTAGTGAATTCCGACAAAAATAAATAAACAAGTAAAATGAATAATATGCTGCTTATCATGTATTGTAGAAGACTTTGTCAAAATAGGCTTATAATTTATTTCCGGTTAATTAAGGTACCGATATTTAACAATTTAAAGTAATTAAATAGAAATACCAAAATTTATGGACATTGTTAACATGCCAAAAATATATGAATTATCTAGTTGTCAACAAGTTTTTATGGAAAATGCGTCATTCAGACGGTTGACTAAGTGGTAAAAGAGATGGGGCGTATTCTTGGAGGTGTGGGTTCGATTCCCACCTCGTCCGTAATTTTAGGCATATAAATTAAATTTGTATGTTTAATCCCAGAAATGGGAGTAATGTATGTTTCAGTTGCAACTATTCCACATGTTAGATTATGTTTTATATAAGTCGCCAAATATATACATCGCACGCGCAGTCCTCAGAATACAGATCAAACCAGAATGAGTTTTCAATCACATTTCTACGCACATTGTGTCCTAAATAATTCCCCGCCCGCGCCTCACCTCCCCGCGTAGTGCTAACAACGCTCCATACATTACCACATTTAGAGTTTATTAAATACATTCTTTCTTTGAATTAAATTAATTTAAAATGTGTTACTAACACGCTATAAATTATTTTTTATGTAGTTACGATATTAATAACTTTTTTTAATTTAAATGCAATTTGACATTGATTTTAATTTTATTTTATTAGATATCATTTTAACTGCACTTAGCACGGACGAGTAAGACTCCGTGTCACCTTACATAAAAGTGAGGCACCATAACAAGTCGGTAAATTTGCAAATACACAAGCCGATTGGCCGCCATTATGAGATTTTCCATCGTCTGTGACAGATCAGTTTGCGTCGCAATAAAATATTTTAAAAATGCCGTCGTGCGTTGTGAAAAAGTGTAAAAACAATAATATAATAGTATTTGTGGATATATGATTATCTAAGGGAGAAAAAATTGTGTAACTGGTATACCCCGTAACCTCACACACACTACCTTATACCTATAAAGCTGCTTCACTTGGTAATATCACGGCGCGGAGTCCTTCTTTTTTTACTAGTCCGTCTGCACTTAGATATGTTTTTCCTTGTTAATTTTAGCTTGATTTAATTAATAATAATACTAGAATAAATGCCTTTTTTATTTACTTATATTTATTTATATTTCTTACACATCAAATGTAATCCCTTTCGACTTATGCATGCCTGGTTCCATTTGTGCAAGTATTAACACACTA
Source organism: Leptidea juvernica (assembly GCA_949711755.1). Lineage (NCBI taxonomy): Eukaryota > Metazoa > Arthropoda > Insecta > Lepidoptera > Pieridae > Leptidea > Leptidea juvernica. Next base: position 13,187,022 of record CATIXQ010000002.1, on the reverse strand, counting down.
CGGCGTTATTAATTAGAAACTATCAAATGCTAGTTGTAATCAAATTATTAAATATTAGTTGTTGCTACCTTTAGAGCGCGTTTCTGACTTGTCCTGCATTCTGAGGCTCGGTCATATATCGATTGTGCATTTCTTGAGGAAGAAGGGGGCCTTCATACTGTCGATTATCAGTGCGATACATTAGTTTCTTCGGGGCAACAAAGCAAAGATCAGCAATGTATAATTCAGTAATTTCACAATTTTAGAATATCGTGGATGTTGATAAAATAGACATCATAACCCAATTAATTATTTAGTTCATGGCTCATCATGTTAATGATTTCATTAGGAGTTGCCACAACAATTAAAATATATTTAAGGTATATCTTTAAATAATCATGTTTTGTATGTATAAATATTAAAATGATAGACAACATTCTATTGTGCTTTACATTTTGTATGTTTAGTGAAATGCATTATTAAAATTTTCTATCATCTGTTTTGATTTGAATCGTAAATTACTTGACAATAAATAATCATAAGTTTACTGTTGAACTATACTCCTTATGAGATTGCATCGTAAAATATAAAATATCGGCCTAAAATACTCTTGAAAAATTCTTAATTATAGAAGTATAACGGCTCGCTAGGAATGTTCTAATAAAGTTTAATATCGTAGAACCATAGAGTTAGACCAATAATTACATTTACGTCCAAATATTAATCAATATTTTTAATTTCTCCCAATCAAAGTCGCTTAAATATATTTTTAAACGGAATAATTCTTATGATAAATTCTACATTAAATGATTCGTTGTAAGCAATTAACGTCCATAATTTAATCAAATTTGGCGATATTTTGCATAAACCTATCTCGCACAGATGCAATGGCTGTCGTACTCATCGATTGTAATTCTTTTGAAGTGAGCGAGATGCATTATATTTACTCGTACGCGGGAGTGACAGGGACAGGTAATAAAAGGTTAACGTACGAAATTCCTCCTGGTTCGCGTCCGGACATTATTAGAACATTTCCTTGCACACAGTCCGCAAGTGTAATCAATAATACGACCACCATTATAATTGTGTCTATTGTGTATATTGTGATCATGTACTTATGTGTAAATAGCTATAATAGAATAATTATCATATTCCATAACTTGTGCTTATTAAGTTTAAGTTAAGCTATTGTGATTCAGTGAGATTATTTTTATGTGTACATAACGGTTTGTTTGTTAGCTAAGTATGAATTCATTAGACGATGTAGTACTTCTGCAATCAATGGTATTAGTGCAGAAATTTAAAATTTTATACTGATTGGCCTAATTTTAATTATTGCATAATAGAAAACAACGAAATGGACAAAAGTTTGGATATGTACCTGCAATGATCCGGGAAGGAGTCGCTCGGTATATTAAATAGTATGAAAATACACACGCAGATATACATCGATGATATAGCAGTATTTCTAACTGTAAATGAAGCTCCTCTGAGACAGCTCTGCACTGTATCTATATCAGTTGAAAAGTATTTGTGCATCTGTTTATACTGATGTTATTGTAGTTTGAAAGATTTTGATGCCTGTGTTACATTATACAGTCCATATTCATAGCCTCTTGGTGAAATGAATTCAAGTGTAATACAATTTGGCCTTCTCATATCTTACTAAAGCATTTCTTAACTGTCATCAAACTTTACACAAAGTAACAATTCAAATAACGGTGTGTGCTTAAAGACCACTCAACACAAGTGAAAACTTCATAATATATTTCTAAAATAATAACATTTACAGTATGTATCATTATAATTGGTAAATTTTGCTCTCAACTTGACTCGCACGGGCATTAGAAAGCCGAGTGATAGCTCAATGGCGTTACGTACCCACAGCATACAGAGCAAGGTGCGCCTAAGGACCTTTTCTATTCATAATATATATTTTCTATTATCCTACCATCTCTTTGGTCGCAGCAGCATCGGCAACGACACACACAAAACCACCTGTGGCTAAACAAAATGTAATTAGTTCACGAGCTATACCAATTTCTACATAAATAATTCAGTCCTCGTTTTCTGTGCTGTCTACTTCTTTATCATTGTCCCTAACCTAGATTTTTACAGTTCTGCTAAAAGTCCAACTTCTAATAATTGGTACCAAAATAATTTAAAACTTCATGAGAAATTGACAACGGCTGTTCGAGACAACCTTGTACAGTTGCTCAAATTTTATCTAAATTCTTATTTTTCATTAATCATTATATTGGCTCCTGCAGAATTAAAAAGAATACTTTGTAATAATACAGTAAACCACATTACAAGCTCATATTTCTCGAGTATTAATAAATGTATTCAAACTCAACCTCCTTTAAGAATTTTGTTATAAATTGTTACTCGCTGTGTGGTGTCGTGATCTGATTTATGTCATGAAAGGATTTCCGCGGTATTTTCTGCTTAACTGCTGCAAAATTTACTCACGGAATAAAATTCTGAATATTATCTTTACCAAACCGGTTTGTATTGGAAACATTATTTTCCTTAAATACATTTGGAAATGAAATTATGATTAAATATTTTTGAAAATGGATATTCTTTTAGAGGTCGACTTTATTATTTACATTAAACATTGTAAATGTAACTGTTCTACAATATAGTGTCTCTTTTGTTAGCACTCTAACGGCCGTTTCTAATATTCAGTCTATCTCTTACTTGAGATAAAAATCGTAACTTTCGTTGACTTTTCTATCCCAATAAATTTATCGACGGTAACTCACCTTATCCGTACACGCTGTCTGTCAATGGAACGACGTATAGTTTACCAGCGATAGAAGTTTGTATGGAAATTGCAAGTCACGCGTCCCAATATAAGGCGATAAGAATGACTTGTCGGGTATAGTGGGACAGCTTCAGATTATTGACAGCTAATTACTGACATTAGAAGGTAGTAATTTATCTCTATCTGTAAATGGTATATTGAGAACGGCCGTGAGAATAATCTTAATCTTAGATAATTTATACATCAAGATTGAGCCTCTAGCTAGACAACCGGTGAAAACAGGCCAGCTCTATTACTTTACGTGACAAGCTACGTCATACACTCGCGATTTGTATGTCACTTTGTGTTAGTATGCGTGCATTGCTCGGAATAGAGGTTAACTGTCAACCTCAATGTTTTTCGACGTTCTCACTGTCTATCAAGACGTATAAATGATCTAAGATATTAATGTACTTAGTCTGTGAGGCTTTAATCTACGGTGGCTAATATAGTGATTTTGACAAGATTATTGAAAAATTGTAACTATCCTCTATGAGCCCATAAATTCTACAAATCAGAATAGCTCTTGAAATTTTCATTTAATGTAAATTAGAGCGAAAATGGTGTAATTTTGTGTATATGTTTAAAAATAAAGTTCGAATTCGTTTAAAAACTTTAAAATATTATGAGTAGGTACATGTTTAATAATTCCGATATGCAATACTGACTTTAATAGTAAACATTCCCACATAACTTTACTACACAAGAAATATAAATATTACTTATGGCTACAATTTCTTTTGGATTATGAAAACAAGATTTAGTTTTAATTTAAGTAAGCATTTTAGAAATCATTTTTTATCACTTATTTGGATCGATATTTTGTTTTATATTAATTCTAGATTGTTCGTTCGCACGCATTTATAATATTTACGCAAGCCGGTTTCTAAAAATACGAGGTGATTCGTGCATTCAAGTGTATATTATTATTATAATTGGCTTAACAATTCTCTACTCATTTACCTACATACAGATCTTAGAAGTCACGGCCACTGGTAAAGTAGTGTCTCAAATACTTTATATTTAATCTGCGTAATGTATTTGAAAACTTTGAGCTTAGATCGTTGCATACTACTGTCTTACTTCAGAATAATATACTTATTTTAATCTGCAGTAGAATTGGACGTAATTCCAGAACACAATCATGTCGAAATTGAGTTAAGAACACAAAACTGGTCATGTGATTCATATTAACGGACTGACAATAAATGGCAGCCCTACTGTCACTCTTTAATAATGATATTACTTAGTAGCCCAACCCACATGTATGGAATACACTGATATTTATTTAAGTTTAAACACGAATTCCTTAAAATATGATGTTTGTGGCTTGGAACGTTTTTCAGGAACTACGTCCAATTGCAATAATGTATTTTAACCCCCTTATTCATAATAGTCTGCTAACTTAAAGCATTGCTAATTCTCACTCTGTCTTCTTCTATTGAACTAAGTCAGAATGAGAAAAAACACTCTTAAGCGGCTGTTTAAAGTTAGCGGACCATTATGAATAAGGGGGTAAATGTTTATGATAGCGTGTGAAAATGTTCCTTTACATAACTAACTATAATTTAATTTAGTGCGATGAACTATGTAATAAATATGTCATAAAAAGTCACAGTGTAAATTTAGATGTTGAAAATATATTGTAACATGTTTCTTTTTTTAATATATTGTTTGTTTCGGAGATATGGTGTTTTATTTTGTGATTATTTCACTTATGAAAAGTTGTTGTAAGACATTTTTTTACGATAATACGGGAAGAGACGAGCAAGGCGTTCAGCTGATGATGATACACCCTGCCCATTATAATGCAGTGCCGCTCAGGATTCTTAGAAAGCGCAAAAATTCTGCGCGGTATTACAATTGTGCTCGTCACCTTGAGACATAAGATGTTAAGTCTCATTTGCCCAGTAATTTCACTAGCTAAAGCGCTGTTCGGAATGATACACAGTTATGTTTACACATTACTGCTTCAGGGCAGAAATAGGCGTCGTGGTGGTAGACCATAATCTAGCCGGCATCCTGTGCAAAGGACCCTTCCACTGGTAACCTCCGCTTCACGCTTTCAAAAATTAGATAACTAAGCTATTTTTAAAATATCGGGTTTCGTTCCGGTCCAACTTTCTACTGGGCTACGAGTGCCGTACATCAAAGTGCAAGCTGAGGGCTTGGAAACAGGAAAAGGCGAAGAATCTAGGGTTAGTATTAGTACTAATTAGTTAGTGTTATTTGCCCAACGGCTGAATAACAAGACATTCTTCGCTTATTGAGGGTAATTGTAGAATACACCAAGTGGGTTGTGAGTGTATCGAGCGAGTTTGTAGTCGAGGGATTGAAGCCGCCAAAGAACAGTTGCATCCTCCTGAAAACAGGGCAACTATGTTCTATACTATACATAAATCACGGACTAGTAAAAAAACTAGGACTCCGCGCCATGATATTAGCAAGTGAAGCACCTTTATGCTAGTGTGTGTGCGGTTACGGGGTATACCAGTTACACAATTTTTTCTCCCTTAAATAATCATATATCCACAAATACTTTTATGTTATTGTTTTGACACCTTTTCACAACGCACGACGGCATTTTTAAAATATTTTATTGCGACGCAAACTGATCTGTCACAGACGATGGCAAATCTCATAATGGCGGCTGATCGGCTTGTATTAGTGTAAGTGTATGCGTGAGGCTATGTATTTACACGTTTACCGGCTTGTTTTGTTGCCTCACTGTTATGTAAGGTGACACGGAGTCCATATTTTTTAATCGTCCGTGACATAAATATGTACAATTTTCTAGTATGTCTTAGAGCCTCTGTTAGAACGGCCTAGAAAGTTCTAGAAAAGTCGAGAAAATGCTAACTGTAACTCGTGTTCGTTAAATGTGATTCTTACTTCACAGCGTTGCTGTTGGGTTGATTTTATGGCATTATACAGTTAACTCATTATTTATTATTACTTAGTTCACATATTTACGACTTTATTCTTTATTTTATGAGTACTACGTGAATTAAATGCAAATTAATCTATAAAAGATTTCTGGATTCAAAACTTATTTGTGGTCGCCCCTATTAAGTGGGCCTCAAATATAATAGTAGAACCCTTGAATACCAAAAGCTTAATTTATTTGGCATGGGCAATACTGTACTTGTTCTATTTTTTTATTTAATATAAAAAAAATGATAATTTAAAAATTACTTTCTTGGCTTAAACCTATAAACTTCTAGCATTTATTTCGAGGTATTCATTTGTGGTCACGGCAGTGCTCCCGCCAAGTCGAGCAAATAACAAGCGGCAAGGCCGTACCTTCTTTTTCTCGAAGCAGTTCAGGCCATTTTCGACCCCCTATAACATCGTTGTAGATAAATTTAAGAGCCTGATTTCAGTAAGCAAACTGCAGACTTTGTACAGAAACCAATGACGTTCTGTACATATAGACAATTCGCGTCATACAAAGGAAAGCCGAAATATGGCATATACCACAAATGAGACCACATAATAAGCTTCGACTGATATGTCTATATAGTACTGCGTTTAATTCACTTTAATATGTTATTGTTCAATAGGCAGCAATGTAAACACTTTTTCAGTTTAGGCTGCATATTTTGTTATTAGAACCCAATTTGGACAGTGACATACAGACAGTGGAGTAGCAGTTACGTATTTTTTAAACCCTGACGAAAAAGGGGGTTGCTATATATTTTACGTTTGTCAGTCTGTTCCTATTTTCTGATCATGTTTTTGTATAAAACAAATTTCCGACTTGTTTCTTGTTGTAAACGAGGGGTTATTAGGCACCAAAAACTCAACACGTAGGTACTAATACTGTTCACAAATAACATACTAGAAGATCTATTGCTTGTCGAACTGAATGTTCACGTCATCTCTCAATAAATCAATGAATCAAGTGTGCCTCTAAAAATTATTCTCGAACAGCGTAGTTATAAACACCAAACAACAACTTGTTTTTAAAATATTTTGGTATGACATGCTCGACGTTAATGTGTGAAATTTAAATTCGAGATTACTTTACGCCGATCGACCTATCGAATTCTATAACTCTCGCAATAATACGATGGTTTTAGTCACCTTTGTAACAATCAAAATTCAAATAAATCTTCAAGACCTACCTACAGTATAAAATGAAATTCTTCTCAAAACCGAACGTTTAAGAAAAAATAAATTTTTTAGCTTCTCATTTGCAATAAACGAAACGAAGACCGTCTTAACATTCAATACTCACGTTCGAAAAATAAAATGGAGACATTATTTTTGACAGAGCCGTTGAAATAGCAAAAGTAACAGTAAAAGTCAATTTTAATGCGCGATAAAATAAATTTTTACGCCCATTTACTGCGATATGTGAGCTGATGTTATCCAGATGTTGTGACAGCTGCTTTTTATCTGTCTGCGTGCTAATTGATTCACATTGAATTATTAATATTTACCCCGTTTTGTGGTTAGAAAAATAAGTTTATTTTTGTGCTAATTAAATACTAGTTAGGTTTTTTGAATCTTACATTTGATAATATTGGATTCAGTTTAATCTGCTTAAAGTGAGTTTCGAGTAAACACAAGAAAAATAACAATAGAAATAGGTCAAATGTTTGCCTGGCTTGTGAGTCATAGATTAGATATCGGGTTTTTGATCATTTCACACTCTATATATACAATATGTTATGTTTTTTAAATGATAACCCTCACTTCTAGGATTAATACACAAATCAAATTTGAATAACTAAATTTTATGAACGATGCGGGATTCGCGATGCGCGAACCCACGACCTCCGGCGTTCCGTGCCGTTGCTCTAACTAACTGAGCTAACCGTTCGAGTACCGCCTCGTTATAAAATTCTGTTTGCTTCAGGTTCAACTCTCAGGTTGTGGCTTCATCTACAGGATCTACTTTACAGTTGATAACCTGCTCAACCCCAATATTTGCATATTAGGAAATTGACTTGAGATGTCGCTCTTGTAAAAATCTAAACAATATGTTATGTTTTTAAAGTGATAACCCTCACTTCTAGGATTAATACACAAATAAAATTTGAAAAATTTCGAATCCCGCATCGTTCATAAGATTTTGTTTTTCAAATTTTACTCTATATACATATAGAACGTCATTGATTTCACACATTAGCTTTCCGCTGTCATTCTATACCGTAGTCTTGCCATAAATACTAAAACAAAGAAAAAAAAAATTTCTATTGCAAATTTACAGTGTGTTAGTTTTATACATAAATATAAAACATTAAAAAACATAAAAATTTAATTTATATAAAGCTCATTCGAAGTGGTCTCCATTGGCTGCTATACAGTTATACTTTAAACGTTGAGGCCAGTTGTCAATTGAAGCACGTACCTACTGTTTCCATGGGAAAATTCTTCTCTGCCCATTGTGCGGATTATTTTAGGGACTCAAAATTTATTGTCATGGCGTTTAGAGCTACGGCTAGCTCTAAACGCCATGACAATTACTGCCATGGCGTTTACATGACAGGTACGGCTACCTACTCTCCAAACTGACCATAAATCATAATCCAGTGGATTATGATCGGGACTAGACGAGGCCAGTCTTCAGCTCTGATGAAGTCCGAAACGTTCGTTTCCAACCAAGACTGGGTAGACTGAGCTTTATATATAACCTGCCGCCGAGTCTTGCTGGAAGGACCATTCGTGGATATTGAACATGGTGTTGTTAAGGGGCTTCACTACCTTCTCAAGAATGGTATCTTGTGCCGATGTTTTGATGCCCTTTTCACAATGTTTAACTTTTCAGTCACTCCTTCATAGCTACTAATACCCCACCAAACCATCACAGAAGTCGGGTAGTGCCCATGTTGCACTCTGTCGACTACTTTTATACTTTCAGCATAGTTACGGTCATTTTGTTTGTTAAAATGTTGCTCAGTTATATAAATTTTTTCTGTGACCTCACTTTGCGTACCGCTTCAGTAGTTGTTTCGATTTTACTACCCTATTTTTAAATTATCAGTTAAGAAATGACCAGCACGTGTCTTATAGGCTGCAAGTCCTAAGTCATTTTTTAAATAAATTGTAAATACGCGACAGTTCTGGTTCTAGGTGCTATCTTTATCTCCCGAGATAAAATCATTTGCTTCCGGACAGGATTTCTACGAATTATTTCCCTTACTGCTTTGACCACCTTTTTCGTATGAACACTACGTGGACGGCCAGATCTTTTTCTGTCACAAACAGAGGAGGTCTCATTGTACCTATTAATAGCGCGGCACACAAAAATTTCACTAATATCAAGCGTATGGAGAGTTTTAAAAACTGCATTTGGCTCCATACCTGTTTAGTGTAATGCAATCACATCGATTTGGTTCTCTGTATCACCCCACTTTATTTTAATATCACAAACTATTGTACAGTGTATTCAAAATGAGAAAACTCAATGAACAATCATATAAAAATGACAGATTCCAAATTCAAATGTAATATTTTGTTTATTTTTAATTGTAATAGTATTTATGGCCAGGTTAAGTATATTAGAAAACAAAATAATTATACCGGAAATACAATTTTGTAATGTATGAAATAATAATAGTAAATTAAAAACTAAAATATTTTAATATTTGGTGTAAGCTTTAAAGACATTCGTCTCCCAATTCAGGTCTCTCTGATTACAAACTAGAGGAGTAAAATTATCAGTAAATTTTAAAGTGATAACTGTTTCAAACAAGTTGACATAAACTGAAAACGGTTGAGCGGATAATTAAGCATATCCCACTTCTGAAATGCAAATTAACTCAACGGTGTAGTTCGGAAGTTACATTTACAAAACAAATAAGCGACTGAAGTTAAATGCCAGTTAACTGTGTAACTGGACATCAGCTACACTTTATTTTGTTCTCGCTTCAAAAGGTTGTTTAAGTTCCGTGTTTAACTTTCATATACAAACGCTCGAAATAGGGTAAATGTTACATTACATATATATAATGCATAAATGAAAATAAACTTTAAAAATACTTGAAGTTAAATAACTTCTTTAGGCGCTTTATGAAAAAAATATGAGAGTGAAATTTTAAGATGCGTGCTCATCACTGTAACACAAAAATTGACAGGTTGAAGTTGGTTCCTAAAGTTTTCTAACTTTTGCGTCATTCGTTTTTTTTTTGGTTTTTTCGTCCATTATTAGGACAGGCAGGGGGTTCAAGCCCATACAGCCGTATTCATTATTTAATAATTAATTGTTGAAGCCATCTTTGCAATATTTTTACCCAATTGTTCTTTCTAAGAACGTAGAACAGCAAGAGAAATAAATCATTTTTGCTTCGTCAGGCCAAAGAAGTATAACTTCTTGCGTGCATACATAAGTACACACACACTCTTTTTTTAGGTATATAGAAAGCTAGTAGTCTAAATATAGTCAGTTAATTAATTAGTCTATGCCCTTTACATATACATCAATGTCTTAACTGGTTATTCTTATAACCAGATAAAGGTCACCAAGCTGCAAGTTGCTATTTTTTACAGTTAAGGGTGTCTCTGAAATATCTATCATATGGAAATAACGCTCAGAATTTACAGTTTGAGCCCATCCACGATTATCTTTAAAGAATTTTATGCCAGAAGACGTCCACTGCTGGACAAAGGCCTCTCCCAAATAATAAGATCAATTCTTAGGAGCAAATTAACGAAATTCAAATTAAGTTTAGTTTCTTTGTCATGGATCCCATAATCAGAACCTAACCAAACTCTCACCAAACTACCTTTGAAGTATATCTTTTCCAATAAAAAAAATCATTCAAATCAGTTGGCGCGGTATTGAATTATTCATAAATTATCACGCACATACATTTTTGTGTATGGATGGCATTGTCAGACCTAGACCAAATAACAATGGAACCACACGGGAAACCAGCTTCCATTAAAAATAAAATATCAAAATCGGTTCACCCAACTGTAAGTTCTGAGGTAAGAAACATAAAAAATAAATAAAACATACCGACGAATTGAGAACCTCCTCCTTTTTTGAAGTTGGTTAAAAATAAATGTCTTTTATGCCTTTTTATACCTGATGATGATGATAGTCAAATTAGTGGCTTGTCATATGATGATGAAATTCGACCACAGGAGGTTTAACAGACCTTGGCAATACATCTTGTGGTGTATGCAGTAGAAGAGTTATAATCGATTTTTCTACGGGACACCAAGCCAACTAATCTTCGATAATTCAAGTAGCTCTGTATTGCATACAGTTAAATGGTTCGAGCTGATACAAAGATACACCAGATCTGGGATAAAAGTAATAAATACTCCATGTTAAGTGTCCGGACCTACCTTATAGAACGCTAGAATGTGGGCATTTTTAATAGCGGAGCATTGAGTATTATAAAGTGACTTACAGAACACTTAATGTCTTTAACGGCCGTTCCCAATATACTATCTATAGATGGAGATAAATTAGTACCTGCAACTATCAGTAATTAGCTGTCAAAAATCTGAAGCTGTCCCAATATATCCGATAAGTCATTCTTATCGCCTTATATTGGGACGCGTGAATTGAAATTTCCATACAAACTTCTTTATCTGGTAAGCTATACGTCGTCCCATTGATAGACAGCGTGTACGGATAAGGTGAGTTACCGTCGAAAGTTTATTGGGACAGAAAAGTCGACGATAGTTACGATTTTTATCTCAAGCAAGAGATAGACTGAATATTGGGAACGGCCGTAAGAGGAAAGAGTACTTATCATAGGTGGCCTACCTATGATAAGTAGTAGTAGTGTGAAATAACAATAGTCTTACATCAAAAGAGAGTAGGTAAAATTTATTCAGTCATTGTACAAGCAAAAATTCAAAACATCAAAAATATTTTCGACGAAGCCAGAACAGCAATGTATTGCGATGAAAATTTTATGAAGGTCTATTGTCTCGCTAAATTGAGACTGCAGGGAACTTGAAAGCCACATTTCCAGCGAGTGTTGCCTACGATATTAAACCGGATAGAGAGTGTAATATTTTACATTGTTAAGTTCAGACGGATAAAAATGACTAGCAAGTTTAGTGTGTAAATACGTACCTACGTCTGCAGTACAAACGCATTAAACGATATGAATAGACTCCTTATCTATACTAATATTATAAAGAGGAAATATTTGATTGTTTGTTTGTATTGAATAGGCTCCGAAACTACTGAACTGATTTAAAATTACTTTCACCGTTGGTAAGCTACACTATCCCCAGGTGTTATAAGCTATATTTTACTATTAAATTAATTTTGGATCCTTACTAAACCTCCAAGATGTACAAAAGTTACCCAAAATATTCTTTAAATCACGAATAAAATAATGTACTACTTTGCAGAACACATTATTATTAAAAAAAAGTGTCGCTATTTCAGTAAAATTAAAGAGTAAACTTCGCAGAATGTACCTCGTTTTTAACCTACTTCGCGGAACAACAAACATTTTAAAAGACCTAATCTTACGAAACAACCTAATTGAACACTCACTTTTTCATATTAAACGTATTTTTTTCAGAAACGGCTCAAAGTGCGCTCCGCCTTGTTCAATACACAACCTCGCTCGTCGGGATATGGCTTGTGTGGCTTTCGCATTGAGCTGCTTTTTTTATGTAATAGGAAGACAAACGAGCGTACGGGTCACCTAGCGTTAAGTGATCACCGCCGCCTACATTCTCTTGCAACACCAGAGCAATCACAAGAGCGTTGCCGGACTTTAAGGAACACCGCACAAGGAAGCTCATTCCATAGCTTTGTAGTACGAGGAAGAAAGCTCCTTGAAAACCGCACTGTGGAGGACGGCCACACATCCAGCTGGTGGGGTGATATCCTAACTTGTGGCGTGTCGTGCGAAGGTGGAATTCAGCGGCAGGAATCAAGTTTAACAGCTCTTTGGAACAATCCCCGTGATAAATGCGGTAGAAGACACACAATGAAGCGACGCCTCTACGCAACGCCAAGTGCCAGCCGGCCGTTCGCAGAGCACTGGGTCCCCGACAATTCGAGCTGCTCTGCGTTACACGCGGTCAAATGGATCGAGCTGATACTGGGGTGGGCCAGACCAGCGATGACAGCAATATTCCATGTGTGGCCGGACCTGCGCTTTGCAGAGCGCTAGAATGTGCTTTAAGATGCAGATGTTTATGTGACAGACCGTCCATGTTATTCGGAGCATACGACGCCAACACAACATTTTAATTTTAATTCTCTGTGTATCTGCGGCTTTGAAAATCCATGTTTCTGCGCCGTATAGAGCGTTGGAGAAGACAAAATATTATGTTCATGCGAACCAGGAGTTTTTTAGTCCGATTACTAATCTGTTCAATTTTTTTTTAATTAGAATTATTCCACGATCACTTTCCTCTGGTATTGCACGACTTTTTCATGTAGGTATACTTACATAATATAACCGATAATGGAGTTCATTTAAATACTCTCTCTGCATTTACTGGCTTTATTCATATATTGCTAGCCACTCGCATTAACACGCCGCGCATACACTTAATAATTAGACATTCTTAGAAACTAATGTCTTTGTTGGTTCCTAAAGGTATTCAAAGTTTCTGAATGAAACCACAATCTCTACACTTCTAGATTTATTAATGTCAATATAACAAGTATTTTAATAAGACATTGTTTTTATTTTATTATATGGTACTCTTTTCGTAAATCTCTACTTTTCTACTTTCTTTATACCCTCTCTGAAACTAGGATGAAGTATATACCTGGTAATAATAATACCGTACGTAAACGAGATCACGCCATACAAAAAACTGTTAGAAATAAAACGGACGAAAACAATATTTTGTTATTTTTTCAGACTTTCTGTTTTGTTTGAGTGGGTGGGTGGGGAAGGTTGTGACTGACAGGTTATTTATTTGTAAATATTGCGTGATTGAGAGTAATTCAAGTGGTAATCTAGTGTTGCATTTAACTCATCTTAAAAAACATGGTGATATATTAGGCTATAAACGCCGTACTGAGCGGAAATCATGAAACATAACTTTTCATGCGTAGGTAAAATTATTAGTGTAATATTTTTAACTTTTTAAAAAGATTGATACATTAATTCGTGATAAAGAATTCCACAACATTCGAAATTATGTGTTAAAATGTTAATTATAATTACCATAATCATTGAAGTATTCATAAAAATCAGTAGTAAGTTCTTATTATACTCGAAGCAAAAGTAGCCATTTATTGTCCTTATTGGCTTATCAACAATATTCTATTGCTTTTTAACTTTAAACCGGATTATAAGATTGTTATGTGAGATGATGTGAGTGAGAACACACATGGCAAATCCAGTTGATATGTACGAGTACTTCATCCTAGTTTTGTAATTATACCTTTATACCGTCTACTTCTTCCAGAAAAAATTGAAAACTATTGCCATAGCGTAATTATACTGCAATATGATCAGGTGCTACCATTAAGTTATTTCGATATAGCAGGTAATGTGCCTATGGAACTACAAGATAAATAATTACGATATCGATTATCTTAGTTTAGTTTCATTGATTCTATTAATGAAGTCATCCGCAGGGCATTTGTCTCTCGTAATAAACCAGCTGTTTTAGAGCCAAATGGTATTAACCGCCGCGATGGCAAGCGTCCTGATGGAATGACGCTGGTGGCTTAGGCACGGGGAAGGGCGCTGGTGTGGGACGCGACTTGCTTCATGTTGGTCTCAGTGAGTCATACATCTTTGTGCCATTTGGTGTCGAGGCACTTGGCCCGTGGGGCCAAGAGGCGCGGAGAATGTTAAAATACTATCTTCGCGCCTCAACAAGGCTACTGGAAACCCAAGCGCTGGCAGCCATTTCGGTCAACGGATCAGCCTAGCTATCCAACGCAGAAATGCTGCCAGTAATCTTGGTAGGCTTCCACGTAATGATAGTTTTAATTTTATGTAGTCATAGTATTGTAAATATAACAAGACACCTCATATCATTAATTCCATTAACATATGCTATTTCCAGAAGAAAAACTAATAACTAAGGTATGGTAAGGGTTTTCTCAAACGATACCAAATACGATGATTTTTTTGCGTTGTGTCGCCGTGTATAGCTTCTCTGTAACTTTAATCTGTATCTCGCATATTGTGATCCCGGGAGATGTCAGAGTGTGCTCGAGATAGAGCAAGTTCGTTGGATCTGGGCCAAACTAGAAGTACAATAATTTCGCTGTTCTAAGAGTTGAGTTTGTGTGTCGAGCAGCCAAGCAAATAAAAACGGTTTATAAGCAAATAAAAACAAATTTATGAATCACCAAAAACATAGAAACTGTCAAGCAATAATTTGTATGTTTGTCTTTTATGAGTTTCAATGTTGTTCGAAGTAAACTGCAAATATATTAAAAGGTCGATATTTTTTGATATCGAGACGAAGCAACACATTTAATTCTAGAACACATATTTTACCAGTGGGAGGCTGCTTTGCACATGAAGCAGTAATGTATAAGCATTATTGCGTTTCGGTCTGAAGAGCGCCGTAGCTAGTGGAATTACTGAGCAAACGAGACTGAACATATTCTGATGTCTCAAGGTGACGATTGCAATTGTAGGGCCGCTCAGAAATTTTGGGTTTTTTAATTCTGCGTATCAATTAACATCAGCTGAACTTTCTGCTCATCTCATCTCTTATTGTCATAAAAAAGTGATTTTTCTCAATTGTGCTGATAAACGCGCTGTGCGTGTTTTAAAGCTTATAGCCACTTATAACGTGATTGAAATATACGTTAAAAACAAACCGAGAAGAAAATTAAAAATCTCAGATTTGTGTTCTATTGCTCTTTTTTAGTCACCGCCTTTCTTTTTTATTGCTTTTCTTTCATTTTACGCAGAGTCTTTGCATTCTATCATTCATGTAAAGCGTTCAGGCCGCAAATTGATTTATAAAATAACAAAACGAGCTTTCATTTCGGGAAAACATTTTCAACTTACCCTTTATTTATGTTTGCGTATTCGAAGAGTTACTCAATGTAATCCGATTAAGATATCGCTGTCTGTTGTTCTATTAGCGATTTGTATATATTATATCATATGCAATACTTGAAATATTTAAAATTTTGACAGAATGTATATATCTATACTTACGCGCGCCTATTTCTACCGTGAAGCAGTAATGTGTTAACATTACTGTGTTTCGGCCTGAAGGGCGCCGTAGCTAGTGAAATTACTGGGTAAATGAGACTTTAAATCTTATGTCCCAATGTAACGAGCGCGGTTGTAGTCCGCTCAGAATTTTTGGGGTTTTTCTAGAATCCTGAGCGGCACTGCATTGTAATGGGCAGGGCGTATCAATTACCATAAGCTGGACGTCCTCCTCGTCTCGTCCGTTGTTTTGATAAAGAAAAACTATTAAATAAAATATTTACAATTAAAAAATCTATACTTTAAGATTGTACGTGTATAGTGTGATGTTCTATTATTCATAAAATATAAAGTATATTTGTTTGCGGAGCCGCTAAGTGGAAAGCTTATTGGAAGGAACCGCGGACCTGACGAGAAAATTACAATAAAAGTCTGTACTTACATTGTAATTTTCTTTAATACCTCAATTTAAGCCACCCCGACTTACGGTTGATTTGAATATATGAACTCTGGTTTAATATAATTTACAATCCAAATATTTGTATTTCGTAAATCGATCCTAATCTGCACTTCAATATCTAAAATGAATCCAGAATGAGAGGAGAAGAGTGAGGGGGGGGGGGAATCCATAAAAGTCGATGTCTCATTGGCGTCGTCCTTATAATCATAGCAAATAGCCAGGTTTTCCCAGTTTCCTGCATTAAATTTATTATTCATTTCCCCACAAACCTCATGTATTAGTTTTTAAGCATAATAAAGTTTTATCCCCCAACACGTAGATAGGGTTGTAGAAATAAGTTTTCCGATACCTACATATATAAGGCTTAATTGTAAATTGCTTTAATAAGTAGATTTAAGTAATTTTGTATATATATATTTAATATCAAATATAGAAATTTGGAATTTGATTTTTTTTTGCGTCGTCCTTATTCACAGGAGGGCTTATGCATACCGAGGGTTTCCTAGTTTCCTAGATTTCTCTCCTAAAAACGTTTTGAAATTAGTCAATAAAGTTTTGCGCAGGTTCGACGACATCCAGCCTCCTGAACAAGCCGGATTCCGAAAAGGCTTTAGCACCATATACCACATACATACCCTGCGGCAGGTACTACATACAGAGTATGGCTAGCATTCGTGGACTTTGAGAAAGCCTTTGATCGAGACCTGGGCGGTGCTTCAGTCTCTCCAGAGGTGCAACATTGATTATCGATATATAGTAGCGTTGAAGTGTTTTGTATGGAAACGACATGTCAATTCGTCTCTAAGATCAGATCTCGAAGCGTATCCGACTGCAGTGGGGAGTCAGACAAGGTGATATCACATCGCCAAAGCTGTTTACCGCCGCGTTGGAAGATGTCTTTAAACTTCTGGACTGGAACGGACTAGGCATCAATATCAACAGCGAATACATCACTCACCTTCGTTTCGCAGATGATATCGTAATCATGGCAGAGACCATGGAAGACTTAAGCCATATGCTCGTTGGCCTCAATACAGGTCCCCAAAGAGTAGGTCTTAAAATGAACATGGACAAGACGAAGATCATTTCAAATGTTCATGTCGCACCTACTCCCTTAACAATTGGGAACTGTACTCTCGAAATTGTTGAAGAGTACCTTGGACAAACTATCCAGTTAGGCAGGTCCAATTTCGCGAAAGAGAAAACTCGTCGAATCCAACTATGGGTTGCGTTCGGGAACCTCCGTAAAATCTTCTTGTCCCGATACCACAGTGTCTAAAAGACGAAAGTTTTCAACCAGTGTGCCAGTGATGACTACGCAGACGTGGTCGCTAACTATGGGCTTGAAGAGAAAGCTCATGGTCGCTCAAATCGAAATGGAGAGGGTTATCCTCGGAGTTTCCCTGCAAGATCGAATCAGAAATGAGGACATCCATAGGAGAACCGAAGTCACAGACACAGCCCAAATGATTGCGAAACTGAAGTGGCAGTGGGCAGGCCATATAGTTCAACGGACAGATGGCCGGTGAGGCAGAAAAGACTTAACGAATGGCGACGATCGATCGAAGATCTCGTCAAGATCGACGGAATATGTTGGATGAAGGCAGCACAGGGCCGATCGTGACCAACCTTTTCCAGCGATCGTGACCAGATCGTACGGTACGTAGCCGCCATTCGATATATAGTTAATCCTTAAGAAACATACTGAATTACTTAAGTTTCCTAATATTTTTATGTTAATTTTATTATACTTAGTTAAAATTATTAGGTATTAGCTTGTTTTTAAATTTATTTCGGTAGGTAGTATAAGATTTTGTTTAAAAATTATGTCCTGTACTATACAATGCCATAAATGGTTTGAAAAAAGAACTAAAACGCTCTATTATCAGTTTTTAAATCCTCATAAAACAAGTATTGGATTAAAACAATAATCTCCGATCGCCTTTTTAGGATTGAGATGGAAAATAGAAAGCGACCGTTTAGCATCAAGATAATCCAGATAAACGCGATTTTCAAATCTCATCAATTCGTCTTTTATTTGAACATGACACAGAACTCTATGAGGAAACGGAGAAAACCAAGGAGTCATGAGTGAGATTATTATTATTGTTATTTAGGTTACGTAACGTTTGATTTAATAAACAATATCTGGACGACCGAGCCTTGCTCGGATTTTTAAGAATGTACAAAACTTGAAAATAAAAATACTATAGGACATCTGGATTCGAACCAGGGTCTTCTGCTTTCCAGATCACCCAATGTCCCATCTGAGCTATTATAGTCTTGTGTATATAATATATATATATATAAAACACGGATAAATTACATTTTTTAATATTGAAACCTAGCTAGGTCGAATTCTCGCCCCCGAAACTACCTGTATACTAAATTTTATTAAAATCGTTGGAGCCGTTTCCGAGATTCAGAATATATATATATATATATATATATATATATATATACAAGAATTGCTCATTTAAAAATATTAGATTAATGGATAGATATTAATATTATTAAAGTTTATTAATATATTTATAGTTTCATATATATATATTTCTATAATCGTTACAAAATGCTAGCAAAATTCTTTTATTTAATTACGGTATGTGTGGATAGATGCATCTACTGTACTCAATAACTTTGGTGTTTCAATTAATAATTGATGTTTACTTTTTTTTTTTTATGGAATAGGAGGACAAACGAGCGTACGTATACCTGGTTTTAAGTGATCACCGGCGCTCACATCCTCTTGCAACACCAGAGGAATCACAGGAGCGTTGCCGGCCTTTAACGAAGGTGTACGCGCTTTTTTTAAGGTACACATGTCGTATCGTCACGGAAACACCGCACAAGGAAGCTCATTCCACAGCTTTGTAGGACGTGGAAGAAAGCTCCTTGAAAACCGCACTGTGGAGGAACGCCATACATCCAGATTGTTGGGATAATATCCTAACTTGACTTAACTTTCTTGACTTTCTCGTGTAAGGCATTCAGTGATTGATTTAATTTTGATTGATTTAAAAGAGTGGCTATTGTTTTCTTGCCGCTTCTTACTTATCCATTAAAGCTCGAAGTGGTTGTAAATGTAAAAAGTAACAAAAAAAACTTACGACATTCATAAGTGTTATTTCCCTGACCTAGATGAATTAAGTGATTTTGATTTGATTTGAATATATAAATTATTATTTTGTTAAGGCTACTCAAATTAAAAAGGATTTGTTTAAATTTAATGCCCATCCCGAGATAAGATAATTCGACTGACGATGTATTTTATTTCAAATTATTTACATATGACTTAATAATTAATAACACTGTTTATATAAAAAATAATAAAATAAAACTTAAATAATCGAATAAAATTAATTAATTACAAATATCATTAAGAACGCTGTCGGCAGGTAAGGTGCCCATGAACCTTACCTCTTTGTATGGCGAAACTTATCCTTTGACAGAGGTACGTACCAGATCTTGGGTCACCTGTTAAATCGGTTAGACGCCTGGATAACTCTTTTATGAATTTTGTGCCGATGAACCCCAAGGACCCATCGTCTCCACCCCAAAGGGAACAAATATTGACGATGTTAATTAAATGATAATTTGAGATATAACAGTTTCTATTAATGTTAATATAAACCACATTGTAATATTGTATAATATCACGATTGATTTTCGTGATTTAAATATCAACGGCAGACAGAACTTCTGAAGTGCAACAGCTGTTTGCAGGCGATATAATATCTACTTCTTTCCAATCGATATTCCATGTATATTAACGAGAACTTCTTTGATGTATAAGGTTCAGGCAACGCCGATCCAGTGCTATGTTATTGTGAAATAAATGTTAGTTGTTGGTTTCCTTTTTAAATAGTCATTATTATAGCTTTGGTTATGTAATTAATGAAAAGTATATTTAAGGATTCATTCTATAAATCATGCAGATTGGAAACATGATTATATATAGTCCCTTGCTAGAAAAATATCTGAGGTGAAAAAAACAAAAAACTCTTTTTAAGGTGTAGGTAAGTGCTTCACGAATGGTTATCAATTTTTAATTAATAACCGAACTACTTGCTTATGAACACGTTTACACTTAACATTTAAAATTAATTGCTTATATATTATATTTATTAATAATAAAAAGGAACTTTACCTCCATGAGCCGCAGCGTTTCCCCCGCCTTGATTTCACCCTGCTTTAAATAAAGAACGACTTCATCACGATCTTTTTTAAAGATAAAACAATAAATATTTGTGTGTCGTATGATCGAACCACAGTTCTGGTCGGATGATAAAGATCTTTTCAACTTGGTAAAAATCCCACTTCTATGACACAAAAAAGATCGTAAATTCTTATTTTCGGTAAATAATAATAATTTTTAAACACTATATTGTAATTTGGAATTCTAGAAATAATCATATCTATGAATTTTTTATTATTGTCATTCATCATAGTCATCATAGAGTATTACATCATACTTGGCGTATTCTTTACATGTCTCAGCAGGTAGGTTTGTCAAATAGACCTTGTGTGAAGGGGGGAAGGTACAATAATCTGTATTAACACATTCAATCAGAACGTCAAAAAATGAATGAACAAAACAATATGGCGACCAGTCATATCTGTTACTACGACCAAGATTTTTTGTAACATTATTTACGTTTTTCTTCTGTAGACGAGCCAAATGTTTAGAGCTTCTATCTTATTGCCAGTGTCAAAGCAAAGTTTGCACAATAAATTACATTTTAATTTTTGGATGTTCTTTATGCTATATTACAAAGAGAATACGTTGTGCAATATTTAATTATATGTATATTTATAATTTTAAAATGATATTTTAGTATATTTCAACAGGCGCAATGGAAAAGATTACTAATTGTTGTTGGTAACACCATTACTTACATTATTAATCTCGAATTATATTTCCGACTATAGGTACTAATATTTATACGGCTGGTTGGTAAAATTACCATGTCTTCGTTCATAAACTTATGCATTTCTTTTTTATTTAATTAATTTGTCTTTATCTTTTGTATAATATGTACATAAATATTTATAAAAGCATCGGTGGAGCAGTAGATTGAACCGTTGACTCTCACCACGAAACGCCAGGTTAAATTATCGTGCGCCACGTTCCAATGTGTTTTCGGTTTTCGAATTCATGTACGTTTATCAATGCTTTATAAGGTGGGCAACACTCGTGTGATTTCTCTGGTGTTATCAGAGAATATGAGCTGCGGTGATCACATACCATCAAGTAACCCTCCTGTCGGTTGTCCTTTTTTTACATAAAAAAATACACATTTACTACTTAACCCACCAGCTGTCTTACAAAATAAATAATGACGATTAATTGAATTATAAGGCATTGTAAATATATATAAACAAAGAAAAAAGTTGATAATTTTGATTTTTGTGCTGAACGTAGTAAAACGCTCAAACGCCCACAATTACCAATTTAAATTTGGTGATTATTCAGCAGTTCCTTTGGGTGTTCCGTGATAATTTATACACAAAATCCTTCCTGTTGAAACTCTGCCTTAAAGTCTGTTCGGAAGTTTTTGGCTTTAACTTTATAGCGTTCAGAGTTCAGACATAAATTCGCGGGTGGGAATTTTGGTATGTGATATAGTATCAAAAGTTTTTTTTTGAATAATATGTGGGGTAAGAAAATAATTGAAAAAGGAAAAAAAATTGAAGATGCTGAAATGACTGTACGAGCGAGAGATCTGTTTGACTATCTATTTCACTTCACGACACAATTCATTGACGTAAAATATTAGACTCACAATCACGCTCAAAAATTGTTGCGCAAAACTCTGCCTACGCATCTATTAGGCAGAGTTTACGTTCAGTTGTGATTCGACCGCGTTTTGACAACCCCACGCAAACAAAGGGTTCAGTGAAAAAATGCCCAAATAATTGCATATCCAAAACTTAAAAAGGATGGAGTATTGTATTTCAGGTAAGTGCCCCTTTAAATTAACACAATTGTGTAACTAACATGACGTTTTTAATCATTTTGTTTAATAATTACATTTAAATTGCTAAAATAAAATGTTCTTGCCTCGTGTTCGCGTCTTCTAATGAGCTTGTACTTTGAATTAATGACTGAACATTACTGCCATGAAATAACGTGCTAACTTGAAAGAATGATTTAATGTTATCTGTTTAAGTTAATGTATACCTTAATGTATTATTCTACTTGTTTATTGTACGTAAATCTACAATTCAGTCTAAAATTTTTACCAGAGGAAGGCTCCTTTGCACAGGGCGCCTATTTCTACCGTGAAGCAGTTATGTGTTAACATTACTGTGTTTTGTTTGCCGTAGCTGGTCAAATTACTGGGCAAATGAGACTTAATATCTTATATCTCAAGGTGACGAGCGAAATTGTAGAGCCACTCAGAATTTTTGGGTTTTTCAAGAATCCTGAGTGGCACTGCATTGTAATGGGCAAGGCGTATCAATTTCCATCAGCTGAACGTCCTGCTCGTTTCGTCCCTTACTTTCATAAAAAAAGACTTAGTATTGACGGAGCCTAAACATACAGTATGCAATGTGTAAATGCAATACTTCATGGTAAAGTGAGCACTTTGATATTTTCTACTTTATCTCAACGCACATTAGCTGAAACTTTGCTAATTTCCATGAAGTTTCAACTTACATTAGACAAGTGTAACTTACTTGACGGTGAACAAACAATACAATTGTTATTTATCTACAGATAATATTAGTATATATATAATATAGTTTCAACTTCAAATATCCTCGTAATGATCGTTTTAATACAATGTAATCATAGAAATGTAAATATACTTTTTATTATATATATGTTAAGTTTACGACACCCATATTGCCCAGTGGATAGTGATCCCGCCTACTGAGCTAGAGGTCCCGGGTTCGAATCCCCGTAGGTGTAAACATTTATATGATGAATATGGATGTTTGTTTCCGAGTCATGGATTTTTATATGTATTTATGGATGTTTAAGTAAGTATATTGTATTAAATAATATATCGTTGTCTTGCAACCCATAGTACAGGCTATGCCTAGTTTGGGGCATGATAATTTTTGTAATAGTGTGTCTGTATTATTATTATTATTAAAGCACTATTACTATTATTTCGAATGACAGAATAATAATGATTTAAATTATGTCTTGTCATGAAAATTAAAAGGCTAAGCCCGTAATTACAGTCCAGTGGCTTGCGTTTTTTGTTGTAATTAATCGACTGAATCCGATTTGAATAAGTGTTTTTTAGCTAATTACAAAATTGTAAAAGCTAACTAGAAATGGGTTCATGAATTGAATCAGAAAATATCTACATATTATAAAATTGTAACAAAGTAAATACTGTATATTATAGTATAATAATAATCAATAACGAACTCAAAAATAGTAGTTAAAAAACAATATGTTATTTGAAAGTGAGATCCCACACTTCTGGGATTAATTAATAGTTATTTGTTCAATAAGTGAGCAAAGTTATTTTTTGCTGCGAGTGCTGACTTTAAATCACGAATTGGCGAAGTAGTCTAGAGTTAAATCACG
Source organism: Leptidea juvernica (assembly GCA_949711755.1). Taxonomy (NCBI): domain Eukaryota; kingdom Metazoa; phylum Arthropoda; class Insecta; order Lepidoptera; family Pieridae; genus Leptidea; species Leptidea juvernica. The sequence goes on along the minus strand of CATIXQ010000002.1, from coordinate 13,163,140 downwards.
AGCGTAGCGAGTGGTTCTAATATAGACTCAGTAGTCAGTAGGTAAAGAGAGAGAGACAAAAAAAATTTGCTCTCGTGTGAAACATACAGCTGTTCACCTCGACTAGCGAGAAAAGTGTTATAAGTAAAAGAAACAATTAAGAGAAGTTAGTTTTAATTTTATGTAGTCGTAGTATTGTAAATATAGTTATTAGATTAGTTTTGTTTGAATAATAAATATACTATTAAGAAAATATTTAACAAAGTTTATTAAAAATATCATTGTGACAATGAGATAATACGCTAGGTTAAAATGAGTTTGGGAACGTACCGGATCGCATTGTTTATTTTTTTACGCGGAGTAATTCCCGGATGAATGGTCACGTGGGGTTCAAAATTTAAAATCAATTTGCCTCACGCTCGCAGCCAAAACGCTTTTTGCATTTCACGTAGCATTAGCGCCCTTTTCGTGCTGGAGAGGTGAAAATAAATTGAATTTGTAACCAAAATTTATGAATGATGCGGGACTCGAACCCACGGCCCTCGAGTTTCATTCGAGTGGCCTTACCAACTGTCTGACGTGTCGTATGGATTGTTAATTCTGGAATGTCTTGTTCAACTCTCAGGTTGTAGCTCCCGAACCCCGGCGCGGGTTCGAGTCCTGCGTCGTTCATAAATTTTGTTACAAATTTAATTTGATTAAGTAGTTTATAGATTACATTTTTAAATTGTTCTTATTTAATTATATTAAAATCTATATCAATATCAACAGAGACAAAGTTTTTATTGAATGAATTCATAAGTCTATTAATTGGAGCGCGGAAACCTGCATTTGTGCGACATCTGTTAACTATGAATGGTTCTTGCGATCTAGTACCAAGTGTAGGTATTCTAAAATGAATATCTTGCAACAGTTCTGGAGTGTTGAGCAAATTACGAGTGATTTTATATAACGCAGTCATGTCAAATACTAGTCTCCTGTCAGATAATGTTGTAAAATTATAATGATTTAAGAGTTCATGGGAACTTAATCTACTTTTATTTAGTCGAAAATATATAGCACGCAAAAACTTTTTTGAATTATTTCTATTTTATCACCATAAATATAGTAATAAGGATTCCAAATCACAGATGCATATTCAAGATATGGTCTTATTAGAGTTTTATAAAGACTCATGTATAATGATTCTAATCCGCAAATTAAAATAAAGACAAAATATAATTTCAAGATATATATAACTTCTAATAATGTAACAGGTTGAGAATAAGACATAAGAGTTAATTTTGCATGCATATTATTACCACAAAGTTGGCAAACTATAGTAAGTTTAAATGACACTGTATGACGCCCGCTTATATCCAAATTGTATTTCATAGAATATAATAGAATATCAAGTAAGTAGGTAAAAATCGTAAAAGTTTGAGTATTTATGTAATTTTGTTTAATAATAGTAACACAGTTTAATATATATATATATATATATATATATATATATATATATATATAGGTAATAAATATATAGAGATTTAATGTAAATTTCCCATGAACATCAACAAGAGGTTGGTACAACATTGAAATGATATGAATTTTTTTTTGCAAGAAACATTGTACTGTATAAGATGTTAACATAATATTATTGATAATCCAATATGTATCGTCAATTGACATGCAAAATCTTTATATATATAATTCTTGTGTGCGTGTGTATGTCACTGAACTCCTCCTAGACGGCTGGACCGATTTTGATAAATTTTTTTGTGTGAGTTCAAGGCGATTCAAGGATGGTTTAGATTCACAATTGAACTACCTCCTAAACGGCTGGACCGATTTTGATGATTTTTTTTTTGTTTCAGTAAATTTGAGATTGGTTTAGATTCTCGATTCCGTCCATATAATATAACTCTCCTGCTCATGTGTATGTAAGTGAACTCCTCCTAACGGCTGGACAGATTTTGCAAATTTAAGACGTGTGTACAGGACAACGTCTGTTGGGTCCACTAGTATGTTATAAAATTGTCTAAATACCAACACACTACTGTTATACTGAAACCTGTCGGATTTTACAATGCTACCATTGATATTTATAAAATTAAAATTTAATGATATTATAATATAAGATGTAAGTAATTTAATAATCCATTTAGTACCTGTGTATAATGTTAACAAATTCAATGGCATAAAGGTAAATAAGTTACATTATTTTATTTTCAAACTAATTAATTCTATAACTATTAAATTATAAACTAATTCATAATACACTAATAATTCATTTTGTACTGATAAATTCATTTAAACTATAGAAGCACTT
>CATIXQ010000002.1:13109201-13153247 GCA_949711755.1 Leptidea juvernica | reverse complement strand
ATGTTCCTAAATGATGTTTTGGAAAATTCAACTAAAAAAAAATATTGAAGCAGGCTTACTTTGCGGAAATCCATAATCATTATTCAAATGTTTTGTTTTTTAGTAGTTTGGCGAGTCAACATCTCCTGAGGATGCCTCGTGAAGAGGCGAAACACGTTTCGAAACGTTTAAAGACAAATATTGGCGGAATTAACACTAAAGAAAACTCAAAACATTTTGAAAATTCAATTAATTAGGTGAATTATGTATTTTTTTATTATTTCGGTTAAGTTTTTCTCTCTGTGTGTATTTTTTAATTTCGCCACTGTAGCGGCACACTGTATATATTTAATTTTATTTTTATTAAAATAATTAAAAATCAACAGAGTACAGATAGGACACCATTCACTTTCATCAGGGATATGACCGATCAGATTCTACTCAAAGCTTTGTGCAAAAGTCCTTTGCGACTGTTCCATACAGAGCATTGAAAGCATTAGAAAAAATACTTTCAACTATTGTATATGTCAGAATATCATTTATATTTTGTTTAAACAGATTCCCTTAGAATTCCTTTTGATATAAATCAATATGCTGCTACCACTTCGGAAGTAAATGGCGGTCTGAGAGAGAAAAAACAATTTAATTTATGGATATGGATTTAAAAACATGCTGTGTACACACCCTCGTGGAGTTGCAGCCTATCTTGTATTTGCTGATAGTTTTTTTGTTAATTATGTATTTGTTGTAATTCTGCTGTGTACCTATTAAGTAAATAAATAAAAAAACACTTAATGAATGTCAAAAAAAATACCACTCATTCGAAATAGTATGCCTCAGACCTGGAAGACGCGCAAGAAACTCAGTGGGCTTTTTTATTTAATTTATATTTGAATACTTTATACTTAATAATATACAATATATATTTTATTTCTTTATTGATAATTGATACCAGTGGGAGGCTCCTTTGCACAGGAAGCCGGCTAGATTATGGGTACCACAACGGCGCCTATTTGTGCCGTGAAGCAGTAATGTGTAAGCATTACTGTGTTTCGATCTGAAGGGCGCCGTAGCTAGTGAAATTACTGGGCAAATGAGGCTTAACATCTTATGTCTCAAGGTGACGAGCGCAATTTTAGTGCCGCTCAGAATTTTTGGGTTTTTTGAGAATCTTGAGCGGCACTGCATTGTAATGGGCATGGCGTATCAATTACCATCAGCTGAACGTCCTGCTCGTCTCGTCCCTTATTATCATAAAAAAAATCAAAGTATTATTATTATTACGTCATATAATTGGATCGGAACTTCTTTTAGGTGACAAGACAGCCAGAAAATTCATCATCGCTCTTCCATATCTATAATCAATAGACAGGTACCTAATTAACATTAAGTATATGTGTGTGTGTGAATGTGTATAATATTATAACCTCTATTAATAATAAATAGAGTTCTAATGTTTCTCTGAAGTCGGTTTTATTTAAAGAAAAATGCAATATACTCTGCCAGTATCCTTTTTTGCGCTCATTTTTGAAGGGAAAAATTCTTTAGCCACGATGGCATTTTTGGTAGGGGAAAATCTTATGGTTTCGCGTCACTGACATGCTCATGACTAGCGTACACGATAAATAAATAATTACAAAAATTAATATTAATTTATAAATATGTATAGTTTGACACTTTTTGAATGAGTGAAATGTAGGGAGTTCACGTCACCGACATGATTATAGCAGTATATCTGTAGCTATACAGCTGACGTATTGTGCAAATTAGTGCTGTATATCTTATAAGTATAATTGAATGGATTTAGTGAAAAGTTCAATGTGTATAATCTGCGTATTGTTAAAATAGTGTTTTTGTTTCATAAATATATTTTTGAAGATAAGTTTTTAAAATAAATTGAAATTAATAATTTAATTGTTTTTAAACATTATGAAATGCCACGTTTGTTTAATGCCTACCGTTATTCAATGTTTTTAACAGTTCTAGCATAAAGATTAACTGATGATTATATTTATAGATAACATTAATAATGTTATGATGTAATATTATAACGTAACATAACAATCATAAACATAACAAAATCGTTCCTCATCATAAAACAATACACTAAACCTTTTGTTTGAACTCATAACATTATTGTTCAAGTACAATGTATATTTTGTGTAAATATTATACAAAATATTTCGTCTCTTTTGAGAATTTTTAGACAAACTTTAATTTATGGTATTATAGGATAGTAGACGAGCTTGGGGTCACCTAAAAGTAAATGATCACCTCTATCCATTGTTCTTTGCAAAATCATAAATTTTGTACGCGCTTTTTTGTAGGTATCCATAACATATAGATTTAATGGCTTGTTTGTTTTGCCATTATTTCTTCTTATTCACATTGAATTATCATTACAAAGATGAAAGGAAAAATAATTTACGGGTATTCAGACTTCGCAGGGGGAGCTGCTTAAATACGGTATATCTCGATTTCCGGCGAAACTACAAGTCCTATGGAAAAAAGTAAAATGGCAAAATTGTAGGTAATATAAAGATCTATGACTGTTTTTATAATTTTTTCACATAACCTCAAAATTTTATGTCAAACATTCTAACAAATTTTTTCGGTTTTTTATTTTTATCTTTTCTAATGAAATAAAATTTTTCACGAAATTCGGTAAGAAGTTTCTTTTTTTATAACAAATACACTGTCATTTTTTGATTTGAAATATGGATTAATGATTCAGTGCTATATTATCCTTTTTTTACGTTTACAAATAGATTTGATTAATTTTAATCCATATTTTAGCTGCTACGAAATAAAAGGTATGGATTCTTTATAAAATAAAGTGATGGGCTAAAATTTTCCGAACATGTATATTTTTCACATCATCAAAAAGTAGAAATTTCAACGAACAATCGATAATAAATCACCTCAATGAAAATACGACGATATTAATAGATAATAATCAGAACAATGTTCTAAGCAACTTCCAAACAGAACGAATTAGATAAATTACAATATTTTCAAAGCTATTGCAAACATATCCAATTCTAAAACAAAGATAAACTATTATACAAATAAGCGCCTGACGTTAAATGCGAGATAACTCTGAAACTGGACACAGTTATACTCTGTATTAGTCTCACTTGAAATGATAATTTTAATTAAAGTTTTGTGTTTGCCGCACGGCCAACACGTTGTTGTGTAGTCTCCCATATATACGTATTATAGCGCTACTAGCTTTAGCTATACATATTAACTGTTGCTCAATCTTATAAAAAAATTAATACAATAGTAAAAACTAATAAAAAAAACTACGTTTGAAAAAACCGACTTCAAAAACTGAAAAGTGTCAAATAACTAAAAATTTAACTTAATACACCTCTTATGCAAACCTTTACCTTTAATATTAATAAAATACTATTATTTGTATGTGCTACCTATTGATAGGCTTTAAGTCAGTGCCTAAACAAAATAAAACTTAATATTATAAACAGCTTACTTGATGTAATTATTTAGGCTATCTGGCCACGCGTGTCTGCCCGCTTGGGTTGTTTTGTTCTAGACGAAGCTATCCCGCTCAAAGTCACGCGTGGCGAGTTTAGGTACCTTTATTATATTTGGCTTGGCACCGACTTCAAAGCTGATAGAATATGTATCACACGCTAATTATAGTATTTTATTAATATTAAAGGTAAAGGTCTGCATAAAGGTGTATTAAATTAAATTTTAGTTATTTGATACTTTTCAGTTTTTGAAGTCGGTTTTTTCAAACGTAGTTTATTTTTTACGTATTAGTGTCAGTTAATAATAGTATATAATCAACCTGAATGAAAACTCCAAAAAAAAGCCAACACAGAAACAATTATGACATCCAAGTAGACGAAAATTTTCATATAAAAGTTTATAAAATGAAACCTACTGGTTTAAACTATGTTAATTTTTTATGGGACGATAAGAATTACGTAAATCGGATGATAAATCTCAGAGTAATCGGTGTACATACATAAAAAAATATACCGATCGAATTGATAACCTCTTCCATTTTGAGGTCGGTTAAAAATGATTTAACATACTCCGTTAGTAATAATATAGCTCTTTTCTTACAAACATTAATTTATTATAAATCTAAATTTTTGAAGTGAAAACTTCCTTAGCCGCGTTAAGCACTTTTTGGAAGGAGAAAATATTATAGCTTAGCGTCACCGACATGCTCATGACGCGCACGTGATAAATAAATAATAAAAAAAATATATAAAAATTATTGTTAGACACTTTTTCAATGGGTGAAATCTCGTGAGTTCGCGTCACCGAAATGCTTATAGCAGTATATCTGTAGTTATACAGATGACGTATTGTGCAACATTGGTGTATTGTTGAAATATTGTTTTTATTTGGTTAGTGTATAATTGAGTATAATTTTTTTTTAATAAAATGAAATTAATAATTTAATTTTAATATTAAAAGTTCTAAGTTTTCACTTCTATTAGCAATCTCTACAGCTGCCAATTTTTTTATCGAGATCGATAGTTAATTTCGATTTTTATTTTAAGCTAGGTGACCCGACAGACGTTGTTCTGTTTATAATAAATATAATGTTTTTATATGAATTTGTCAATAATATATCATAACATCAAAAATTACTTCGTAAAATATGCACCCTGCTGTCGTTATGAAATTGTTTCACAGCAGAACTGTCAAACCGTGCGTCAATAAATTCTCTCTTGTTGTTGTTTTTGTTTTTATTTAATTTAGCAGCATTTTCCTATTTATTCACCTTTTAAACCTTCTCTGGACTTCCACAAATAATTCAAGACCTAAATTTGCCAAATCGGTCCAGCCGTTCTCGAGTTTTAGCGAGACTAACGAACAGCAATTCATTTTATATATATATATTATATCACATGACCAACTTGCGAGACACACTTGATAGTTTGTGATTACCGCCGCTCATACTCCAATCAGAGTAGTTACACGAGCGTTGCTTTTTATGCACGCCATGGTTTTAAGGTACCACGGAAGAGGGTTCATTGAAAACAGGAACTTAAAACAAGACTGTGGCGTGTGATTATTTTATATATAAAATTCTCGTGTCCCGGTCTTTGTTTCCAATACTCCTCCGAAACGGCTAAACCAAGTTGTTTGAAAATTTGTGTGTATATCGAGTAGTTCTGAGAATCGGCCATCATCTATTTTTCATATCCCTATATGATAAGGGTCACACACCCCAAAATATTTTATTATTTTTATTGACAATTTTTTAATTTTTATTTTATTATGATTCGGCATTAAAAATACATACAACTTCAAATTTTCACCCATCTACGATCAACATCTATTTTTGTATCGCGATTTTAATATTATTATAATATTCCATCCACAGATACGCGATAGAGTTGCAAGATGGCAAACGAATATAATGATTATTGTAGTACAACAAGTATTATGTACGATATATTTTGTAGGACTGAGAATCGGTCATCATCAAAGTCAAAGTCAAAGTAAAAATATTTTATTGACATAAAATCAAAAGACTGCTCGTCAACGTCAATCACAAAAAATACAGTTCAGTTACATACATATTAATTACATAAAAGTTTAAACATATTTTCAAAACAATGCAAACCAGTGAAACAACACAAGGCTGAACCATATAATCCATAAAAAACAACTATAATACTAAAAAATTTATTGAAGTAGGCGTTACTTTGCAGAAATCCATAATTATACAAATGATTTAAGTTTTCTTTAGTGTTAATTCCGTCAATATTTGTTTTTAAAACAATTCGACACGTGTTTCGCCTCTACACGAGGCATCCTCAGGACGTGTTGTCTCGCTAAAATCTGGCACGAGATGCAGGTCTCGTACTATTTAATTCCATATTGTAATATCGTTTACATAATCTTCAATACTGTAATAAGCCTTCGACATAAGTCTGCGTTTAATAAAAGATTTTAATTTATTTATTGATTTCAGATACACTTTTTGGTAAGTTATTGTAAAATTTAATACTATCGCATGCAAAAGAATTGTTTGTTTTACAGAGCCTAGTAGGGGGTACTATAAGCTTATAGTTATTTCTAGTGTTCAAATTATGTTTGTCGCTTATTTTACTGTATAAATTATAATGTTTACGTACGTGCAGGAGATTGCTATAAATATATTGGCCGTACATGGTCATAATATGAATATCTTTAAATTTTTCCCTTAGAGATTCTCGTGGGTTCATTTGGTATATAGCACGTACAGCTCTTTTTTGAAGTATGAAGATATTATTGACTTCCGCTGCACTACCCCATAGTATAATTCCATACGACATAACGCTATGAAAATAACTAAAATAGACAATTCTTGCTATATCTATGTCAGTAAGTTCCCATATCCTTTTTACAGCAAAAGCTGCTGAACTCAATTTACTACTTAAATTGTGTAAGTGAGGCCCCCACTGAAGTTTGGAATCTAATGATATACCTAAAAATTCTGCATTATCATTAATTTTCAATTCTGTGTAATTAATATTTACTTTTGTATGTACTTGCCTTACATTAGGCAACGTAAATTTCAAACATTTTGTTTTAATTTTATTTAATAATAAATTATTCATATTGAACCAGTTTGATACTCGTAACAAAGCATTATTTACTTCTTCACACTGATCTTGCTGGCGTTTGATTTTAAATAACAAGGATGTATCATCTGCAAATAAGACTACATGATGCTTGATATTTATAAAAAATGGGAGATCGTTAATATACACTAGAAAAAGGAAAGGTCCCAGTATTGAGCCCTGAGGCACGCCCATTGAGATCAAGGAACCATAGGATTGCTTTCCATTTACATGAACGAATTGGATTCTTCATTGTAAATATGATTTTAATAGTTTCAGTGAGACTCCTCGTACTCCGTAATGATATAATTTATTAATAAGAGTCTCATGATGAACAATCAAACGCTTTTGTCAAGTCACAAAAAACACCCAAAGCATCAAAACAATCTTCCCATGCATCAAAAATATTCTTTATTAATTCGACACCAGCATCAATTGTTGATGAACCTCGAGTAAAACCAAATTGATTTCGATGCATTAAGTTGTTTACATAAAAATGTGTCGTCAACTGTAGTAAAATATTTTTTCAAAAATTTTGCTTATTTTGCTTAGTAGGTAAGACTGATATAGGTCTATAATTATTAGGATCAGTTACACTGCCAGATTTAAAAAGTGGACTTTTTTTGCTATATTTAAGTAAATCAGGAAAAACACCCTCATCAATACAGCTGTAATAAATTAAGGCCAAGTCAGGAGCAATAGTTTCAATTAATGTTTTAACAATGTGAACTGAGACACCCCATAAGTCAGTGGCTCTTTTGACTTTAAGTAAGTTAAATACTTTAATAATATAAGAGGGAGTTATATGAAAAAAATTTAAATTAATTTTACATTCTGGTACACTTTTCTTCATTATGGCAACAGCGGAGGTCGTTGAGGAATTCAATTCCTTTGTTGTGGAGAGTGGAATATCGGTAAAAAATAATTCAAAAGCGTTGGCTACTTCAGTGTCTTCGCTTAAAAGTTTGCCTTTTATTTGTAATTTGTGCTTATTATTTACTCGACTTGCCCGTTCTGTTTCATTATTAATAACTTCCCATATAGTTTTTATTCTATTTGTGCTATTTTGGATTTTCGAACATAGAAATTTGGATTTAGCTAAGAGGCAGTCTTTTCTAAACTGCTTTGAGTACTGTTTAACATATTCCTTAAATGTATCGCTTCTGTTGAATTGTTTTTCTCTATATAATCCATACATTGTTTTCCTCCGTTTATGTAAGTCAGGTGTTGCCCATTCGCTGTACGTTAAAAAATTCGATATCCTTTTCGATCTAGGTGTAAATATTTCTTTAAAAAGATCGATATAAGAATGAAAAAATAAATTATACTTTTCGTTTGAAGTCAGGTTGTTCGATAAAAACGGAAGTTTATGTAATAAAGATTCTTGCATCAATTTTAACCTATTTTTAGTTATGGGTATCATCTTTATATTTCCATATTTTATTTTTTTACTCATACTATGTTCGAATGTTATTAGCTGTCCTAAATGATCTGAGTGAAGTTTATGGATAACCTGTTTTGTTTTTAGAATTATATCTGTAAAAATGTTGTCGATACAAGTTGCGCTAGAAGCTGTCAACCTAGTAGGCTCCATAAATAAAAGTTTAAGATGATAAGATTGAAAAAGGTTAATTATGCTTTGGCTCATTGCGCACTTTTCCAAAATATTAACACTAAAAACTCCACACACAATTATTATTTATTCAAACGAGTTAATTTCGCTAATACAACTTCAATATTTGTGACAAATGTTTCAAAGTTCGATACGGGTATACGGGGATACACACATACTACTACTATATATAGTTGCTTCAATTCTACTGCGGATATCTCTATTGTTTTTTCAATTGAAAGCCCAACATTATCTATCCAATTTATAAAAGTTAAATCTTTTTTTATTATTATTAATGAACCACCATGAATAGAGTTTAATCTACTGAAGGAACTTCCTATTATAATAGGAACTTCCTATATTCAATAAATTCTAACTATATAGTTACTAAAATTAAAAATATTGTGTTCCTTAGCTTTCAGCCAGTGTTCAGAAACACAAAAAATGTGAATATTTTCACTATTCAAGAACAAATCAATTTCTACGTTCTTACCTCTAATAGACTGAATATTCTGGTGAACTAAATTAGTAATTAATTTTGCGGCAGTAACTTGTTCAACTGATTTTCCAATACACTTCTTAGAACTATTACATTCAATATTATTATTTATAATATTAAGCACATTTATCGGATTGCTAGAGGAAATCTCTATTGTCTTTGTAAAAGATTTAAAGAGTCTTTACTACTCAAGTTTTTTTCTGAAACTTCTAAGTAATAATATAGAGAAATAGCAATTTGTTTTTTATAATTATATGTAACTTGAGTGTGTGACTTATATATGTAACAACCACCTTTGCTGTTACTAAAATTGTTTAAATCAATAATTTTAAATTTATTATTATAGGTAGATAAATTATATAATGTCATGTTTAGTTTGTACCGCAATTCATTTTCTACGTGAGACACCTGATGACTATATGGAAACGAATATATGATAATTTTTTTGACGTTTAAGTTAGATAGAGTATCAAGGTATTTTACCAAATAATCTCTTTTCAAGTCTTTAGGTTCCCCAATAAATATTATTAAAGTAAAGCTGTTAGTAATGTTTCGGTCTAGAATAATTTTTTTCATTATGTAGTCAAAGTTACAAGAGGGAAAACAATTATTAATTATTTCATATCCCTTCAAGTAAGTGTTAAGTAAGGGTCCCATTTTTTTCCCTATATCATTACTATACATGATTACTTTCTGTTTTGAACGTTGATCGCAAGCGATTGGCGATTTTATATTTTTTTGGCTGTGACTTGTTTCATCATGAAGTTCAGAATTAATTCACACTTTAATACTATTACGGGATTTGTTACAATTACACAGTATCTGGTTATTGGTAAGAGATTCAAATCGCTCAGCATTGTAAGAGGAGAGTTTTATAATTTCGTCCATGTTGTGTGAATATTCGTTAATTAATATTTGAGAATTAATATATTTATCATTTAAAGATTGTATCGATTTTTGTAAATTTGATATAATAGATTGCAGTGACTGTGTATCATTTATATATTATTTTAATCTATCGCTCTCTAGTTTTGTAATTAATTTCTCCACTTTATTTTTTAATTTAATATTAGTTTGTTTGTGTAATTTCCATACCGACTGTTTATTCTGACTTATTATTTTCTTAGTTTTTCGAATACACTTATTTATTTTAACATATTTTTTATTTTGTTACTGCTACATGTAGCTAATAAATTATTTGGCGTAGTCTCCTCGTAAATTGTGAGTGGCTGTCGATTGTTATTAATAAGTTTGTCGTATAAACTTTGTGTCTGTTGAGATGTCGTGCTCTGAGAATCCTCCTCGAATTTAGATATAAATGTGTAAGCAATGTTAAGTTCCTTCTCCAAAGTAACTATTATTTTAAGCGCTTGTTCATACTCCATCATACACTCCTGATTATTGTGAAATAATTTTTGTAGTCTGTCCCGATCGTCAATAATATTCGTATAGTCTTTGTGTAATGATGACAATTAATTTTTTAATTTTTGTTTTGTATCAAGAACATTCATAAATTCCCTTTCGTTGTCATCCCTTTCAGTAATTAATTTGGCACATATGTCTTGGCTTTTTTGTAACTCTAGTATTGCCGTTTGTAGTTTTGCTTCTTCTTTTCGAGCTAATGTTTTTTTTTTATGATAATAAGGGACGAGACGAGCAGGACGTTCAGCTGATAGTAATTGATGCGCCCTGCCCCTTACAATGCAGTGCCGCACAAGATTCTTGAAAAACTCAAAAATTCTGAGCGGCACCACAATTGCGCTCGTCACCTTGAGACATAAGATGTTAAGTCTCATTTGCCCAGTAATTTCACTAGCTACGGCGCCCTTCAGACCGAAACACAGTAATGCTTACACATTACTGCTTCACGGCAGAAATAGGCGCCGTTGTGGTACCCATAATCTAGCCGGCATCCGGTGCAAAGGAGCCTCCCACTGGTGTTTGTTATTTTCCGAGTTAGCATTGTACTAATATTATTAATATATCAATAATGAATATTATTGTTTTTTAATTAAAATATATATAAGAAAAAAAAATAACAATATACGAGTATAATCAGAGGAAGTTAATTGTGCAAGATTAGAACTGCTGCCCGCTCAGTGTTAATAAACCACCTGCAACCATTTAACCAATGATTTGTTATTAATTACGTTGAATTTACTGTAGTATATTTGCAAATGTCGATATTAAGGTAATTAAGGTAGTTTAAGAACGGATAGTGATGACAGATATATAATGAGTTTTGTCACAAGTGTGAATTCGTATCTACCTTCATATTATTATCACGTATTGAATATTGTAAAAACTCACTTCTCCGCTCCTGTTTTCACATACTATAACTGCAGATATATGTATGATATTTAATGCTCGGTGAGTACAAATATGCTTATTTCAAATTAAATCATACAACTTGTGAAACTTCATGTAGTTTTGTCATTAGTTTATAGTTGACAATTATGGTTTTAAGACAATGGCATATGGACCATTAACATTGGATTTTGAATAGAATTGGTAGTTCTACTTTTGAAAATAGGTACTTATCTTAGTTTTGATGAATATTCGCACACAACAGTAGTATATTTCACTGTTCACGACTTGATGCCTACTTTTGAACGGCTTATGAGACTTTTGATGTATCGAATTTTATACTTTTTAATACTAGTTTCGTAGGTTTAACACTTAGTTTTTATATTATCCAAGGATGTTAATATTAGTTTTATATGTATTTGCACTTTTTACACTCTTTTTAACGCTTGGTTATATAAAAAGTTAATTTAAATACGCGCACGATGTCAACAGTGTCACTGTGGCGCCGCCATATCTATTTTTGTACCCCAAAAATTTTAATTATTTAATTTTTTTTTTACTTTATATGGCAATACAAAGTATGCTGTATATAATATAATAATAATTACTCGACATTTCTCATTGAATATAAGAGGATTGCAATGTGAATGCATTAATTGAAATCAATCAATATATTGTTTGTTACCAATGCCATTCTAATAAAGTCTAAATTTGCACCAATTAGCTGGCAATTAGCCTTTAATCTCCTATAAAAAAGGACCATATCACTACATAATAATAATTATAGACATAATATTAAATAGTCAAAAATGTTCATTTCCAACTGTTAGATATATTAGTTAACTTAAACACAAAAAGAATATTTTTAATTCGCGAAAAACTAATTTTTTTTAAAGACAATAAGTTATTACACTAAATCTACTCAATATTTAAGTAAATATTATCTAAACAACTGTCAGTGCACTGAGTAAAGGCACAGTAGACATATATGTATCAATATGGAAACTAAGCCTTGTTAATAAAATACTTACCTACATGTGCGTACACTCCATTGTGCTTCAATAGGGTTGTCAGGAGGAGTTTTGGAACGAAGTTCCGTTGCGGAGGGTAAAAAGTAAAAAGCGTAAGATTTTTATGTTGTATGTATGATAGCTATACAGTGTATAATGCAATATTATAGTCTACATGATGACTGTTATGTACTATTTTTAAACAACAATTTATTGAATGTTTTTCTTGGAAACATTTTTTTTTTGAAATTTTTTCAATATAGGCATCATTTTCGGGAGTGTCGGTAAACACACAATTTTATTTCAAAAGTCACGCATTATCAGCTTCAATACATGAAAACAGCTTCTATGATGAAAAGGTAGATAATTTCATGAGCTCCAACTTGGATTTACATTTTGACAGTACTATCAGTTTGAGCACCCTCGAAAACCATGGAAACGACACCCATGATACAAAAATTGTCAATTTCATGCGGCCACCATCTTGGATTGACAGTTTGACAGCACTATCTATTTTAGCACTATCAGTTTGAGCACCCTCAAAAACCATGGAAATGACACCCATGATACAAAAATTGTCAATTTCATGCGGCCACCATCTTGGATTTACATTTTGACTGCATTTTTTCAGCTCCCTCGAAAACCATGTTAACAACACCCATGATGCAAAAATTGTCAATTTCATGCAGACACCATCTTGGATTTACATTCTGACAGCACTATCTATTTCAGCACCCTGAAAAACCATGAAAACGACACGCGTGATGAAAAAGTTGATTATTTTTTGCAGCCGCCATCTTGAATTTTTATTTTGACAGCACTAGCTGGTATTGGTTTCAACACCCACGAAGACCATGATATAACACACGTAGGTAAGTATTTTTGTCCAAAATAAATAAATATAAAAAAATATTCTATAAAACCATTAAACTACACTCATAAAAAAATTTGATAATAAATATTTCAGCCGCCATCTTAGTGTACATTGTGAATTATGTTCACGAATTTATTATAATCAATCTCACGGACTTATAATTTGAATACCTACTAATAATAATAATATCATAACAATAAATCATTCTTATATACTACACTACTTTATAGTTTTAAAAACGAAAACTGGAGTTTTGATGGAGCCCAGTTCAAATGGCCGTATACCACGCAATACGCTGGCAATTTTAAAAAGATCGCGGAAACAAATAACAACGTGACACTTGACTCGTATTGACCGCGAAAACTGCTTAGGGGCCTCATAACATGCAAATGACGTAACATTTATAAGGTCACTAGCTGACCCAGCAAACGTTGTTTTACCATATTATAATGTAATAAAAATAAATGTTGTATACAAAAAAAGCAACTGATTTCAGACCTACCTAATATAATCTACTACAATTATTGAAGTCGACTGCCATTTTGCAACGCTATTGCGGATGGAACAGAATAATATAAAAATCGCGTTACAAAAATCGTTGTAGATCGTAGAAGGGCGAAAATTTGAAGTTATATGTATTTTTCAATGCTGAATCATAATAAAATAAATATAAAAATTGTTAAAAAAATATACTAACTTAGTTTAAGTGTGACACCCCTAAGGGTGTGTCACACTTATCATTTAGGGGTATGAAAAATAGATTTTGGTCGATTCTCAGACCTACCCGATATGCACACAAAATTTCATACAAATCAGTTTAGCTGTTTCGGAGGAGTTTGGTAACAAACACCGGGACACGAGATTTTTTTATATTAGATGTTGTTTAAAGCTACAGAGAGTTTAAGAGTTGTTGAATTAAAACTGTTGTAAGTTTAAAAGATTAATGGATGCGATTGATGTTGTTCTGTTCAAGTAATGAAAGAATGTTTAAAGTAATTTGATGAATTTTACAAAAAAAAATATAAAAAAAAATTACAAAACTTTTCTTAGACAATCTAATTAATTAATCTAATTCTAGTAACGATTATTGTTAGTTTTGGAATCGGTGTCCTCTGGCCGCGGCCCTGCTCTCGCCTCTCGCCTCTTCACGTCGCGCGTGCGACTCAAGCACATCTCACCTATAACTAAGTATTTAGTGACAAACCTACCTTGGATGAAACCCATTGGAAAAGGAAGGAAAAGAGTGCAAAAACAAAAATTCTTTTATTACCTACAACTTTGCTATTACCTTTTTTTCAATAGGACTTGTATTTTCGCCGGAAATCGATATACACTGGCCTTCAAAAGTAAGTATCACACTTTTAAAATTAGGATAACGTTTTAAGTTCACAAGATATACTTTCGAAATAAAAAGGACTCCAAAGAGAATTTAATTTTGTACATAAAAACTTTATAGTCGGTAACCTTCTTTTAAGAATTGGCTGAAAAACAACTTCAAAAACAAAACCTTTCCTTTTTCAAAGTGGACGTTTCCGAATTACAATTTTACCATTCACATTTTTCTTTCTGTTTTAAAATATTTTTCAAGATCGATGGGTCTTGTTTTAAAAATGTATGCTAAAAAGCACGTAACATTTATTTATCATGCCTCTTTCAGTTGAAGAATGTGCTAGGATCATGGCTTTTCTGGAACTAGGCATCAATATGCGTCGCACTGCAAGAATGGTGGGTGTGACGGTACGAACGGTCCAGAAGGTAAAGCGAAGGTACGAAGAGTCTGGACACCATCTGAGGAGACCTTGTAATGGCAGACCCAGGTCTACCAGTACCCGAGAAGATCGTTATATTATTTCCACTGTGTTAAGAAAGCGCCACCAAAATGCAGTTGAAGTCCAGCAACAACTACTTCAGACCCGGAGGGACTACATTAGTGACAGTACAGTGAGAAGAAGACTTGCTGAAGCAAATTTAAAACCCCGAAGACCAGCGAGTTGCCCAAAACTCGAGAGACAGCATCGAGTAGCGAGACTGCGATGCGCCCGTGAACAGATGCAGTGGGATGAAGAAGAATGGTCAAGAATTTTGTTTGCAGATGAGTCTCGATTCTCCCTTTACACTTCTGATGGAAGGCGAAGTGTTTACAGGTGACCTGGTGAGCGATACCTTCAAGCCTGCATCTCAGAAAGAGTCCAATACGGTGGAGGCAGTGTACATGTATGGGCTGGCATATCTTCAGAAGGTCGCACAGAGCTAGTAGCCATAGAAAATGGCACCCTCACTGGGCAAAGATATGCTCAAGAGATTCTCAATGAGTATGCAGGGCCGTATTTAGCAAATATGGGTGATGGATCGATGCTGATGCATGATAATGCCCGGCCACACACGGCTCATATCGTACAAGAGTATTTTCAGGAGGTCGGTATCAGCGTGGCCATCAAGAAGTCCTGGTCTCAACCCGATTGAACACGCCTGGGATGAGCTTGGGAGGCTAGTCAGAGATCGCAGACCACCACCCTCAGGGCACTAAAGCAGGCCCTGGTAGAAGAATGGGAGAATATTCCCCAAAATCGGCTCCGAAACCTAGTGTTCAGCATGCCAAACCGGCTCCAAAGCTGTAATCAGAGCTCGAGGAGGCAATACCAGTTATTAAAAATTAAATAACATGTAACACATTTTAGTTGAATTTTTTTACACTAAACTAAAAATGTCTATTTTCATTGTTTTATCTTTTTTAAGTTAAAAATGTTACTAATGTATAATTTTAGTTTCTAAGAATTTGAGCCTATAAAATTTGCAACAAAACGTTTTTAATCTTAAGTCTCTACCTTCTATAGTTAAGAAAAAAATTAATTTGAAAAGTGTGATACTTACTTTTGCAGGCCAGTGTAAATCGTTTTTGTGTTCCACTTTCCGACCTCAGGTCAACCGTAATTTATTTATCCTTTCATTTATGCTATATTATCTTCCTTTTCCAATGGGTTATCCTACTATTATTTTTTTGCTTTAAATATTATCTTCCTTGGTCTAACGGCCGTTCCCAATATTCAGTCTATCTCTTACTTGAGATAAAAATCGTAACTATCGTTGACTTTTATGTCCCAATAAACTTATCGACGATAAATCACCTTATCCGTACACGCTGTCGGTCAATGGGATGACGTATAGCTTACCAGCGATAGAAGTTTGTATGGAAGTTGCAATTCACGCGTCCCAATATAAGGCGATAAGAATGACTTAACGGGTATATTGGGACAGCCTCAGATTACAGCTAATTACTGACGAAGGACTGAAGTAGAAGGTAGTAATTTATCTCTATCTGTATATAGTATATTGTGAACGGTCGTAAGTGGCTAAATATCTTGTGTGCAGCTTGCACATTTCAATACTTAATATTAAATTTGACAGTTGATTATTAGTATTTGCGTTCGATTGCAAGCCTTTCGGAAACCAAGTAAATTACTACTAAGGGACTACGCGCACAAATTCAGCTCATTTCAGCTTTTGTCCCTAGAAAACAACAATTTTGTATGGAGACGTGTACGCGTCGATGCAGCTTTCCGCGTCCATTCTGCTTTCGCGGCAAACCAGCATAAAATGAGGATAAATGTGTTTTTATTATGCGAATGCTATAGAGAGCGTTTGGCCTTGTTCCGCCGCGTACAGCGCTGTTCGCCGTCGAAAGCGGCGGAACAGCTCTTTACAGGAATGGTTCGCGACTCCTTGTCGACAAGTTGCGACCTGTATTGTTCCTGCATTGATTTGACGTAATCATTATCCACGCAAAGATTAAAGAGTGCAGACGTGATTTAATGTTCCGTACGCGGCTGATAGAAGCAGAGCTGTATAAGTGTGACCAAAATCGTTCAGCGAAACGCGAATGGATCTGAATAAGTGCGCGTAGTCCCTTAATATTTTATTCTACTAAATCCCATTCGGCTTTTAGTAGAATTCTTTATTTTCAACCAATTTGTACAAAATAAAACATTGTTGTTTGTTTGAAATCCTAATCCGGCTTAACACAGATAAGCCTTTCAACTGACGGAGTAAAGCTTGCTCAAAGTCTACTAAATTAACAGATTTTAAATAATAAGTGTTTTGTAGACTATCAAAGTAAATTGCATTTGGCATATTAAATTTTTTGTTAGGAATGTTAGTCAAAAAAGCATGTCTTTACTAGATAAAACAAAAAAATATTTTGTTTTCAAAATTTTATTTGTGTATTAATGGCAGAAGTGAGAGTTGTCATTTTAGAACATAACAAATTGTTTAGATTTGCAAAGAGCGAGAGAAATCTCAAGTCAATTTCCTAATATGCAAATATTGGGGTTGAGCAGGTTATCAACTGTAAAGTGGATCTTGTAGATGAAGCCACAACCTGAGAGTTGAACAAAGCATGTATGCTTTCTTTGTGACGTATCGTTCATAAAATCTTGTAAGATCTTATGAACGATACGTCACTCGTACGGTTGGCTCAGTCAGGAGAGCACTCGCACGGAACGCGAGAGGTCGTGAGTTTGAGTCCGGCATCGTTCATAAAATGTTGTTATTAAATTTTATTTGTGTCTTAATCCTAGAAGTGAGGGTTATCGCTTTAAAAACATAACAAATTATTTAGATTCATATTAATACATGTTTATATGCTGCTCACTAGAACTAATTTTTTTTGTCTGTTTGTTTGCTTAATCTCCGAGATGGCTTCTCGGATTTTAACGGTACATCAACATTATTAAATTACGTTGAAACTATTAAAACTGTACAAGTTATATCCAGGACTTTCACTTCTAAACCCTTACCTGTTGTAGAAACTAGAAAATAAGAGAGATGTTCTTCTGGTTTGGCGTGTGGTATGATGAGTGATACAGCTCTATACGGCTGTGGATACTAATCTATTGCAAGGCTCGCATTTCAAAGTGGAGAAGCGAAATACAAACTCTCACATAGGATGGAATTGGTTGCTCGCTCGCAATTAAAATTGGGGTGATTGGAGTCTGTATTGTATGTATTAATTAACTACAAATAAGTCGATAGTTCATAGCTATTGTAAGACAAATTATTATTATGAGTAGGGGATTTAGATGCACTTAAATCCTAGGATCTATTTGTCCCCCAGTTTGCGCTAGCGTGCTCAACCCTCGACTTCTTATGTCTAAAAACAATGAGCTGTAGAAAAGTCGAGGCTACTGACTAGGAAACGTATGCCGGGATTTAAATTGTATTCTCTAGACCTATTCCTTTTAAGAAGCGTAGGATCCTCAGAGGGCAGGCCGGGCTCGTCCTCTGCTTTGAGTGAGGGTGTTTTAAGACACTCCAGCCTGATTATTGCAATTGGCGATGTGTATGGGGTCTTCATTGTAAGACATGCTTTCTATGTTTATATAGACAATTTATGTAACACCAGGATTCTTTGCTAGATGAATACCTCTGCGGTGCCTTTTCAACTGTTAAGCAGTAAATCAAATCAAATCGGAAATATTTTATTTCGTAGGTAAGTAACATTACATTTGAAATGTGTCATATTTTCATGCAGCTCATTCGGAAGGCAGATTTCCTCAGAGCAGAAGAGCAAGAAACTCTAAGGTTGCTCTTTTCAAAACAGATGAGGTATTACAAGTTCTTATTTTCAGTTAAATTTACAAATCATACTCAAACGTCAAATACTAAATGCCTTACACGAGTAAGTCAAAAAAATTAAAATTAATAAGTAAAAACATTATTGAGTACAAACATATGGTACAATACAGTAGATGTATCAATCCACACATACCGTTAATAAAATAATGGCATTATGCGAGCATTTTATAAAAAAAATATAATAACTTTAATTGAGAAAAAAAAAATAACAGAAATAAAAGAACACATTAGATTAGACATCCTATCTCTGTTTGTGTATTAAAAAAATATAATAAAGTTTATTTCATAAAAGTACTCATGATCCATAGTAGAAACAGAGATCTTACCATGTTAGGATATTTTAGTATTTGTATTAGTTATCTAATGAGACTTAACATCTTATGTCTCATAGTGACCATCGCACTTACACTGCATTATAAATGGCAGAGCGTATCAGCTACCAGGTGAAAGTCTTGCTCGTCGAGTAAATTTTTCGCATAAAAAATATCTAAATTTAAGTCAAGCCTTCATCGCTATAGGTATAGTACCAGTGTGAGGCTTCTTTGCACAGGATACCGGCTAGGTTATGGGTACCACAACGACGCCTATTTCTGCCATGAAACAGTAATGTGTAAACATGACTGTTTCGGTCTGAAGGGCGCCGTAGCTAGTGAAATTACTGGGCAAATGAGACTTAACATCTTATGTCTCAAGGTGACGAGCGCAAGTGTAGTGCCGCTCGAAATATTTGGGTTTTTCAAGAATCCTGAGCGACCCTGGATTGTCATTACAATTACTGCCGATATCAATTACCATCGGCTGAATGTCCTGCTCGTCTCGTCTCTTATTATCATAAAAAAAGGTTACTCTGTCAGGGTAAAGGCTTCATTGTTTGAATAAATAAATAAATTAATGTCATAACCAAAAACCATATTCTCTTGCAACACTGAACACTAGCATCACAATAGCGGTGACTGCGGGTTATTTAAAAATAAATATCAATATTTAGATACTGTAGCCGTGTCTAATATGCGTTATAACTATGGATATGATTTTATAACGGGTCTTGTTTCAATAATTATATATATGCATGTGAAATAGCAGTCACCTATTGTAGGATTTCAATCAAGTAGTTAAGTTTATGCTTATGTTCTTGCATTGAGGAGCGTATTCCTTTTGGATACATATTCATATGTTCGCATATGGCCAGTCATATCGCAATCAAAAACGTTTACGCATTTACAATCTGTGTCTATGAACATTTGATAAGAATACTTCTTCTAAATGGTTTCCTAATGATTATTTAACGGACTTAGGTCATAAATAGCTCCTTTCTGCAGCACAAAGATTATATTAATGTCGGTCAGAGCCCTAGTTTAACCTAGATTATAACAAAGGATAATATTATACGCAGTGAACCCAGTTTTGAAAGTTTGAAGTTGCAGGCATAAAGTCGTAAATAATAATTGTAGAAGTCAACACACTGAATAATTATTGCGTGCCTACTGATAATTATAATTGAAAATCATACTAATGGTTAATAATGCCAACGACCACTTCAGCTCTCAACCTTATTTCAACTTAATGCACGAGAGGTCCTTACTTTGTTACCGTTTTCATATTAACAATTAACCCCAATACAACTAATTATTTTTTATTTTTAATGGCAAGCGTCCTGATGGAATGACGCTGGTGGCTTGGGCACGGGGAAGGGCGCTGGTGTGGGACGCTACTTGCGTCGACACTCTGGCTCCTTCTCATGTCCAAGTTACGTCAGTTGGTGCTGGGGCTGCTGCTTCGACTGCTGAAGACAGCAAGCGTCGCAAATATGTTGGCCTCAGTGGGTCATACACCTTTGTGCCGTTTGGTGTCGAGACACTTGGCCCGTGGGGCCCAGAGGCGCGGAGATGTTCAAAATACTATCTTCGCGCCTCAATAAGGGTACTGGAAACCCAAGCGCTGGCAGCTATTTCGGTCAACGGATCAGCCTTGCTATCCAACGCGGTAATGCTGCCAGTATTCTTGGTACGCTTCCACGTAATGATAGTTTTAATTTTATGTAATCGTAGTATTTGTAAATATAGTTATAAGATTTATTTTTAATACTATTACCTAATATTTTATTGATCTTATAATGTTAGTTGCATACACTCTGGTCTATAATTTTGAAAAATAATAATAATTCAATAGATTTATGACATTAAGATTGAATTTCACCCATAAACATAATACTAGCGTACTAGACAAACCCTGTGTGAGAGTGAGATAACTATCCTTACCCAAAAACCTAAATGTGAGAAAGAGACGGAATAGATGGACCATGAAACCATTTTGAAACAATTTAGTGTCCATTAGTCTCCTGTCAAATTTAACCGCATTTTAATTTTAGTGTTTTTATCATAATTGTGCTGTGTTTTAACGGATATTAATAAAAAATATAATGGTGTCGTGTTCTGTGTTAGATTATATTGTTACCTACAGGATTAATGCAAATAAAGAAATATAATTACTAAAATATTTTGTTTTTCATATTATATACGCAGAAAACACTCTATTTCCTAAAGATTACGTTAATTAAAAAAGAAATTGTGTGGTTTTATGAAATATTTTTTCACATTATAGACAATAACGATATTTTTCGAACATCATTAAGGGTATAAATATCGCTTTTTCAATCTTAATTTTATACTTTGGAAATTGGAATGATAATGGGAAATAATAAAAGTAGACTAAGTCTCCAACTAAGAATTTTATTGAACTCTGTGTCTTAGCCCTGGTTAAAATATTGAATAAAAGCTTCACTTTAATAAATAACAACATTTACATTAAACACTGACTAAAACAAAGAAAATATCGTGGAGCACTGGCACAAATGAGTAATAGTCTATACACTACACGGTCAGCTGCTGCGAACTATAGGCGCCGCCTGACCGTCACGCCACACGCAACACACAGACGAAAAAGTTTGAGACGATGTTATAAAAGTTTCACTTTATAAATATGGTTGATAAAATAAAATATTGTATACAGGAATATGACGCCGTTTATTAATATTTGTCATAGGTATTGACCAAAAGCAAAATACTACACACTTCACAGACTCACTAACACATCTGTAAATCTCTCGCCTTAATGAGGAGAGAGTTTATCTATAACGCTAGATTTCACTAGAGTAGAATAAGTTTTATTAATAGTATAAAGCTGTTTTTTAGTCTCAGATAACCATGTCTTCATTTCGCCAACTACTTATCATGAGAATGACAAATTAAATGAGAGTAATTGTTATACAACCATTTTTAAGGAATAGCTGACTTATTTATTCCTCAGATAAAATAGAAAATGGTGTCAAGATTTTATATCAGCTGAACGCAGAGTACATTAAGACTGAGCGACCATTGATTCATAATTGTGCACATTGAATTGCTTTTCAAAGAAAATATTTTTTTAAATGCAGCGTTTGAGAAAAAAGCAAATAAAATACAAAGTAACCTGAACTTAATTTATATACCGTTGATATAATATATATTATACATTGTTTCCGTTGACTTAGACCTATAAAATTTGGAAAGTCGTGTTATGGTACAAGTATAGGGAAAAGTCTTAAAAGAAACGGCGGTCCATATGTTGAATTAAGTTAGCCGTCTCATGAGGGGTGTAGTATAAAAAGGGCTTCATTGGCACAAGCTTAAACAAATTTATAATTATTTATAATATGATGTATTATACTTTTCGATTTATGACAAAGAATTAAGAAAATCCTTTTCCCTTTTTTATAAGTATAGGTATCAAATATTATGTAAGAAACCTACTGTGGTGGTTTTTTTATTTTATTTTATTTTGTTTAGTTTTAATACAACTATTGTAATCACCGGTTTTACCAGTGGGAGGCTCCTTTGCACAGGAAGCCGGCTAGATTATGGGTACCACAACGGCGCCTATTTCTCCCGCGAAGCAGTAATGTCTAAACATTACTGTGTTTCGGTATGAAGGGTGCCGTAGCTAGTAACATTACTGGGCAAATGAGACTTGACATATTACGTCTTAAGGTGACAGGCGCAGTTGTAGTGCCGATCAGAATTTTTGGGTTTTTCAATAATCTTCAGTGGCACTGTATTTTAATGGGCAGGCCGTATCAATAACCATCATCCCTTATTATGGTAAAAAATACTTTTTTTGTGAAAATCCATAATAACTTAAGTACGTAAGTATTAGAGATGTATATGGCAATGTAGTAAGTATAAACATTACATGTACTTACCAACCTATATAACTTACGGCCGTTCCCAATATACTATCTACAGATAAATTATTACCTTCTACTGTCAGTATTTAGTTTTCAATAATCTGAAGCTGTCCCAATATACCTGATAAGTCATTCTTATCGCCTTATATTGGGACGCGTGAATTGCAATTTCCATACAAACTATATATCGCTGGTAAGCTATACGTCGCGTCGTCCCATTGACAGACAGCGTGTACGGATAAAGTGAATCGATAAGTTTTTTTGGTCAGAAAAGTCAACGATAGTTACGATATTTTATCTCAAATAAGAGATGGACTGAATATTGAGAGCGGCTGTTAACCGCAATTGCATTCGATATAAAATTAATAATCACAATAACGAAACGTATTTGTACCAACATTGATAATAATTAATTTATTGTGAAAAGATCCGGATAAAACTTCACTTTGATGAAACGCAGGATATATTTTTAAATAAACAATAGCTTTGTTTCATCAGAGCCTTTTGTCGGCTTTTGTTTTTGTATTGTTGTTAGTCTGTTGAATAACATTTTATTTTTATATTTAAAACTATAAACAGGACACTGATTTTTATGATTTCCCATATTACTGTCCCTTGCTACATAAGCTGCTTTTGCTATATTTCTTATCGCCTCTTTTTCGGGACCAGTATAAAATAATAATATAGTAGATTATTAACCTAAGGTCGAAAGAATCAATTCCCGAGGTACCTATTTAGACGCCCGAGTGCAGCAATGGCGGCTATAGTCCGAGTAGGAATTGATTCTTTTATACCCGTGTTAAGCACTTTACTTTTCATTTCGAATATGAGGAAGATAAAAGTAGTTGTTTATCTGATAATATATAATAATACTAGCTGACCCGACAGACGTTGTTCTGTATATAATAAATAAGATAATGTTTTTATATGAATTTGTCAATAATATACCATAAAATCAAAAATTACTTCGTTAAATATGCACCCTGCTGTCGTAATGATATTATTTCACAGTAGTATCACACAGTATTTATTCACCTTTAAAACCTTCTCTGGACTTCCACGAATAATGCAAGACCTAAATTTGCCAAATCGGTCCAGCCGTTCTCGAGTTTTAGCGAGACTAACGAACAGATGAATGAAATAAATTGTCAAATTAGGACAATTTATGTCGACTTTTTAAATTTTAAATATGGAATTCACCGCGTATTTGTTGCGGCTTATTCCGCTCAAAGAAGTTTACGCTATGTTCACACTGGCTGTTTAGAAAGTCACATTGCCGCAGCATATTTTTTAATTAGTTTGTTTTTACATAAAACTCTTCACAGCTGACAACAGTTCTATTTTCAAAGTTCATTCCGGCCCTTGGTAGGAAGGTGGGAAGTAATTTGTATGAGTATGCCCTCTCTATGCAGGGAAGCAGCATTTTCCACCCAATAATCAGATCAAAACAACATTACTTTCCGAGTATGAGAAATGAAAATAATATTGACACACCTTTACATAAATTATCTTGCCCCAAATTATGCATATAGCCTGTGTTACTTACGGTTACAAGACAACGATATATTTAATACAATATACTTACTTAAACATACATAAATACATATATACATATATACATTCACATAAACATACATAAATACGTATAAACATCCATGACTCGGAAACAAACATCAATATTCATCATATCAATGCTTGCACCTACCGGGATTCGAACCCGGGACCTCTAGCTTAGTAGGTAGGATCGCTAACCACTCGGCTATACAGTATGAGTGATCGGTCTCTGCTATAGGCGATACAAAAGTTTTTCAGGTATTTTAATGGTACTAATACCTAAATTGTAGACTGTGGCTAAAATGTATTATAGCAGGGCTTTTAATACTTAAAAAATTATAATCAAACAATATTTTTACTTTAATAACATATTCCCATTTTACAAGTCTATTTAACTAAGGCACTATTTTAATCACTGAAAAAGGCGAATCTTTTTCACCCAAAGCTTTGAATCAGTAGGCTAATGCGGTTAGGGTTGTAAAATATAGAAAAGTCGGAAAACATTCGACATTATGCTCGTCCATTTAATATAATATGATTAACTGATTATCAATAATATTAAACAATAAAGAAACAACATAAGTCATGTTACTTATGTCGCCAAAAGATCAAAATATTTTGAAAATAATTTAAAATAATAACAGCAATAATAAACAAATCATAACCGTATATGTAACAGAAACGTAACGTTTTGTTTTGTACAAAACCACAGCCATATTGTTTGCATCATAAAACTAAACATTTGCCACATAACATTATTTCCAAGTACAATTTGTTGGAATGAGTTTAGATTTTATAACTGTTTACAAGTTGGTTGTTTACAATAGCTATATTATAACAAAACAAAATAATATTAAAAAACCACCACAGTAGGTTTCATACATATTACTTATACTTATAAAAAAGGGAAAAGGATTTTCTTAATTCTTTGTCATAAATCGAAAACTATAATACATCATATTATAAATAATTATAAATTTGTTTAAGCTTGTGCCAATGAAGCCCTTTTTATACTTCTACCCTCATGAGACGGTTAAGTTAATTCAACATTTGGACCGTCGTTACTTTTCAGACTTTTCCCTATACTTGTATCATAACACGGTATTACTTTCCAAATTTTATAGTCCTATGTCAACGGAAACAATCCTATAAGCTTTGATTCCCTTGAGAGTGTCAAAATATACGTTTTTTGCGTCATAAACCGCTTAAT
Source organism: Leptidea juvernica (assembly GCA_949711755.1). Classification (NCBI taxonomy): domain Eukaryota; kingdom Metazoa; phylum Arthropoda; class Insecta; order Lepidoptera; family Pieridae; genus Leptidea; species Leptidea juvernica. Next base: position 13,127,750 of record CATIXQ010000002.1, on the reverse strand, counting down.
CTTTTTTTTTCGCTGACTTAGAGATTCTTCACAACTTTAAGAGACTGTGGACTTCAGGATATCGTTTTGATTTCAACTCGATACCCCCACGCGTTTTCAAGATAAAGCGTCTTGACAGACAGACGGACGGATACCTAAAAAGCCGCAAAGCTCTCGTGATTCATCAGGAGTTGAAAGACAATATACCTACCATCACCACACCTACCATCAGATGACGCGTTAACTTGATTTCAGCAATTTCTGAAAAAAAAAAAGTTAATAAACTGTGTAAGCTAAGTCTGCATCATAAGCATCTTACCAAAAAATACACTTGTTAAAAATTAAAATATCATGATTTTATCTAACAAAACAGCTTCTCAAAGCTTTTAAGCTCTAACAGATTTATATTAAACATCAATTTGTACGATTTAGGACTTTATTGGACGTTCAAATGCGACTCAACACAGATGAGTGTCCTTCAGCTGACGGCTTAAAGCCTTCTCAACCAAAGCCTTCTAAAATAAAAAAGTTCAATTTTATTACAATTTGTTTACCTTATATTTGTACAATCTGGGTGAAATATCTATAAATATCGCACAGTTACTAATTATCAACTAGCTACGTTCCATTTGGTATTTAATATTAAATCAAGGATTTGAACGCGTGTGAAGTAATAGAAAAATAAAAATATACAGAAGCGCATAGATCCCGGGTTCGAATCCTGGTAGGTGCAATCATTTATATGATGAATATGAATGTTTGTTTCCGAGTCATGGATGTTTATTTGTATTTATGTATGTTTAAGTAAGTGTATTGTATTAAATATATCGTTGTCTTGTACCCATAGTACAGATAATGGCTAGTTTGGGGCAAGATAGTTTTCTGCAAGTGTCTCAATATTATTATTATTAGATAAATATTGTATAATTACTTATTATCAATATTGTAATTCGCACTTCATGGCAAATCAGACTTAACATCTTATGTCAAAGTGACGAGCGCAATTGTAATGCCGCTCAGAATTTTTGGGTCTTTCAAGAATACTGAGTGACACTGCATTGTACTGGGCTGGGTGTGTCAATAAACATCAGCTGAAGGTCCTCATTCTTTATTTTCATAAAAAAGACATCTGTCAATACATGTTTGCCAAATGCGAACAAGAGAAATGTCAAAAGTGTATGGACAATCATACGATGCAGGTAATATGTCTTAAGTTCTGTTAAGTGTTCATTCCGCTAAGATTTGTTAGTCTACATACAGAATGCCCCTTTAGCCGGTGAGCGCTGACGTCGGTTCAGCGTAACTATAACATTGAAGACATGTGAACGCGTACAGTTCAGCGTTGATGAATTGCTACGCGCGTAGAGCTATGTCAGGCTGACAGAGTCGATCAAGCTTGTCCGCCCAGCGTACGTCGGTGCACTGTTGCGTTATGGGCGATATAAAAATGCGTACAACTGACCGTACGCGCGTCCATAATATCGTAAACAAAATGGGTACTTTCGTAATTTCGAATGTATTGTACCAAATTTTTCTTAACTACTATATACATGAAGAGGTTACATTTGTATTCATGTGCAGTCAAGTTTGCAGTCAGCTGAGCGCTAAACACACCATGGTAAGCGCGTAGTGTTCACGTATGCGCTACGCTCGACCGATGCGACGTCAGCGCTCTCCGTCGGCCGAACATTAAATCCAGCCTAGAGTTAGGGGTTGAATGCGACAAAGAATTGGTTTAATCTGCAACATAAAACTCTGCTTCAACCAATTCGACCTTTACACTCCGTTCATACATCGTTCCAGAGTTAGGCTTCAGAGACACTTAAGATGACATATCATTTAGATAATTATGGATTTCCGCTAAATAGCGTCTAATTCAATAAATGTGTATTTTACAGACCAGACAATTAGTAAACAAGCATAGCATGACTATAAAGTTCTTTCAAACACTTTCTACTCGATAAAACGTATAAATAATTCCTGTTAGTTTTCGTTTTAATTTTGTTACTTAATATTTTTCATTCCAATTAGTTCAATTCTCGTATTTACAAATTCATATCCATTACCCAAATTTTTGTGGGAACTTTTTAGTTTTTATTTTTGTCATTATATATTTATACGACCTATATAACCCAGTGGTTAATGACCCTACCTACGTAGCTACTAAGCTACGTAGGTAGGGTCAGGTAGGGACTACCCGGGTGCGAATCCAGGTAGGTGCAAACATTTATTTATGATGAATATGGATGTTTATTTGTATTTACATTACGTTTAAGTATATTTTATTAATTACATCGTTATCTTATGCCCAGTTTGGGGCAAGATAATTTATGTACAGGTGTGTCAATTTTATATTATTATTTTAAAACCTGTTGCCATTGTTTTGCTTTTATTTTTGATAATTTATACTAGTCTGGTTATAGATTATTTACTGTATTTTCCTGTCTCGTGATATGCTTAATTACTCTTCCTTAGATAGATCCCCTAATGATGCAACTTAATCTTTATCACACACAATTATTAAATAAAATTGTTAACCTTGCCGTGCCTATACATTTATGAAATTAGTAGTTTTGTAAAGAGAATAAATATATTTTCATCATTGCCAAGGAAATGTATGGCCGCGACTAACGATATCCAAATAGATTTGCTTACAAAAAAGCACCCAGGACTACTTTATATACTAAAAATTGTCATGCCATGTGTATTCAAATATTTAATAAACTTCCCGATGCTATTAAAATGTTGAATATCGGTCCTTTTAAAACTCAACTATATCAATGGCTAATTACTTACAGTTTCTATGCTGTATCTGACTTTTTAAATTTGTGATTTTTTTTATTCTTGTGTTTAACTTTGACTACCTATTGTAGATTTTTTGTAGATTTTAATATGATGTAATAATGAAATATTATGTGCTTGTAATGTTAGAATTTTATTATTACATAATGACGTAAAGCTGATGTAATTTTCATGCCCTTTTTGGCTAATGTGTTGATTCGTATAGTATTTTTCTTAACTTTTATACACACATTATGCAAATAAAGAATTATTATTATGTATACTAGTTATATAAGTGTTACTACTACATATTTAAGACATTCAGAGATGTGAAAATAATAATAGATTTAAGAAATACTGAAGAAATATAACAGAAAACACTTAATCAGATTTTTATTCTTGTAAAGAATGTAGTTAAGGGTACTATAGAATTTTCATTTTCTCTTGACAGGTGTAAATTCTACTGAAAGAATCTGGAGAGCTATTCACTAGTTTTCCTTTACACGCAAGGTATAAAAAGAGGTTTTAGTTCTTTTTAATTTGCTAATTGAACAACTAGGGTCGACTCTTTTTACAGCAGTCAGCTGTTCATGCCAGTGCCGTTAAATTATTTGTGTAGACTTTTTCATTCGATTATTATATTTTTGTTTACTACGTGATATATTTTTATGCATTATTGTAAGGTCTCCACCTTATTATAATAGGTACTATTATGTATTGATTTTTAATATTTGTAATCCGCTAAAAACTCATAAACGAACTGAAACTAATAAATAAAGAAATCTTTCACCAAAAGAACTGTCTATCATAATCGAGTAAGGGCTTTTTTGAAATGAAAATAAGGGACGAGACGTTTAGGACGTTTAGCTGATGGTAATTGATACGCCCTATGCAATGCAGTGCGGCTCAGGATTCTTTAAAAACCCAAAAAATCTAATCGGCATTACAATTGCGCTCGTCACCTTAAGACATAAGATGGTAAGTCTCATTTTCCCAGTAATTCTATGGCCCCCTTCAGACCGAAACACAATAATGTTCACACATTACTACTTATTATTATGTATGTATGTATGGATACTAAATAGATATAACTTTATAGTGATAATATAAATGAAAAACTTATATTTGGTTCTATCATTTAAATTTTAGAATGATTATGCTTAAGTAACGAGCTATCCATAATTCACAATAAATCCATAATAGATCGTACGTCATTGTCACAAGGGTGATTTTTCTTTTTCAGGTGACAGTTTTCTCGATTCGAGCTTCATCCTGAACACTCCAATAAAATTGGTGGAAGATTTATGGCTTGGTTTATTACAAAGGATTTAGTGAAGGATTTTATTTTTTTAATAAACGCTTCCAAATCTTGTTCGTATTTCTTTCTTCATATATTATGAGATATAAAAATGCGAGATATTTAAGAGCAAAGAAAGTCATTATAATAATAAACAATAAAAATGAGCCAAAAATGTAAAGCAGTAATGGAAAATAAAAATACTATTATTTCATAAATCACTATATTATATTACAGATTTTACAATTATAACTTTTAGCTTTCAAATGTATACACTGGTAATTACTTAACAACAATTTTACACTGCAGAATTACCGATTATTTTTTATTGCGCCCAGATAAAGAAGAAATGGCTACCCTCCGGGATAACAGTGGGAGGGAGGTGGTGAACGCTAATGCATACCAAAGCAGCCGGCTGCGTCGATTATGTGGGACTCACAAGAACCTACGTACCTACCCACTAAACACCACCTGAGGTTGTCTTCGGGCATGTGCCCTCTAAGGCTTCATCTGAGGCGACCTTTCTTTGGGAAGAGAGGCGCGAGCGGTTCTCCTTTGCGAGTACCCGCTGGTGTATAATGTGCTTGCTATCTAATTGGGACTTAGTGACATCAAAAGGATGATCAAAAATGGGAGGTGAGTCTACATGTCTCTGGTAGCTGACAATCCAGGTCGGACAAAAGTTTGATAGAGGAGGTAGAGCGTTTTATATGAGACCAGTGATACGCCCCTAGACTTCACTCGAACCGCGTAATGTGGTTTGCGTTAAGCGCTTGAGATATTAATACGGATTAAACGTCTTCCAGGTCATTCAGAGAGCTACGCTCTTCTGATTGAGGCTGGGGAGGGACCACCCAGCGTAGGCCACTAGAGATGTCCGGGGCGGGAAGGTGACAGGCAGCTGGAGAGTAACGGCCCTGTTGTTCTTGTCCTCAGTTGAGGAAAGTGAGATTGAGATTCGGTGGCCGGAGGTTGTCCTGGCTTGGATGGCCTGGAAGGCTGCTTATTAGCAGCTACATAATAATTACAAACTATTTGAATACTTAAGCGACTGATATATTATCAAATTTAATTCCTTCGATGATGTTCAAACAGATTTTGACTGTTAGTTTAAACATATTAAAAAAAATCTTTACATATAATATCACCCACACCATCTTTAAGTGTGTCCCTTTGCAGTGTAGTTTCAAAGGATTTTTCTGCCACGTACAACCAAATTGTAGAATAAGCTTCTTTGCGCGGTTCCTTGTGAGGACGATATGAGGCGCATGCACTTTACTTAAAGGCTGGCAAAAGGCATAAAAGGCATTCATTTTCTCAAAATTGATTCCTTTAGAAATCTTTTTGATGTCATTTCTAATATACTAGATACTATCACCGCTTCGGAAATAAATGGTGCTCTGAGATAGAAGAAGCGGCGCAAGAAACTCTCCCAGCATTCTTTTTTATGCGCTCTTTTCAATAATAATATACAATATTGTACAGTCATTTCTATCGCTATAAAATAATCATAATCTAGTCCCACGCCGTCTGATCACTTAGATATTCAGCTGTGGAGTAAGAGGATTTACGACTGAGCCATTTTTTAATAAAAATAAATAAATTTAGATTATAGATAATGCCTGAACAGTGGCTTGGACTTTAAATTTATTTATAGATAATGCCTGAACAGTGGCTGGGACTTTTTTATGAAAGTGTATATATTTACCCTTAAAGCTATTATGTATCCTCTGAAGCCTTCTAGAATTAGTTACAAGCTATCCCTTATTTCTAGTGTTATAAAAATGAAAATTTTAATTATTAATATTATTATTAATTTTTGTGAACGTATATTAAATTTTCATAAATATACTGACAATGAACAGTCATAATATTTATTTCTTTAAATTTTTCTTTGGGAAACTGTCTATAGCACCTGTGATTCCTCTGCAGTTGCGCGAAAGTGTTGGCGGTGGTGTTCTCTTTACATCAGATGAGTCGTACGTTAGTTTGTCCTCATAATCCTTAAAGAAAAACATATTAAACATAGAATGAAATCTGTGACCTGTTGTTATTGTTTCTGTAGACTTTCCCCGTTCATCCTACTCTGCAGCTGTGTGGAAATAGTTTCAATTATTTGACATATAATTTTAAGTCCAAGAATAATGAAATTTATGTCCTTCTTAGCTTGGCCGATTGCCAACAAACGGGTATAATTATTTGAAGCTTCCGTCGCGATTCTGTGGAGCCGTATTGTATTTTAAGCTTAACATAGAACAAATTTCAGTCAACAAATTTGTGACCAAAATTTATCTGTCTCGATCCCGCGGGCTCTCGGGTTCCGTCCGAGAACTCATTTTTTTATGAAAATAAGGGACAAGACGAGCAGGACGTTCAGCTGATAGTAATTGATACGCCCTGCCCATTACAATGCAGTGCTGCTCAGGATTCTTCAAAAACCCCAAAAATTCTGAATGGCACTACAACTGCGCATGAGACATAATGTTAAGTCTCATTTGCCCTGTAATTTCAAGAGGTACGGCGCCCTTCAGAGCGTAACACATTAATGCTTACATATTACTGCTTCACGGCAGAAATAGGCGCCGTTGTAGTACCCATAATCTAGCCGGCGTCCTGTGAAAAGGAGCCTCCCACTGGTAAATGGTCATTCCAACTGAGCCAACCGTTCGAGTACGGATGGGTCGTAAATTTTGGTATATCCAATCTTAAGCAGACACTACATACGCTTCGCCATGTTGGCCAATGACGCCATGACACCCAATTAAAGCTAGGTTTACATCGAGTTGCAAACTTGATTTCTCTTAATTTCTCAAGTAAATTTCACATGAAAGTGAGGTAATTCGTAATAAGTTGAGCTTTTAGCGACAAACTTCTATACAATATTGATAAGTATAAAAATAATTTTACTGATTGTTAAAAATATTCTACAAGTATACCTTTTATTAGAGATGCATGGCCTTAAGAAACTTTTAAATGATAAATTTTTTAAACGTGCATAAATAACCAAGCGAAGCAATACCTTTCTTTAATTATAATCAATAATTTAATAACATACGTGTGATTAACCTAATTTATTTTAAGTGTTACTTTCCTGACCTCTTTAATTAAATTCCTTTGTTTTAATTTTTAATCTTATTTATATAACTATAAGTGAAAATTTGTAATTAGCCTTCAGTACTTAATTATATACTTACCTACTTGTTAATAACCTAGCTGTAAGTTTTCCGAATAGAATAAAAATAAAATAAATAAAATACTTTTAGGGCAAGTAACGAAAACTGGAACAGTGTAATATATTAAGTAACTTAATTAGTTAGTAATAGTTTTATAGTGTTATAGGCTTAAGTAAAGAAAAAAATACGGCCTCCTTTTCTTCATCAATTTAAAATTGGCTTGAGTTCAAGTTTTGATCTTTTACCTACAATTCCCTCAGTATATGGAGTAGCTACTAAGTTTATATACGATACACTTAGGCAGAGATCTACATAGCGTACAAAGACTTAAGTAAGCTAAGTTTTATGTAAGTAAAGTCTCAGCAAAGTCTAAGTACACTGTATAGATTGTCTTACTGTATATACTGCCAGGGTAAGGTGGATAACACACAATATACTATTAGTAAATGACAGGACGACAGCGGAAACATGCTTGGTGAACTGCATTCGAGGTAAAACTTAAATTTTCCATAATCAGTCTTACAGTATGAATTGCGTCCATGGTTCTTTTTCCAGTTGTGAAAACAAACTGGTTTTCCGTTAGATATATTATAGATGCTAGACATTCTCTGAGCACTCGTTCCAAAATTATTAATAATTAACGTCTCCCTCATTTTTGTAGAAGGGAACAAATATGCTTTTTCTCCATGCATCTGGCATTTCCTCAGTTGTTAGAATATCATTAAACAAATTAGGTAGCCAGACTTCCCCACCTGCCTTCAGGGACCTCCACAGTTCGGCTGGTATGGCATCAGGCCCGTAGGCTTTGTGGTTTTTCATTTTCAGAATACGGGTCCCTGTTCTTGGTTCTTCGATTTCAGCCTGTCTGTGAAATTCCTCATTCAGCAGTATATGGTAGTACTCATAGCAATATATGATAGTACACGTACCACCTTTTACAAATATCTTTATCTGATATGAGTACCTTGCCTTTGCTGTCCTTGGTGTATTTTGTAGTCCTAAAATCCTTCGCGTTATTATGCCTGTGTTTAGCTATTTTATATATCTCCGTGTCTGTAGTAGGTGTAGGTAAGCAGATAGGGGGATCCCTATCTGCCACCAGGGTACGCGTTCTCTAGGGAATTAGGCTATCCCGAGAATGAGAACTTTTAACCGATTTAAAAAAAGGGAGGTTCTCAATTCGTCGGTTTTTTTTAAGTTTGCTACCTCAGAACTTTCGACTGGGATCACCGATTTTGATAATTCTTTCATTATTTGAAAGCTAGTTCCTGGTTTCCCTTGTATTGTTGTATTGCAATTTGGTCCAGATATGACAATGGTATCCATAAAAGTCTTAAATTTGCTATAAGAATGTGCGCGACAAATTTACGAATATCTCAATATCAGGCCAACCCATTTCGATGCTTAATAATAAAAAAAAGAATCATCAGATCTAGGCCATGGTTCATCGCCGCATCAATCATTCATTCAACAAAATATCTATTTTAAATGTCACAAATATTACTTTATTCGATGGGGATGTATAATATATCCATACAATTAAACCCACAATCCCATCAAACTTACTAATCTAAGGTGATTGTTTGAAATCCGTGTGTCAAATTGTAAATACATTACGTGCCCTCGTTAAAGACCTCACTCTATTAATCCTAGTCAAAGACAGCTCACGTTTACCTTCACAATATTAAATTTTAATGAGCTTACGTATATCTTATAGTAGAAGTGCTCTGAGTAAAGAAAGTGATTAAAAATGTAATTTGACAATGCAAGCGCAAAAATTAAAAATAATTTAATTAAATAATATCATTCGTCTTTTTTTATAAGAATAGTGAGTAATAATAGTTGATTTCTTTTCTAAATTTCCATAGTTTGAATGTTGTATAGTAATTTACACAGTAAGTAAGCAAGGAAATTGTCTTATTTTAATAATGTTTTAATAATTAAGTAGGCTAGGCTAGTGATTTACACAATAATAAGTTCTTAATATACAACTTGGGCTTCCAACTAAATAAATAAAATATAGCTAACAGATTAAAATGATGCATTAGGCATTTAGCCCCAATAATCCCAAACCACGGATTATAAAATATCATTGTTTCTTTTTGACTGATTGAAATGCAATCGCATCGTAGATTAACATTATCTTTTGTTATTTTGTAGAGTTCTCGTGACAGGCATCGTCATGCTCGCTTAATGCCATTGCTTGTGGCGGCGACGTGGGGCGGGCCATTCCCTTCCCTAAAATATGGTCGAGGGAGGCAATGGCTGGTCCATGCGTGATGCTAGTAAACGGGCGCTGCTTGTGGTGGCTGGATGATTCTCTCACCGGAAAATCTGATTTATATTTTTTTAATTAAAGGTAATACATTTTTTTTATATAATAGCTAATAAAATTCTCAAATAATGCCGTTATTTTATTAATTAACTCAATAACTATAACTGTGTTTTTACTTATTAATTTTAAATTTTTTTGACTAACTCGTGTAAGGCATTTAGTAATTGACGTTTGTGTATTTTTTGCCATCACTATTGTAATTGAAATTATTTGTAAATTAAATTGAAAATAACAACTTGTAATACCATTCTGTTTTGAAAAGAGCAACCTTAGAGTGTCTTGCTCGTTCTTCTCTAAGGAAATCTGCCTTCCGTACGAGCTGTATGAAAAAATGCCATATTTCAGTGCAGTACCTACGAAATAAAATATTATTGATTGATTGATTGATCTTAAGATACAGACAATCATACTAATTTGTACTAATTTTCCAACGTGTGTTGAACGAAAAACATTGAATTTTTGCTTTGGTTTTCAATTATTTAAACCAAAATTAACAATGTTAGCTAGTACGGTTAAAACGGGCTGCAAATCCAAAATTATTTATGAGAGGGTAGCTAGTAATTTTTTACTAATAACTTTGTCTTAACTCTTGAAATAGTTCGTAAATATATGAGTCAGTTATAATATGAACGCGGAACTGTTGTGGTTTCGTTACGTTTAATGAAATCTCGGAATTGGCTCGACTTGGCAAAGTTATGTTATAAGAGACTTGGTAAATCTTGTTACGGCGAGATGAGTTTCGAACTGCTTGCTCAGACAATCTGATAAATGCAACCTAGTCTAGATAAAAATTATAATAGTTGTGTTGAGTAATATTTTATGTCAGCCATCAACACTGAAATTGACTAGAGTGGAGTGCTTGTTCAGAGATAAGATCTAGAAACTACTTTTATACACTGCCGAATAATAAATACATATTTTTATAACATGAAGTCGCTCGCCGCGATTGTCTATTATATACAGAGATACTACATAGAAAACTATATAACTATGTATATTGTTTACAAGTTTAGTACGAACCACGCAAATATTAAACTACCTTCAAATGTATAGAAATAATTGAAACAATTTTTAATTAGTTTTGTTAAATATGTTAGCATTAATATCCGTTTGAAAGAGCGGTCTTCTCTTACACAGGTTCTGCGAACTTAAAAGGGAATTCCTTCAATATCTTTTTACTAAAATGGTAAATAAAAACATTTTTGATTTTGATTTTTCGATTTAAAATCTATGTTAGCTCTCTATTATATATTATCTATATCTCTCTATATTATCTCAAGAGAATGTGGGCGGTGGTGATCACTTAACACCAGGTGACACGTACGCTCGTTTGTCCTCCTATTCCATAAAAAAAAAAGCTCTGTTCTGATTTTGTAACGAGTCTCGTCATACGTGATCTATATTTTTTACAGTAAAGGTAACGGTGAAAATGTTATAAAATTCATCGATGAATCCACCTTCTGCTCTAACACTACCCTTTCCTTTTTTAATGTAAGATCTTATATTTAAGAAGAGCTGTAACCAGAATTTAAATTCAAATTCAAATACTTTTATTCAAAATAGGATTTAAAATCACTTATTGAACGTCAAAAACTACCACCCATTCAAAAGAGACTGCCTCAGACCTGAGAAGAATGGGCGCAAGAAACTCAGCGGGCTTTTTTTTTAAATATTAAATATGGATTACATTGTGATATCGTACAATAAACACTTATAAGGTTGTTCGCTTTATTCCCAGTCCGTAGTGTCATTAAGAAAATTGTTTAAGCTATAATAACCTTTCCCACACAAACTTTTTTTAACAATTCTTTTAAATTTCGTAACACATTTGTTTTGTACATTTTCTGGGATCATATTGTAGAAGCCTTTACATCGCCCAACAAAAGAATTACTAACTCGACCCAACCGAGTAGTAGGCATAAAAAGTTTATGTTTGTTCCTCGTGTTAACATTATGAATGTCACAGATTCTAGAAAATTCCTCAATGTGCTTATGAATACAGAACATTATCAAAAATGTGTTGAGAAGCAACAGTCAAAATGTTTATTTCTTTAAATTTTTCTCTTAATGATTCTTTAGGAGCTAGGTTATAAATCGCGCGAATAACCCTCTTCTGCAGCACAAAGTACTAACGTCTTGCGCCACCACAGACACGTTTAAAATGCATCAGTGCAAATATACTTTCGAAAATCAAATGTCCAAACTCCTACGGCCTTAAATGTGGTATAAAGAGCTCTATGCCTGAAGTACAGTTCAGACAGAAAACTGTTAGGCGAGCTCTGTTTTCGTTTGACGTCAGGAAGTCGAGCGGGCCGGATGGCATTTCTCCAACCGTGCTTAGAACGTGTGCCCCTGAGTTGACGCCGGTGCTAACGCGTTTACTCCGGCACTCTTATTCCAAAGGCGTAGTCCCTGACTCATGGAAGTCAGCCCTTGTCCATCCGATCCAAAAAAAAGGAGACAGCTCGGATCCGGCGAACTACAGGATTATTGCTATCACCTCCCTGCTCTCTAAAATCATGGAGAGCATAATTAGCAGCCAGCTTTTAGTATACCTAGAGGGTCACCAGTTGATCAACGACCGACAGTACGGCTTTCGCTATGGACGGTCGGCAGGTGATCTTCTGGTATACCTAACACATAGATGGGCGGCGGCTATTGAAAGCAAGGGGGAAGGCCTGGCAGTTAGCCTGGATATAGCGAAGGCCTTTGATCGTGTATGGCACAAGGCGCTCCTCTCAAAACTTCCATCATTTGGGCTTCCCGAGAGCTTGTGCAAGTGGACCTCCAGCTTCCTCACTGGGCGTAGCATACAGGTCGTTGTCGACGGATATTGCTCGAACCCGAAGCCCGTGAATGCTGGAGTGCCCCAAGGCTGTGTGCTATCTCCTACGCTGTTTCTTCTGCATATCAATGATATGTTGGACACCTCCAACATACATTGCTATGCGGACGACAGCACTGGTGATGCCGTATACACGGGCCATGCAGGTCTCTCTCGGGAAATCGTCGACCAGTGCCGGGAGAAACTTGTGTCTTCTATCGAGTCCTCTCTCGAGAAGGTCGCGGAATGGGGTAAATTGAACCTTGTCCAATTTAACCCCCAGAAGACTCAAGTTTGCGCGTTTACCACTAAAAAAACCCCATTTGTCGTATCACCGCTCTTCGAGGACACTCCTCTTAAAGCCGCGCCTAGTATCGGATTACTGGGTCTCGAAATCTCGAGCGATTGCCAATTCCGTGTCCATCTGGAGGGCAAAGCCAAATTGGCTTCGAAGAAGCTGGGCGTCATCAATAGAGCACGGCAATACTTCAAGCCGGCCCACATTCTAGCGCTCTACAAAGCGCAGGTCCAGCCACACATGGAGTATTGCTGTCATGCTCGATCCATTTGACCGCGTGCAACGTAGAGCAGCTCGAATTGTCGGGGACTCAGTGCTCTGTGAACGGCTGGATCTCTTGGCGTTGCGTAGAGACGTCGCTTCATTGTGTGTCTTCTACCGCATCTATCACGGGGAGTGTTCCGAAGAGCTGTTTAACCTGATTCCTGCCGCCGAATTCAACCTTCGCACGACACGCCGCACGTTAGGATTTCATCCCCACCATCTGGATGTGTGGCGGTCCTCTACAGTGCGGTTTTCAAGGAGCTTTCTCCCTCGTACTACAAAGCTATGGAATGAGCTTCCTTGTGCGGTGTTTCCGGGACAATATGACATGGGTACCTTCAAAAAAAGCGCGTACACCTTCCTTAAAGGCCGGCAACGCTCTTGTGATTCCTCTGGTGTTGCAAGAGAATGTGGGCGGCGGTGACCTGTACGCTGGTTTGTCCTCCTATTCCATAAAAAATAAAATAAAGTAATACTTGAGATTAAAACGAGCATATGCAAAATGCTTACAAATAAAATGAAAATAGTATTTTAACGACTAAATCGCCGCATGAGTAAAAAAAAGTACAGAGACTAAGACATGATTTTGACCGTATTTTGATTTAATAGAAGAGTCACCTTGAGACATAAGATGTTAAGTCTCATTTGCCCAGTAATTTCACTAGCTACAGCGCCCTTCAGACCGAAACACAATAATATTTACACATTACTGCTTCACGACAGAAATAGCCGCCGTTGTGGTACCCATAATGTAGCTGGCTTCCTGTGCAACAAAGCCTCCCACTAATAAATAATACACACGACATAATAACTTGCTTTTTGAATTCTGTTAAAAACTACCAGCTCTTTGATTTTAATGTTTTCTTGAAGCCAATCAACAAAGCATTACTTATCTATATATATTGCTTATTTTACTCTTGCTTGCGGCGTCATCGGATGCCGGGTCGTCTCCATCAAATCAAATCAAATCAACAATCAGTTTATTCACGTAGGTCACGGAAATGACACTTATGATTGCCAAAAAAAATATTTTTCATATTGAATCTACCGCTACTTCGTAAAAGGTTGAGCTAATAATAAGAGTAAATTACACGATACTACGTTATTGCTACGAGCTACGTCGTAGTATAGAGTTCTTCAATATCACAGCTTGCTACAAACAGCTAGAGAATATTTTGAAGGGCTCAGAAGTTCCATATTTCTACTGTGACCAAAGCGTTGTTAAAAACATAAAGAGGACTGACCATTTTTGGGCCCAGCTGTTACAGATTGCAGATCATACGCGGCTGTTGATTTAATTTATTAAATAAAAATAAAACTCAAAGTAAAAGTCAAATATTTTATTCAAATAGGTCTAAAAATCTTCAATTTTTTTAAAGCTACACTAACGCTCTAGTTGGTAATATTTAAGCCCAACTGTATGATGAAATAAAATATGTGTAGCTCATTTGTACCTTTTTATACTAAACTTTCGTCGACCTCAAACTAAAAGATGTGAGGATGATTTACCAACAGAATGGAGAAGATTAGCTCGAGATAGAGATAAGTGGAAGAAACTGGAGGAGGCCTATGTCGAACGACAACCTGACCAATAAAGTGGTTGCTGTTATTTAATTATTATATTATTTACCATAATTTTATTTAATCTAACTTTTTTAATAGATTTAAGAAAACATGTTTAATAAGTAGTATATAAGTTACAATGCATGGTCAGTGAATAAAGGCTTTTATTATTATTATTTTTTTTACAACAGATTTTTGCTCGAGAGCAAGTATCTATAATTATTGCTTTTTGATTTATTATTATTATTATTATACTAAACTTAAGAAACAATCAAAGAAGATAATAATGACAATTTACGAGTCATGAGATCTTTTAGGGGAAGCTTTGGTCCATCAGTGACGTCCACTGATGATGAACTTTAGATCTGCATACATAATATTATGTTATGATTGCCATGGGTTAGGTCATGACAAAAGGGCTGTTCAAATTTCACACACACCTTTTGATCTTGGGCAAATATATAATAAATATCATTTTTCAAATTAAATTAAATTTATCATCAACGCATTACCGTTGTAATAGCACTTCAAAACCCCACAGGGTTAAATATGCCCCAGGCCAGTAATTAACTGTTAAAGACATATTAAATAATAATTTAATGTACTCTTTGATGTTTGACGCGTGCTACTTGAGATTAATGAACCGAACAATTAACAGCCGACCAAATTACGAAGTAGTTACAATATTGCAAAGCTTTGTGGCTTTCATATCAAGATTTGCTAGAAGCACGTTATTATATTAATTATTTGGTTAGTGTTGATAATGGTGAGTAATGTTTAGTTCAAATACTCATTAGCTTAGATCATTATTATACGTCTAAATAGACTATGACAGATGTGAAAACGTCGAAAATATTAAATTTAGAACTAACCTCTATGTTGAGCAATTCACGCATTACATTACAAATCCCCCTCAAGATTCTTGAAAAAACTCAAAAATTCTGAGCGGCACTACAACTGCGCTCGTCAGCCTGCAACTAACTACAACTGCCTTCAGACCGAAACACAGTAATGCTTACACATTACTTGCATTATATGCTTACGCATCACGGCAGAAATAGGCGCCGTTGTGGTACCCATAA
The DNA here is from genome assembly GCA_949711755.1 of Leptidea juvernica. NCBI lineage: Eukaryota > Metazoa > Arthropoda > Insecta > Lepidoptera > Pieridae > Leptidea > Leptidea juvernica. The sequence goes on along the minus strand of CATIXQ010000002.1, from coordinate 13,112,154 downwards.
TCTAGCCGACATCCTGTGCAAAGGAGCCTCCCACTGGTATAAAAACTAAACTATATTTATTTATAATTATTCGACACAGCTTGTGACGTGGTTTCGAGACGTTTGAACATAATTTAAGAAATAATAATAATTATAAGTATATTTATTCAAGAGCATAGATTACATATTTTAATGTATTAGTAACTTTAATAATTATATCTTAAACTTATATTATAATCTTGATTTCATCCGGGTATATGCCTCCTCTATCTTCTTCCACAACTCTCTATTTTTGCTTTTTCCAGCCAGTTTTTACCTGCCACTGTGAGAAGGTCATCACTCCACCTCTGGATTATTTTAGGTCTACCTCGGATTCTGTTACCTGTGGGACCACTCCATATTGTTGCTTTAAAATTTAAGAAATATGATACAACAAAACTCACATAATATCACTCACAAATAGCGTATACAAACAGCGCTAGAAAGGAAATATACAAAAATTATAAATAAAATATGACATGAACGAACAAATTCATATAAAACTAGCCAGATAATACAGAACTTCACAGTTTCATAATCGAAGATAACTGGAAACAATTTTGCCACTTATTGGTAAATAAATCTTTTTGGTATTTTAGTAAATAACTTTAATATTTTTAATTTAAAACTATGTATGGAAGATTTACATTTAAGTAATTCTTATGACTTTAAAGTTTTTCATTTCAATTAAATATTCATGAATAAAAATACGCGTGCATGTTTCGCTTCTTCATCTAAAATGTTAAAATGATAATTTAAAACGCTTATATTGAGTTTTTCTCTAGTGATACTAAAGCAAACTGTAAATTTGTCAAAAAAGAATAACAACTTCAAAATGTCGAACTAAATGTCTATTGAGTAATCTTGCTTATGATATATTACTTAATTTCCTCCTAACTTTTTTCATGAACACTGGAAGAAGTAAGTTTGGATTTCTAACAAATGTTGTGAAATTATTGGAAATATCAGTAGAAGAGGTCTCTACTTCTTTTAAGGGCATCTTAACCTGGTAGGGCTATATTATATAACATTACTTTTTATTTTTAGTAACTTAAGCCAGAAGTTTCATAACAGTTCGTTTCAATTTCAAAACAGATTTATTGTGTACATTGTCTGGGATACTGTTGTAAACAAATAAATAGGTATCTTCCCTGACAAAAGCCTTGCTAATTCAACTTAACACGAGTTTATATTGGTACCTATATATGCCGTATACAATATATGCCGTTATATCACTAAAGGAGTAAAGTAAAGGAATTGAGAGTATTTCTAACAATCTTACGCTAATGACACATTCGTATAATGATTTGGAAACAAAAATTTTCATGTTCTCGCAAGAACTCCCAAAACTTGAATTGGCGCTCACGATTAAAAACCGAGATTTTGGGTATACTCCTACAACTACACTATCAGTCAATGAATACCTCCCAAAACAACATAATCAGTGTCTTACTAAATTATACAATGAGACATTCAATGTTCTTGAAGCAATCCATGATTGACTATATTCTTTTGAAATCAATTCTGTCAGAAATAATTTTAAAGGAATATTTTAAAGGAAAATGTATAAAAATAAAGCTGTTGTATCACGCAACTTAATTTCGGGAAAATTGAAGGGAAGAGCCCAAGAGGACCGGCCTCTTGGTCTCTCGCGCCCACGACGCTGGTCTGATCAAATATCCGAGCAGACTAACCAACCTATCAGCATCGCACTCCACCATGCGACAGACCGAAATAGATGGAGGAACGCTGTAGACGAACTTAAGCGGAGTCACGATCCTCAGCAATGAGGGGACGACTGTGAAGAAAGATCGGGGACAGTGTCAACCGACCATATTGAACTAGTCTGTATTCCAGTTGTGTAAAACAATTTAAAACATCAATTGTACAGAGTCAAGTTTTTATCACAAATGTTACCGTGACAATCATCTATTTTCACGAATGAAATAGTTGATATCGTCGTCTTTTGTGCAAAACAAGCGCAATGCAGCATTCACGATCACATCCAGAGTCTGCCAAAATATTTTACTCAGTTATATTAATGTAATGCTATTTGAATGTGTTATTAATTTAAAAAATTCTGATTAACATTATACTACAATTATAATTGCCGCAGGCAGAGGTGTCCAAACTTTTATAATTGGGTACGTTAATAATCTTTATTTTTTACTTTTTGTTAATGAGAATCAATATTTAATTGTTCTCACTACTTGATACCAATATACGCTTCATGATAGTACAGGATTTTTCCCTTACTTTGTTATTCTTATATATAATTATATATGCTTATAGATATCCTTTCTCTTACAAAAATTCTATATTATAGCTTCAAATGATAAACTATATTAGATACCTCTAATACCTAATAATAGGATAGATTAATAATTTGCTCAACGAAAAGTAACACACTTCTACAGTAAGTTGGAGCTTCATAGATATTAGCAAAGTTCATAACATATGCCACTAATGCATGTTGAGGTAAAGTGGAAATTATCAAACTGAGCAACTGTAAAGTACACCATTTCCACATTAATTCCGTTTGCATAGAGCTATATCAATTGTAAGTTTTAGATTAAATTGTCTCGTAAAGTGAAATAAAACTTTCACAGATGTAGGTACACTTCAAGAAACTTTTGCTGGTGTAGTGTTAAAAATTTCCTCTTTTTACTTTTTTCCTTGTTATTGCTGAGTATTCAATTGATACGAATTTTTAGTGTTTGTCTTTTAGATATTTTGAATGAATGAATTAATGAAAACTTGATTAATAACAAACACAAACCACATAGAATAATATAACTAAAAAAGACTTACAGAGGTAAAATAATTAAGAACTAATAACATAAAAATAAACAAATGACAAACAAAAAACAAATATAGCATGTATTCTTATTAAAAGGAGTTGACTCAGCGTCATGCTACGTTGGTATAATACCAA
>CATIXQ010000002.1:13090599-13108701 GCA_949711755.1 Leptidea juvernica | reverse complement strand
AAAAGGAGTTGACTCAGCGTCATGCTACGTTGGTATAATACCAACACGGTGCTGATTTTCAGCAGCCCCCTGGTGATCCATTGAGTAACTACTATTGTTTAATATTTTTTGTTATATTAAAGGTTACATTTTTTTTAGTACGATGATTTGAAATTTGTTACTACTGTTCAGAATATAGGTACATAAATATTAAAATAATAGCATATTATTAATAGATAGAAATTTGATTTTAATGCTATTTACATTATTATGAAAAGACTAGATACGGACGAAGCTGACCTGAATCTGGCGAATATCTAATTTTTCAATTGCAAATCATGTCAGGATGAACTTTTTTTTTATGAAACTAAACTACCACAATAATGCTTATACATTATCGCTTCACGGCAGAAATTGGCGCCATTACAATAATGGGCAGGGCGCATCAATTACCGTCAGCTGAACGTCCTGCTCGTCTCGTCCCTTATATTCATAAAAAAAAAGGGTTTCAAAAGAAAATACCTCGAGTTGTAACTGTTTGTAATGAAAATATTTGAGACATCAAGAAATATTGGAATTAACAACGTAACTGCATTCACTTATAAAGTTGTTTCTCTGTGGTAATGGTGGGTTATCGTTGATAGAACGATTTCTCATACTTATCTCAAACTTACTGCATTTAAGACTCATTATACTTTGGACCCGAGGTATTGATACATTTACATTAAAAAATAATTTAGAAGTTTATGTTTATACTCACAAAACACATAATTAAACATTTATGTTATAAAATCTAAACCTAAATTTTCCTCAATTTTCCTTCCTAATAGGATTTCTCACAACTACCGTGCCATTGTATTTGCATAAAATATATTTTTAAAAAAGATTGAAATTTATTTTAAATGCGAGATATAAAGATTTTGTGTCATTTAACGAATAATTCGCCGTCCAAATTAAGTTTTAACCTGTCTACTCTCCGGCGTAGAATTTGAGTACCGCCTCCATACATGACATACAGATTGCATGTGCTGCCCTAATTTTATGACTCCTTTGAATGTTACATAAAACCAATGAAATGATGAAACGATTGAAATTACTGTACCAATGAGACTTAACAACATCTAATGTCTTAAAGCTACGAGTGTTATTGTGGTGTCACTCAGAATTTAAGGCCTGCTCTGCATTATATATGACATCTTATCACAAAAAAAGAAAGATCCGTCAATACAGAAATAACTAACTAGTTAGATTGATTGAGATTTGACGACCTGTAGCCGAGTGGTTAGCGATCCTACCTACTAAGCTAGAGGTCCCGGGTTCTAATCCCGGTAGGTGTAAGCATTTATATGATGAATATGGATGTTTGTTTCCGAGTCATGGATGTTTAAATGTATTTATGTATGTTTAAGTAAGTATATTGTATTAAATATACCGTTGTCTTGCAACCCATAACACAGGCTATATGTGTAAAAAGTGTGTCAATATTTATTTATAATAAAAGGATTGTGTGGTTTTATGAAACGACGGAAAAAGTGAAACATTTTTTCACATTTAACTAAAAATTTTTGGAATAATATTCCATAAAGGGTATGAAAATCGCTTTATCAATCTTAATTTCATAATAATAAATAACAACATTTACATTAAACACTGACAAAAACAAAAAAAATAGCGTGGAAAACTGGCACAAATGAGTAATAATCTATTCACTAAACGGTCAGGTGCTGCGAGCTATAGGCGCCGCCCGTCACGCGACATGCAACACACAGACGAAAAAGTTTGAGACAATGTAATAAAAGTTTCACTTCAATAAAGAAGCAGTAATTTTCCCTTTATTTTAATATGGCTAAGTTAAACACATATTTCAGTTAATATATCAGAATGGAACGACTCCCGTAGCGCATCATCTAATTAGATCTCAGAATTAGAGGGTTTACAGAAAAGTAATTTTATACAAAGTTTTGCCGAAATGAGTTTCCGGTTGCATCTGATAAAAACAAGAAAATTAACGTTTATAATCTGAAATCCTTTAAATTCTAAAATGCTACAAAAGGTCTTTTTAATAATAGATTACTATTTTGATTGAATATGAGGATAAAAGAATCTTAAACGAAAATGTTTCTGCAATACCAGTGAGTTTATTGGAAGGTTAATATAAATTATACGAGTATTAAATGCTGACCGCCGACTTTTAGACATCATATTTGATCACTTTCAAGAGTCTCCAATTTGGCTCTGTCTCCTAGGCAACCACGATGGTCAAGTCTATAGACTCATTGTTTGAAAACTAGGCAAGGTCGTAAGAGGGGTATTATGCTTTTATAACACGATCCCAGGAAATGTACAAAACAAATGTATTGCCAAAATCAAAAGAATTGTTAAAAAACATTTGTATGGTAAAGTTTACTATAACATAAATGATTTTCTTAACTATACCACGAAATTTTATTATGCGATACTACGTCATATAAATAATAACTAAATAAAGAAATAAAACGCTGAGTTTCTTGCGTCCGTTCTTTTCAGGTCTGAGAAATACTATTTCGAATGAGTGGTAGTTTTTTGTTGTTCAATAAGCGATTTCAAATCATGTGTTAAATAAAAATATTTTAAATTGAATTGCCGAACAGCGGAGATCCAGCACAAGGTTAAAGTCATCATTATTCAATTTAGCCCATACCACGATTTTTCCTAGAAAGACTTTGATAGAAAATAATAACAACATTTATCCACTATATCTTAAAGCTAGTGTTCCTAATTCGCTTTCAGAATATTCTGGACTGCCGCCAGATTTTCCCTAAAATATTCCAATATATTATTATTCAGGTCAGAGCCTTCACTTAAATTGAAGCAAAAGAGGCTTGTATTACACAGAACATTCCATTTTGATGAAAGTATTAACAATTGATGTCGTAAGCTATTTTTCAAGTTATTATTTACAACCAACTTCAAAGCGAACGTTATATTAGTTTGTTACCTTAGAACCGATCTAAAAGTGTCTTTTCTCTTTCGAAGACGTCCAATGCTGGACAAAGGCCTCCACCAAAGATCTCCAAGAAGATCGGTCTTGCGCTGCCCTCATCAAACAAACGTCATCCGGCGATCTTGACGAGATCTTAGGTCCATCTTGTGGGGGGCCTACCAACAAAGTATACTCCCAACTTCTTTAAGTTGGGAGTATACTTTGTTGGTAGCCTTTGCTGGCAACGCATCTCGTGTCCCTGGTGTTGCGGATATCCATAATCCGTTACACTTGACCCTCATAAATAAAAAAATAAGCATGTAAATTTCTATTGAAAGTTTGTCAAATAAATTTTATTCAATTAGGCTTCAACTAAGCGCCTTAGAATCGTCGCCACAAATAATTCTTGTAACTTACTGAATTTACCATTTATTCGAAAAAAGTTGAGTTCATGAGAAGAACATATAAGAAACTTAACGGCCAGTCTCTTCAATCAAATAAAGTATATTTCACATGGCAGTAATATACATAACAAAATAGTTTGTAAGGTGCTGCATCCAATATATGAGTCATATTTAATTAATGTAAACTATTTCATAAAAAGTAATTAAGAACTAACGTTTGACTATAAATTATGGTATATTGGATGCATTCGTGAACATGATGGCCGTGATTACTATCACAATTAGTTATTGCATCCAACAAATACAATGATTTATTAACTATAACGGGTTGACCTGGCGCCACAAGCAGCACGCGTCCACGAGATGACGCATGGACCAGCCATCGTTCCCCTCGTATATGGTTGAGGAAACGAGACGAACCGGCACACGACGTGCCGCAAGCCTTTTGACTGTCAATTTATATTTAATATGCTAAGATATACATCATAATATTATTTTTTATCTTTTTTTATATAGAAAAAGGGAAGACAAACACGCGTACAGGTTACCTGGTATTAAGTGTATACCGTCACCCACATTCTCTTGCAAGACCAGAGGAATCACAGGAGCGTTACTGGCCTTTAAGGAAGGTGTACGCGCATTTTTTTGAAGGTACCCATGTGGTACGATCCCGGAAACACCGCACAAGGAAGCTCATTCCACAGCTTCGTAATACGTGGAAGAAAGCTTGTTTTTACTATATTGATTTTAATTATCCTGATTTATAATCCTCACTGATGCTTTTGGGCTTCAGTGGCATCGCTTCATAGTTTTCGACGTTCACAGAAAAAAAAGGTGATGAATAGATTGCAGAATATCTTCAAGGTGTTTTTTTTGAAGGTATCTAGCCTCAAGCTAGAATTAGTCTGTACTATGGGTAAAAAAATATAAACATCCATGACACTGAAACAAACCGCCATAATTATCATATAAATTTTTGCACCAAGCGGGATTCTAACCCTGGACCTCTAGCTCAGTGGGCAGGGTTGCAAACCACGGGGCTATAATTACAGAGTCTATATTTATTGAAAAAAAATGGAACTCTAAAAATAACAATAATCTTAACTAGAATTAGATTAATTAATAAGATTATATAAAATTACGGAATTATTTTTATATTTTTTTAGTGCCTTGTATATCTATTGTTTTGGAATAGTGTTTTTGAAGTCAGTTGTTTTTTGTTAATTTTATTAATTTTATTTTTAGTGAATCTGGAGTACACTAACTAATAATTTGTCTAAATATGTGTAGATCTACTAAATTTTGCAATGCAACAATGAACGTAAGCCCAATTGCAATTTGATTACAGAAATTCTGCCACAGATCCCAACCCTTACTTTAAGTCGTTATGGAGTTCGATTGATCACACTCCACTACGACAATTACTTGACCATAACGACGTTACAGTAGGTGACTCAAATATCCGGCTAGAATAAAGAAGATTCGGCTAGTAGTATCGCTAATTTGCTCCTTTGAATTGAAGAGTATATGTCATTCATCCCATAATCAGAACCTAACCAAATTCTCACCAAACTACCTTTGAAGTTTATTATTTGCAATAAAAGTAGAATCCTCGAAATCGGTTGGCGCGATATTGAGTTATTCGTAAATTTGTCGTGCACATACTTGTAGCAAATTTAAGACTTTTGTGATTTTCTTGCCATTGTCAGATCTAGACTAAATTGCAATGGCACAACACGGGAAGCACCAGCATTAAAATAAAGAAAGAATCAAAATTGGTTCACACAGTCGAATGTTCTTAGGTAACAAACATAAAAAAAACATACCGACGAATTGAGAACCTCCCCCTTTTTTGAAGTCGGTTAAAAACAATGTCCTGTGACGTGTCTGTCTGTCTGTCTGTTCGCGATAAACTCAGATACTACTGCACCGATTTTCCATCTGCTTTCACCAATTGATAGCGTGGTTCTCGAGGAAGGTTTTAGTATATAATTTGTTAACCTTTGTATACATTTTCGTATGCATTAACAATATTTGTTGGAGGTGTCGGAAAAAAGTAAGCCGTCTGGAAGCTTTAAATAAAAACGCTGTCTAAGCCCTTTGAGATATAGTAAAATAATGTATGGTGGATTGTACGTATTTTTTTTTATAGGACTATAGATAAGTATACGATGGAATATGTCTATCTCTTAAGGATAGCAAACGATGTCCATTTTAATACAGTAAGAAAATTGACAATTATACAGCGGGTAAGGTAAAAGCTGTCTACATACATACGATATTATTCCTTATCATTTTAAACAAGTTAGATATTTTACTCTTTTACACCATATAAATGTTTAATGAGATACAACCCCCCCCCCCCGGCTGGGTATGGCCTTCTACAAAGAAGGAACGGTAGTGGAAGAGTATGATCATTTAGACATACATTATTCACTAATTAAATAACTTACATCATATATTTTTCTATTGACAGAACAGGGTCTATCGGGTCAGCTAGTTATTATATATATTGTATAAATTTATAACGACGTAACTCGCCCGATCGAGTGGGGTGATCACTAATACAGTCAGTTACTTTCCGGCCGTTGTTACATACGCAGGTGCATTAATTAATAAACCGCTGACCGCTTGCTCACCGTAGCGCAAATCAACTCAATCACCAACCGCGTTGTTAATCTGGCCGTATCCCGCATTTACCTCATCATCAGCCGAAAGACGTCCAAGGCCTCCCCCAAAGATCTCCACTACGATCGGTCCTGCGCTGCCCTCATCAAACGTATTCCGGCGAACTTGAGCAGATCGTCGGTCCATCTTGTAGGAGGCCTACCAACACTGCTCTTCCGGTACCTAATAAATACCAATTGTAAAGTGTAGTGAAAGAATAGTTGCCGGACAAGAGACGATTGAGACTTTAGCAGCGCACGAGCATATCTGCAACACCTGTGATATTCGAGGTTAGTGCGCTTGTTCCTTAAGTCTATCCCTTTTGTTCACTCCTTAACTTAATATCGCAACTTCACAACAACAGTCCAATATAAACGCCACAAACTACTGAACTAGGTTACTACCAGTGTGAAATATATTAAATTAACAGATTACATCAATTATTTATTGAAGTAAGCGTTACTTTGCGGAAATCCATAATTATCCAAATGTTTTAAGTTTTCTTATGTGTTGCAGTCTCATGCCAGAGTTTGGTGAGTCAACATCTCCTGAGGATGCCTCGTGTGGTTCGCATCCACACGTTCCGAGTTGTTTAAAGACGTTAAATATTGGCGGAATTAACACTTAATAACACTTAAAACATTTGTATACATCAATTATTGCAAAATCTTTGTAAAATAATTTCTATGTACATTTACAGGACAACATTTTAATAAGAATGGAAATTCAAAATATTCATTTAAAACAACTATGTATCGAATAAAGTTAAATTAAGGTTGTATAGAACAATGCAGATCGCAATTCAGAGGAAACCGCAGACCACAGTTTGCTGAAGTTTGAACACTGTGTCAATACAGTAGGAAGTACTTACTTTGTATTATGTCAGTATGTAAAAATATATATTTTTTAGGTTTTAGTTACTGAAATACTAAGTCAAAAACAAAATCACACAAAATGTATCTATGTTCTTTTGAATGCAACACTTAGAGCGTATTCGCACTACTTCCGATCCGAAGTAGTCGTAGAACTATTTCTAATGTAGTTTACGCACTAGATCCGGCTTCCGTCATCCGATTTCTTTCCGTCAGCCGTTTGAAATTGTTCTGCGATTACACCGAACCGTATTTTAACGGGTACAGATCGGATTGGGATTGGAAGTTGAAAGAGTTAGTTATTTTATTACTTTGCAATTGTCCATTACTTTTTTATATAAAATGAGGACAAATGAGCCTACCGGTCACCTGGTGTTAAGTGCCACCGCCCTCATTCTCTTGCAACACCAGAGAAATCACAGGAGCGTTGGTTGCTGGCCTTTAAGGAACCCAGAAAGGTACCCTAATGTATCATCCCGGAAACACAGCACAAGGAAGCTCATTCCCACAGCTTGGTCATGGAAAAATGCCATAGATCCAGATCGTGGAGATGATTTCCTATTTTGGTGCGTGTCATGCAAAGGTGGAATTCGGCGGTAGGAATCATGTTAAACAGCTCTTCAGAACACTCCCCGTGATAAATGTGTTATAAGACACACAATAATAATTGCGTTCTGATGGAACAATATCACAACATGCCACTCTGACACAATTGAGGTGTACCAAAATAATGTATTGTTCAACTATCCATTTCAACCAGCCCATCTTGTTGTTTTTCTAAACTTGCAGTGTATAGAAGTATTGGGAGCCGGATGTTTAACAGAGGAATCAATGCAAGAAGTGCTTCGTATTCTTAACAAACTGTTAACCAAACATTTCGAACGCGCAACAGAACGTAGAAAGAAACGTGCCGATGAGGACTATGACGAAGTGAGTCTAAAACATGTCACATAACACTCAAACCAAAACAAACAAAAGAGTTGAATATATGTTAGAGCGAGACAATGTTTGCCGCCATTATTTTTAGTGCAATGCCATACATATTCGAGTTTATTAGTGCGCCAGGCCGATGGGCAGTGTGTCGACTGTCTAGAGTTCAGTTGAATTTCAAAGCAAGTGAAGATGGAGAAGTACGAAAAAATTAAAGATAAAATTGAGTGAAGTTATACTGAAAGTGGTGAAAATAAATTGTCTATGAATTGAACTAGCTCATTTGAAATATCTGAATCATCGACCGGTTGTTTGAACTGGTCAGTTAATTCAACACTCATCCCTATAGGTTTCAGCCGAGACGCGTGTAAATGAACAACAGCACATAATTACTTTGCCTTGTATTAAGTACCTATTAAGCCGTTTCAAAAGATGTTATCAATACTGGAGGACGAAAAAATTATTACTATATTTTTTTTACTACAAATAGCGGACGGAAATTAAGCCAGTTTAAAAGTTCTATACAGATTTTTTTAATAGTCGTATTTTTTCCTCTCATACGACTCATACGACTTGTGTCACATATGTACTAGTTAGTAGGCAACATTTCTATTTATATAATCAAAAGTAGACAAGTAGGTAGGTTAAGTAGGTCAATTAATGCGGCAAGGCTAAGTAGAGAAGAAGAAGGTTAAACTTATTATCAACAAATACGTACACATTAGGAAATTGACTGGAGATGTCGCTATTTCAGTTTTAAACAATTTTTTATTTTATCAACTGTAAAGTAGATCCTGTAGATGAAGCCACAACCTGAGAGTTGAACAAAAATATATCAAGATTAATGAACTTTATGTCACTCGAACGGTTGGTTCAGTGGAAGAGCGATTGCATGGAACTGTTATGGGTCTCTTTTGAGTTCGCTTTTTAAAAAAAACATTTATTTAACACAAAGAAATATAATATATTATAAGGAATATGAAGACTTGATTATACAATAATAGTTTTAGAGACCCTTGGGCAGAACCGTAACTTATGAGAAGCGAGCACGAACTAACTACCCGCGCGCAGCTAGGGCTATATAACTGATTCAATAATGCTGTTGGCTGATATGTCAAATGTTGATTTAAAAGTGTGGCACTTGAGTATCTTGCCACTTCTTCTCATTAAAGCTCAAGATTTTACAAAGTGGTGGTAAATGTAAAAAGAAAAGAAAATTAGACATTCCGTGTCAGAGAAGTTCTTTCAATTCCTAAAATTCGTAATTTTATGATAATAAAATATATCAATATTACAGGTTGTGGAGGAGCAACTTGCTGATGAAGATAATGATGATGTGTATGGCCTGTCCCGTGTAGCGGATGTCCTTCACTCACTGATGTCTGCTTACCGTGAGACATTCTTCCCCCACTTTGACTCTCTCCTGCCACATCTGGTGCAGCTGCTGGATGCAGGTCGACCATATGCTGACCGACAATGGGCAATTTTTATCTTTGATGACGTCATTGAATTTGGAGGTATGTAGCTAGATGAAAGATATATATTCGCAAACATAATTAGTGTGAAGACCACTGTCGTCTTAGCAATACAGCAATAGTTCCAGTGGGAGGCTCCTTTGCACAGGATGCCGGCTAGATTATGGGTAGGTACCACAACGGCGTTGTTTTCTGCCGTGAAGCAGTAATGTGTAGCATTATTGTGTTTCGGTCTGAAGAGCGCCAGAGCTAATAAAATTACAGGGCAAACAAGACTCCAGGAGACGAGCGCAATTGTGGTGCCGATCAGAATTTTTGGTATTTTCAAGAATCCTGAGCCGCACTACGTTGTAATGGGCAGGGCGTATCAATTACCATCAGCTGAACGTCCTGCTCTTCTCGTCCCTTATTCATATAAAAAAAAAGGTTCAGCGGTATGAAAGACATTTAATCCGGCCCATGTTTATAGCCCAACTGGTTCAAGCAGTTTTCCCTCACTATTTCACAATTATTCGTTTCACGACGCGTTAATTTGCTAGTTGCGGAAATGAAATTATTTTATTTGCAAGAAACAGTGTACTTAAGATGTTAACATATTATTAATGATCATAGGTCATATAATCCGGATATGTTTCGTCAATTGACATGCAAAATATTTTATCGAGTTGTCTACATAATGTAACGTTATTGATCCATTAAGAATATCTACTATCCTTTTTGTGAAATTCCGTGGAGGCATCGTTCGCTGATAAATAGCTTGCGAGCGGCCGACCCCGCAAATTTAAAATAAAGAGAGACAGCGTGATAGGAGAAGGAATATGATAGCGGTGTTAACAATTTGTAATACCAATACATATTGCAATAACTAAATTATTGTTGTTTTAAGTTGTTGCAGTAAACTTAATTATGTTTACATACTATCTTAACTGTTTCTTATATATTTACAGGACCGGCATGTGCCAAATATGAAGACATATTCCTTGAGCCAATGCTTAACAGCCTGTACGATCGCGAGCCTGAAGTACGTCAAGCGGCTGCATATGGCTGTGGAGTATTAGCACAGTTCGGAGGCGCACACTTTGCGGGAGCTTGTGCGAGAGCTGTGCCCCTTTTAGCTATACTAATCTCTGAACCAGACTCGAGATCCGTTGAGAACCTAAATGCTACCGAGAACGCTATTTCTGCAGTCACAAAGATAATCAAATACAATCATACACATATTAATCGGGATGAAATTATCAGGCATTGGTAAGTGTGTATCAATTGAATTTAATACTAAACTAAGTCTGGTTCTCTTAGAAACAATATTTTTTTATTTATTTAATTTTCCTAGTGTAATTATAGGCCCGACGTACTATTCAAATTCAAATATTTTTATTCAAAATAGGATGTGACATCACTTATTAAAGTCAAAAAAACTACCACCCATTCCAAAACGAATGCCTTAGAGACCTGAGAAGAATGGGCGCAACAAACTCAGCGGGCTTTTTTTTCATCAAAAAATATGTTTACAAATTAAAATTGTACAATTATTAAACTTATTATTTAATAGCCTGAGGGTGGTCGCTCCATTCCCAATTTATGGTATCATTAAGAAAGTCATTTACACCACACAAACGTTTTTTGAATAGGGTAATTTTGTTTGAACATTTTCTGGGATCTTGTTGTTAAAGCATATACATCGCCCCACAAAAGACTTACTAACTCGACTTAGCCGAGTAGTAAACATTATAAGCTTATGTCTGTTCCTGGTGTTAACATTATGGTTATGACATATTCTAGAAAATTCACTTATGTGCCTATGAACTTACATTACATTATCAAGAATATATTGAGGAGCAACAGTTCTAGATGTTTATTTATTTGAATTTTGCTCTCAATGATTTTAGGACCCAAGTGTATAGGACCTATCTTGGAGCAGTTTAATTGAATGTGCTTGAATATAATGAGATAAATAAGGAGCCAGTTCACTTCTCGTATTTGTAGCAAAGATATTGAACACATCCACAAAAAATATACTAAAAGTCACAAAACAATAACTATCTTTTGACTTTGAAAGCAGAAAGAAAGAAAAAACATTTATTTTACCTTTGGACCTCGTAGTGTATACATATCTATATAACAATCAAACTATTAATTATTATGTATCACTTATTAAATGCTGTATGTAGATTTTAGGTAATTTTTATCTACCCTCCATGAGCCAACATGAGCATTTCGAATTACGCACAATGAAAATAATGTAAAAGAATATATAATCTTATTTCTTGTCACTAATATTAGAAGTAATAAATATGCATATTAAAAATTTTTGTGGGAATGATTAAGTAGCGGCTCAATTTTTTCTTTTTAATCCCCATTTTAAGCATTTATATGAGTGATTTAATTCCGTTACAACTCAAAATTTGCAGGTAAAGTAAAATTCAATTTGCCATTTTATACCCCCTTTTTTAGTTGAAAAAAGAAAAACTTTACAGTTTATCCTCGTCGTCACTTGTAATGTGCACTTATTAAATAATACCTTAATGTCAATATTATACAGTAAGACTGTACCCGGGGACGTCCGCTCCCGACGAACGACTGCTAAGAAGTGAGTGGCCGTTGCGTTGCGCATTTCATAAATAGCTTCAATGTCACTGTCGATGTCATGACAGTGACAATGATTATTTAACACATACCCAATTCAGACTAGATGTCAAGATACATTTATATAATTACTAGCTTAGTCAGCAAACGTTGTATTGCCATATAAAGTAAAAAAAAATATTTTGGGGTATAAAAAGAAGAGATGCAACCGATTCTCAGATGTACCAAATTTATCGTACTACAATTATTGTATTCGATTGTCATCTTGCAACGCTATAGCGGATTTGTGGATGGAACAGAAAAATATAAGAATCGCGATACAAAAATAGTTGTAGATCGTAGAAGGGCTAAAATATGAAGTTGTATCTATTCTTTAATGCTGAATCATAATAAAATTAAATTAAAACAAATTGTCAAAAAAAATTAGGGGTGGGACTACCCTTAACATTTAGGGGGATGAAAAATAGATGTCGTTCAATGCTCAGACCTACCCAATATGCACACAAAATTTCATGAGAATCGGTCAAGCCGTTTCGGAGGAGTTTAACATCGAACACCGCGATACGAGAATTTTATATATTAGATTAATGCGTAATAAATACTATTAAATAGATATGTATACACTACAGACTTCAACTACTCAGCTTAGTTTGCATGTGGAGTGGTTCCGTTGTGCTAAGCGTGTGTGCGCGTGCAGGCTCACCTGGCTGCCCGTGGTGGAGGACACGGACGAGGCGCCGCACGTGTACTCGCTGCTGTGCGAGCTGTGCGCCGCCGCGGGTGTTGGCCGTCATCGGCGAAGCCTTGGCACCGCGACGCCGTGCCCCGCGACCACGCCGTGCACGGCCAGATGGTGGAGCTGATGGCCAGATACAGGTACACACCACCCCCGAGACACAAACATCACATATTAAGGAATTCGTGTTTAAACATTATATTGTATTCCATACAGTGGGGCTGCCATTTTTTGTCAGTCCGTTGATATGAATCATGTGATCAGTTTTGTGGTCTTATCTCAATTTCGAGATGATTGTGGTTCGGAACAGTTTTCTGGAAAAATCCATATAGGGTAATTATCATTATTAAATGTTGGGTTGAGCAGGTTATCAACTGTAAAGTAGATCCTGTAGATAGAGCTACAATCTGAGAGTTGAACAAGCCATAGCAAAATTTACCATGTGGCACCAAGCGGCTTGCACAGTTAGTAAGAGCACTTGGTTTTGTGAGCACACAAAATATTTAAAAATTTTATAATAGTAGGGCAGCCAGTTTGGAATACTCATTCTTGGTTTTTGTTGTTACAACTAAATCCTTAATTAAGGATTCGCTTAGTATATCATTATTGCAGAGCATTATTGAGTAAAGATCCTAGATTTAGGATGAAGTACGTACCTGGATGTAACAAGCAAATAATAATACTGTGCATTACCGAGATCACAATATCCATAAACTGTTAGGAATAAAAAGGAAGTAAACAAAAACCGTCAAACGACGGTTTGTTGCAAGATTTCAAGTTCGTAAATCACGGTTGTGATCATAGCACATAGTTTGTAAGTTTTGCGTTAGTAATTTAAGTGCTGAAGTTAAGTGGTAATTGAGTGTTGAATATGAGTCATTTTAAGAAAACATGGTGATTTATATTTGATTGTGTGTATCATAAAGAGTGGGTAACCTTTTTACCTGCGAACAGGGGGAATCAAGACCGATGAGAAAAACACATATTTTTGAGTTTTTTAGACATAATTCGACTGCAAAAGCCATACTGAACGGAGATCATATAAACATTAATACGTGAGTAACATTTTTAGTTAAAAGATTCCTTAATTTTTAAAAAGATAAAAGAGAGATACTATCAAATTAGCCGCAATATAAATATAAGTATAATGTGTAAAAATTTAATAGCTATTGAAACTAGTAACTTCAAATTATCATTCTTTGAACAAAGGCCAAGTTTATTCACCATGTTCTACTGCTTTTCAAATTGCCCGCGTAATTGGATTGCTTATCCCTTTTTGGGTATACACGAATAGCAATTCCAGTTGATGCTTCATCCTAGATCCTTAGTTAATCTGAATCAAGCACACTCGATGCACTATGCCAATGCATATATACATAAGCCACAAAATGTACTTCATGACAAAATTCATTATACGCGTGTGTACATAAAGTTTGGATTACAATTTTATCAATATGTCAAATTTGTTTTTTATGACGGAGACGCTCTGATATTTTTGAATTTTTCTCTCTATGTGTAATATACTATACCTATAACTCAAGAGTTATTAGGAATTATAAGCGTAAAAATTATCAATATATATGATAAGAGTTTGTGTGTGTGTGTATGTTTGTTACTTCTTCGTGCAAAAACGTCTGAATGGATTTTAATGAAACTCTACAATAATATAGCTTACACATCAGAATAGCACATAGGATATAATTTATAAAGGTAAAGTGTGAATTATCCAAAAAATAACGATAAGTGTCAAATGAGTTGGAAAAAAAGCTATTCTGGCGTGGTCCGCAAAAACCGTTCGAGTTACACGTATATTTAATGTATAGTGGAAATGTTTCTTCTAAATAGTCCTACAAAAAGAAATACAATAAAAAATTCTAAATTATTTCTAACGCACAAATTTTGGTGGTAAGAAATTGATCATTACGATATAAAAATATATACGTTTTTCGCATCATTACCAGATACAAAATTACCAAAAAGATACCAAATACCTTTAACGTAGATTATCTTTTATACTTTATTATTTGAACAAATATTTGAATAGCATGTTGTGAAAGATGTAAATTTTAACATATTTTTCATAATACATATATTCAAAGATGATCGGTTCTTAGAAGTAAACACAATTGAACAGCCAAAGGCAGAACTCTATGCATAAAGAATGAGAATGGAGATGAGTTGTGGCACTTGGTTGCTTACTTTGATTTTTAAACTTTTTTATTCAGTTTTGCTTGTCTTGGAACACGTTAACAAAACACGCTCTTTTAAGTTAAAAAAAATTCAGCAATTTTATCAGATATCAATATAATATTTATTTTATTTATTTATTTATTCAATGAAAAAAATTATCTTAATATATATAATAATAGAGACATACTCCCAAATCCTCAAAGGTTTATGTGCGAGCGGTAAGTTCGCATTACAATTACTATTTTCTTACTTAAGACTTAATATAACATATAGTAGTAATATTAAAAATATACATCATAGGTATTTCTGGTTATTAGCTTCTAGATAGATTTTTTTTTAGCTTTACTTTGAAATTTTTCTTTTCTAGAAATATATCTATTAGATCATCAGGTAGTATTTAATAACCAAGGTATTACATAGGTAAGGTAATTACGGTAATGTTCTAGATTGTGTGAATGTGATAAGGGACTTGGGCGTCATCTTTGACTCGGATTTATCCTTCAAAAGCCATTACGATGATATTTGTTCAAAGGCAAATAGGATGTTAAGCTTTGTTATTAGAATCGCCAGACCATTTAAACATGAAAACTCCTGGATACTATTGTACAAAGGTTTAGTGAGAAGTATCCTGGAGTATTGCTCAGTGATTTGGTCTCCAATTTATAATGTTCACCGTGATAGAATAGAGTCAATTCAGCGGCGGTTTGTAAGAGTTCTCTGTAGCAGGTTGGGTGTTAGATGTAAAATTCCCGAATACTCTGAGCGCTTACGTAAATTTAACTTGCATAGTCTTGATAAACGGAGATGGGTATCTGATATGTGCGTCTTACATAACATTGCGAATGATTTTATGGATAGTCATCTATTAAGTTTGATAAACTTTAAAGTTCCAACACGATCTGTGCGTATTCCATGTTTATTTTCGATCAATTCCTCAAATAATAATGTATCACATAACAACCCGATTATGAGAATTTAACGAAGTGTTTGCTGATTTTGATTTATTCTTTACAAAGGTAAACATTTTTTAAAATACTCTTTATAAAACTTTCTAGCTTACGTAAAATAATTTAATGTTTAACTAAATTTCGTTATACTGTAATTACTATTGTGTCCACTTATTATTTTTTTATTTCGTTTTACTGTATTTGGTGAATGATGTGTACAATTTTAATTGGATCTCAGGATCATAAAAATATGCTGTACTTGTTATTAGATGATAGTTTTATCTTGTTATCTGTTATTGCACCTACTTGTAAATAAATATTTAAATAGTTACAGGTTCTTTTACCATATACGTTGTTATATTTAGGTAGACAAAATAAAGACAAAATAGAGACCGTCATTTATATATTCTATAGAATCAATTTAATCAGTTCAAAATAACTTGACCGAAAATATAAATTTCAGCATTTGTAAATTAGGCTCTAGGCACTTAACAAGCTATTAACATTGATTGAAGGGAAACAATTATCGTAGGCACACTTAGATAATTAATTTTTCTAGACAGACTGTGACAGCTGTGAACAGGTCGAAAGAATAGCAGCGAACTGTTAACCTCTATTTTCAGCAAGTAGGCTAAAATAAAAATTAACATACAAATCGTGATTTTAAGACTAAAGTAATAAGCCTGGCCTGTTGTCATGCGTTGCTTAACAACAAAAGGCTCCATCTGGATGTATAAATTATCTTAGTTTTGACACAATGTTCTTCTTATTAAGACTTAATTGATATTATCTTAATATATATATCTCTTCTGTGCGTCTGTTGTAACTGAACTCCTCCTAAACGGCTGGACCGATATTAATGAAACTTTCTATGTGTTTTCAGGTGGATTCAATAATGTTTTAGATCCACAATTGAAATACCTCCTAAACAGCTGGACCGATTTTGATGATTGTTTGTGTTCCAGTGAATTTGAGATTGGCTTAGATTCTCAGTTCCGTCCATATTATATACTTCTCTTGCTCATGTGTATGTTAGTGAACTTCTCCTAACGGCAGGACCGATTTTTCAAATTTAAGACGTGTGTACAAGACAACGTCTGTCGGGTCCACTAGTTGATTATATATTACATGTTTATTGTATAAATCACCAACTCAAAAAGCATTATACACGTATATTTCTTTTTTTTTACTTTTTGGTGCATGATGCTAGTTGGATGTCAAGATACCACAGCGTTCCCTTGTTCTGCTGTCAAGCTGGGAGGCAATTTTAGAGAGACGAGAGCTGGAATGCAATGAAAATTAGTCTAAAAATTAACCCCCCTATATGCACAAAATCACCCCAATGTTAATTGAAATATTCAATTTATTGAATAAGCTCTAAGAGCGGTAATGTATGGACCGTTGGGAGGAATACGCGGGGAGGTGAGGTGCGGGCGGGGAGTTATTTTTGACACAATGTGCGTAGAAATGTGATGGAACACTACTTCTAGTTTGTGTTGTATTCTGAGATAATAAATAGGTAAGAAAAATTAATGGTGCTTTTAAGTTTCCATGCATACTGAGGGGCGCTCGTGGGGTTTATCACCATCATTTAAACGTCAAACTAGCCTGAATGTTGTATACCACATAAATTAAAACATTAAACAGCCTATAGAACAAATTATTCCCGTTACATCAAATTAAATATTAAATATTTTCTTATTTTGTACTTCTTTAAAATTCATGAAATCTTTAACTCTGTCAATATGATATGTAAATATCAGTTTTATGTAGTAACGCCTCTAACAGTTATGAGGGTCGCAACAGGATCCAATACATATTTAAGTTACGTTTAAATATTCAATATCTATCGACCCATCGAGTATTGCCACGTAATATCGGATTCATAATATCAACGGAAGCCAAGTGTTCAATCTAACAACTAAGTTTCGATATTACAAAGTTATTCTGCAACAAAATGCTATTTCGAATGGTTTAACCCAGTTCTATTATCTGTTATTAACTTCTATATTTATAGAGGTAATATAGGTTCTGTATAGTTTGACATTACAAAGAGGACTTTAGGGAAACAATACCAACATTCCAATAAGTATACGACAGATCCTGAAAACTTAATATTGCCAACTGAAAGTAATCTTTTCCCCAGACATCAGCGGACTTCAAATGTGTTTGCACTTCTTTGTTCGATATTCATTCGGAGACATCATCATCATAATATATGTATATTAGAACTAGAATAGATGTACTTCATAAATATAGAATTTTTGAAGTGAGAAATACTTTAGGTTTTGTGCAGATTAAATAATATTGAACCGTTACGCTCGGCTTTTAACGCTCGTTCTGGTAAAGACGGC
>CATIXQ010000002.1:13074001-13090099 GCA_949711755.1 Leptidea juvernica | reverse complement strand
TTTCTCAATGCGAGTTCAATGTGAATCCGGCAATAAACCGCTTAAAGAATTATTGCTGATTTTATCACTAAAGGTTTTTGTGATAGGTTTCTTAGATTTGCTCAAGCCTCGTAAAATAAGATTTATAGCAGGCCTCTCTGAAAGTTTTGCGAATGAAAGTTTTTATGTATGAAGCCTTGGCTACTTATAATTATTAAAAAATATGTGATATTATTTACGAGTAAGAATACCATCGTTCAAATTTCAAATATATTTTTTTTTGAGAGATAAATTGAATTATCGTGTTTCTTTGAAAAACGGATCTGCGTTGGGAACATTATTTCACTATTATGTAATAAAGTTATATGCGTATACAGTAATATAATATGTAGATAAAATAGTATACTACGCTCATAAGATTATGACGTGGTAACACTTAGTAACACTACGTCACGCGTGAAATGCATGCTAACATGAGACAATGAAATTTTGTTTAAACAATTGAAATGTAATTATTTGGCAATATGATTAAACGTCTAATTTATTATTTTGTTAATTTAATGTGGCAGTTACCTGAATACGTTATGCTGTTAGACGTAGACAGTTTTTCACTGAACACATTGTTATGCGTGGCGTTGTATTCAAAGCGCGGTCGGAACACAAATGAATGAAAACTTTGCCCAATTTGGTCATTCGGAAGGATTTCCTTAGAGAAGAACGAGCAAGTAACTCTAAGGTTGCTCTTTTCAAAACAGAATGGCATTAAAAGTTCTTATTTTCAATTAAATTTACAAATCATTTCAATTACAATATATGCAAATCACTTTGCATCACGCAACAAAAATAATCAAACGTCAATTACTAAATGCGTTACAAGAGTAAGTCAAAAAAATGTAAATTAATAAGTAAAAACATAGATATAGTTATTGAATACATATATATATTATGACAATACAGTATATATGCATCAATCCACAAATACCGTAACTAAAATATAGGCATTATGCGAGTATTTTATCACATATTTTATATAATAACTTTAATTTAAAAAAATAACGAAAATAAAAATCCTGAAATTCCGGCTGAATTGACCCAATATAGCCTACATATTGAAAAGCGTTCTAAGCCATTTAGGGCGGTACGCGTTTATTTTAAACCCATGTTTAATCGACTCCATTCACCCACAGCATTATGTTTTTGTTGGAATTGGAATGGTGTGAGGAAAAAGATGATTGGAGCTGATGACTTCCTTTCTCAGGAACACTATACTTAGCATTACCAAGCCCAGATTCTCATGCAAGAATGGGTGCTCTCCTAAGTATGATTGTACGTGTTGAACAAATCATACAAGATTTTATGACGATACGTCATTCGAACGGTTAGCTCAGTTGGTTAGAGCACTGGCGCGGAACGTTCGAGTACCGCATCGTTCATAAAATTTTGTTTTTCAAATTAAATTGACATAGTACCAAAATTATTTATCTGAACTACATTCCCGCCCCTAGTTGACAGTGTGATTTGGAATCGTGTCAATGGCGTGACTCTGTACCTACATTAGTATTTTACAGGATGACTGACTTTAAAGTATTCCAATCATGCAAAAATTACTTATACGACTACATATATATATATGTGGCTAATTTTACTCTTCTTACAATCGAGTCCTTATGCAAACATCTGCAATGTTCCCACTGACTATTATTAGTTATATATATATACAACCAACCATTATGCAACCAACATTGCAGATGGTTGCATAAGGACTCGAGTGTAAGAAGAGTAAAATTAGCCACATTCTAGGTTGGCCGAGCGCCAACGACCTAGAACAACTGTAGAGTCTCTAGACTCGCCCTTACATAAAGTACTGTTCCACGTCGTGGATTAAGGCTAACCCACACAGAATTAGCGCACACCAATTAAATAAAATAATCTAGATTTTTTCTTCTCAACTTTAATTTAAGTTATTCTAGTTTTACATTGAATTATATCAGCAACTTAGTTTTCTAACCAAGATTTATAAATAATAATTTTAAGCTATTTTCATTATTTGCCTTCCACATATGTCTGTCGAATCAATATTATTTTAATAAGGCATTAAAAAGTATCTAGCCGTACTTATGAAATACACAAGATACAACACTAGTTTACATATAACTAATATTTTAGAGCATGAAATTACATTAAAGAGTTGTTCCATACATACATATTGAATAGCCTTTAAATTCAATGTTGGTAGAAGCGAAATACCACTGGCGGGATACAATTAATATGAAAGAGGAGAACGCCTTATAGAATAAGCAATAAAAAATATATCAAATAAATACTCTTTTGGAACCATTAGCGGTAGTAGATCAAGTTCCCTGAGAAACTATTTGCTCAGTTCTTTCGTATAGAATCCTACTAATATTATAAATGTGAAAGTTTGTATGTCTGGATGTATGTTTGTACTCCTTTAAAGCAAAAACTACTGACTGGATTTTGATGAAACTTTACAATAATATAGCTTATTCACGCCAGAATAACACATAGGCTATAGTTTTTAAAACTATAATGTTCCATTCCGAATAGCAAAATTATTTCAAAACATTGAAATATTGATGAATAAATAAAATACTTTCTCTCTTTTTAATCTCTGGATCTACTGAAATGATTTTAAAATTTTTCTTACACCTAGAGTGCCACATTTTTTGTGAATGTCTTATGCTATATTAGAGTCTGAGAATAAACGGTCAAACACTGAAAACAATTTATATGGCAAAACAATGTTTGCCGGGTCAACTAGTGATAGATAATTGTACGATTATTCCGCGCGGTGTTATCACCTCCTTATGAAACAGCCATTACAACCTTCGCTTAGATCTAGATGTCCACTTACACGGAACGCAAAAATATTCTTTGATCATACTTTCTTTCTCTTTTCTGCGGTTACTTTGTACGCGTGATGAGTTCTCTCGTCTTAGAAGTAAAATCATAATGAAAACGCGTGTTGCAAGCTAAGTGCTGCGTTGTGTGTTTGTATAATATTTCCATAGAAAATTCGTGTCTGTTTAAATAATATTATGTGTCTCTTAGTTTGCCTTCTTGAATTAAATGTAATATAAATTAAAAGGTAAGCAATTAGTTTATTTAAGGTTTTGTTTATTTTTGTGACATAAACAAATGGTATTAGTAATGGAAATTGAAATATTTTTATTCAATATAGGATGTGACATCACTTATTGAAAGTCAAAAACCACCACCCGTTCACAAAAAGAATGCCTCAGACCTGAGAAGAACGAGCGCAACAACTCAGCAGGTTTTTTCATAAAAAAAATATGGTTACAAGGTAATATCGTACAATTAAACTTATTATTTAATAGTATATTAAAACTAATTATTTTATAATAAGAATAAGCCTATTCGCCAATCTTTCTATATGGAATCATTTGCAATCATTTCCCTTTGCAATTTGGAATCCAGAGTAATGCCAAGAAATATAGCAGATTCCACCGGTTTTATCACCTCTCCGTTTAACAAAACGAATTTTTTTTCTAAAATTTTGACATTTGGAACGGTAAATTTTATATACTTCGTTTTCTTGCGTTTAACAATAGGTTATTAGGGCTAAATCAGTACACGATGTCAGATAGAATATCGTTTACTTCGTCATACATAACTTGGTTTCTTTTCACTTTGAATATCAGTGAAGTGTCGTTCGCAACCAATACTACATTATGTTTTTTTCTATAATATTAGGAAGATCATTTATATAGATAAAGAAGAGGAACGGTCCAAGATTATAATAGATGAGATACTAATGTAATAATAATAATTATAATTTGATTTCAGGCTACAATGCCCATAACATAAATACTTTATAGTCTAACATACATATTTATTTAAGTTCAATCTATGTTACAGTTCCGCGGCGATGTGATGCGCAGGTTCGGAATTTTCCGGCGGTCGTGACGTCAGCGATACTTGCGGAACACGAGCCCCTTCGGATACAAAAGTGAAGACATAACATATTGCAACAACTATTGGTAAACGGCGTGAAAGTACATCAGTTCGTAAAGCGATGATTCAAGCAGCTCCGCATTTCTCGCTGTCACTTGCTAAGTAACCCTATAATTAGGATCACTTTATTGTCCGTCAATCCAGTCAGAACTTTTTCCTTCTGAGGTACGGAACTCTAAAAACCAATACATCGATATCCAATCAGGCACGAAGAAGAATAGAAGAAAACTTTTTAATTTTAAGTTAGACTTTATCAAGCGAATGATTAACTGCTATAATTTTTCATATTTCATCGTAAAATCTGAGTAATTTGGGCTTAACTTTCTTTGACTCGGCGACAAAATTTTTTGAGTCGAAATCTTTATCAATACTAAGTTATACTTAATACAATAAGTTATTAACTGTTGGCAATTTTTCAAAATTTCTAATCTGTGATCACTTTATATCATATTATTCTATTGTAAAATGATTTTGTAATAAGGGATGAGACGAGCAGGACGTTCAGATGGTAATTGATACGCCCTACCCATTACAATGCAGTGCCGCTCAGGATTCTTGAAAAACCCAAATTCTGAGCGGCACAACAATTGCGCTCGACACCTTGACACATAACATGTTACGTTAGTCTCATTTGCCGAGTTATTTCACTTGCTACGGCGCCCATCAGACCGAACACAGTAATGTTTACACATTTCTGCTTCACGGCAGAAATAGGCAAGGAGTCTCCCACTGGAAATGAAATTAGGGTTTACTTTCTTAGGTTCAGCGACAAAGTTTTGACATTTTATCTGAAATATTATGAGACCTTTAACTTCCTGACTTAATTAGATTCATCATATGATGTGGTTATTATAACATTTAAATGGGAAATACTTATTTTAGAATTGATCTTTTCAACATAGATAATATAATAAAGTCATTAGTATGTCTACCTTGACTGAAATATCTGTTCATCATTTGAAAGCCTGGTAAAGGTTATCATATTTAAAGAAAAATCCCCGTCATTTATGTTACAAAAAGCAATTCTAAGATAACCCACGAAATTTCTTTCTTAAGGGACATCTGCCTCGAGGTAGGCGAAGCCACCAGCAGCTAACAGATATAGATGCGCCGAGTTTACATGGTGAGATGTGGAGAAAATCTTTGCACTGGATAATTCTTGTTCAAGACGCAGATATAGGTTGACCGCGCGTCCGGCGTGTCGTACGCGGTTAAGGTGAGTTGGTGTGTGTTTGTGATGTATTTCTCGGATAGATGGAAGATGTTTACGTTTTTGTGAGAGGGATATAAATAAAAAAATCAGTATTGATTTTAATCAAATTCTCCATTACAAATAGTGGCAGGATCCTCCTTTTAGGGATATAAAGAATTCTTGTGCCTGGAGGCTCCGCTCTTTCTTAGCCTTAAAATAACATACTTAGAGAGCATTATGAAATATGATAAAACGTGTGTGGGTGTGTTTTAGCGTATGTATTGTAAGAGCAACTCAGTAATATCATAATTTAGTGGTAATATGGTTGACTGGCTCAAACTGGGCAAATAATGACAAAAGCAACTCGCAGTCCAAATGTTCGCTGAATACAAAAATAATTAAGAAAATAACATTACAAGATATTTCCTGAACTGACAAAAATATCTCCCGACAACGTTCATGAACCTTGCTCACAAAACATTCACTAATACCAATTAATTATCAGTACTGTAAAATAAAATATCTTGAACAATTCCATTTCCGTTTGTAAAGAATATTAAACTAATAACATCGTAAACTTGAAGATGTAACGAAGTTAAACACGATGTTAACTTTTAACGAGCTCACTTAAATTAAATGGGCGCTCTTCCTATGTGTGTATAAAGTAAAATAAGATAATATAAATTTAGTGACACATGTCCTTATTTTACAAACACTCACATAGCAGTGTGAGGCTCCTTTGCACAGGAAGCCGGCTAGATTATGGGTACCACAATGGCGCCTATTTCTGCTGTGAAGCAGTAATATGTAGAAATTTCTGTGTTTTGGTCTGAAGGGTGCCGTAGCTAGTGAAATTACTGGGCAAACGGGACTTAACATCGTATGTCTCAAGGTGACGAGCGCAAATATGGTGCCGATTAGAATTTTCGGGGTTTTCAAGAATCCTGAGCTGTACTACTTTGTAATGGGCAGGGCGTATCAATAAGCATCAGATGAACGTTATGTTCGTCTCATCCCTTATTGCCATAAAAAAAAAGAACAGGATGCGGCTGAATGGGAACCACAGCCACACCTTATTCAGCCCGAGTGTGTTAGCACTACTTGTATTTCGCTTTAAACAGCGTCCTAGTAAAATTATGTCAAATATTTTTTATGGAAAACGAGGACAAACGAGCGTACAAGTCATCTGGTGTTAAGTGATCACCGCCGCCAACATTATCTTGCAACACCAGAGGAATCACAGGAGCGTTACCGGCCTTTAATCTTTGTATCGTATCGTCCCGGAAACATTCCACATTCCACAGCTTTGTTGGTTGCAAGATTTCAATTTCGTCAATCACGGTTGTGATCATAAAATATAGTTTGTAAGTTTTGCATTAGTAACAGTAATTTAAGTGCTGAAGTTAGGTGGAAATTGAGTGTTGAATATAACTCATCCTATGCAAGAACGCCACATATGCAGATTTCGGGAATGATATTCTGATTTGTGGCGTATCGTACGTCGTGGGATTCGGCGGCAGATATCAGGTGAAACAGCTCTTCAGAACACTTCCCGTTCACGGAAATATCAGAATATCTGGATATAAATAATCCTTGGGACTGAGGTTCTGGGGTGTTACATGTCTGTCTCAGATTGATAAATGTTATTATAGATAAAAAATTCAAATGGTAAAGAGAGCCTAAGGGTTTTGCGCTTTAAAAGTTAAAAAAAATGGTCAAATTGTAAGTAAAGGCATTTTAGTGAGTATCGCTATAATATTATGTAGATGAACATTATCTTTTGTTATTTGGTAGAGTTCTCGTGACAGGCATCGTCATGCTCGCTTAATGCCACTGCTTGTGGCGGTGACGTGGGGCGGGTCGTTCCCTTCCCTAAAATAAGGTCGAGGGAGGCGATGGCTGGTCCATGCGTCATGATCGTGAACGGGCGCTGCTTGTGGTAGCTGGATGTTCCTCTCACCGGGAAATCTGATTTATGTTTTATTATTTCTTTTATTTTTTCTATTTTTTTAAATTATAAAATTATTATATATATATAATATATATATATTTATATACTCACTAATAAAATGCTCGCATAATGCTTTTATTTTATTAACGGTCTGTGTGGATTGATACATCTACTGTATTGTACTTTAAGCATGTACTCAATAATCATAACTATGTTTTTACTTATAAAATTACATTTTTTTGACTTACTCGTGTAAGGCATTAGGCATTAAGGCATAGGTTTGTGTATTATGTTGCATCACTTTGCATATATTGTAATTGAAATTATTTGTAAAATTAAATTGAAAATAAGAATCTGTAATATCATTCTATTTTAAAAGTGCAACCTAAGAAACTCTAAGTGTCTTGCTCGTTCTTCTCTAAGGAAATCTGCCGAACGAGCTGTAAGAAAAAATGACAAATTTCAAGTGTAAAATACGTGGTTAAATACGTAATAAAAATATTTTTGTTTGTGTTTTTTTTGATAAATTTCTATAGAAAACATAGAATGAAGTGGGATCTCTACGCAAAGCCAAGTGATCTGAGTTAATTTTGATTTGATTTTACTGTATAATACAACTAAAAATCTAATAAATTGCCATAGTATTAAAATTATTTGTCTGAACTACATTCTCGAAGCCGTTCACAGAGCACTGGGTCCCCAACAACTCGAGCAGCTCTACGTTGCACGAGTTCAAAAGTACCACTTAAAACTTCATAATTTGGAACTATAATTTTTATTCAAAACAAAATAATTCTTACAACTACTTACAATACTGATTTTGATTAAACATAGTAAAAACTATCATAACGGGGAAGCGTACCAAGAATACATTTTCGCATTTTTTACAAGAGCATTTCCGCGTTGGATAGCTAGGCTGATCCGTTGACAGAAATAGCTACCAGCGCATTGTTTTCGAGCAGCCCTATTGAGCCGCGAAGATAGTTCCTACTTTGTAAATCCCATCTCTGGATCCTAGATCCTAAAGTTGTAAAGTCATCGGCAGTCGAAGCAGCAGCCCCAGCATTAACTGAAGTAGCTTAACTTGTAACTTAAATTATATTTTTACTATAATTATATAGTTATAATATATAGTACCTGGACTACCGAGCCTTGCTCAGTTCTTAGGAAGGTTTGTACCTTCCTAAAAACTTGAACAAAACTTGAAAAACAATGGGAAAGTTAATACTTTCCTTTCTCCTTACTTGTCCTAATGGACTGGAGATATTTGCATTCTGTTTTTCTCTTCTGATTTCCGGATCGCCCGATGCCCCGCCTGATTATAATCTTGGTGGCGAAAATTACCTTTGTATTCTAATGTTATTGTAGCATTTTCTCATAAAACACGGATAAAACTACATTTTTTATAATTGAAAGCTATCTAGACCGATTTATCGCCACCGAAATCCCCTGTAGACTAAATTTTATGAGAATCGTTGAAACCGTTTCCTAGTACTTTGTATATCCCATCTCTGGATCCCAAGGGCCAAGTGTCTCGACACCAATCGGCGCAAAGTTGTAATTTACTGTCATCGGCTGTCGAAGCAGCAGCCCTAGCATCAACTGAAATAGCCAAACTTGTAACTTATATTATACAATATAATTACAAATATATATATTTTCATTGCCAAATAAGAAGAACGCTTCATGCTATACTATTAACGTTAGAATTTATGACGCAACAAGTTTTGAGTACCTTCAAAAATAGCGCATACACCTTCCTTAAAGGCCGGCAACGCTCTTGTGATTCCTCTGGTGTTGCAAGACAATGTGGGCGGTGGTGATCACTTTACACCAGGTGACCCGTACGCTCGTTTGTCCTTCTTTTCCATAAAAAAAAGTTTTCACTTAAATCATATCGGCGGCACATATGAAATAGTAGGTTCTTGGAGTTCTAGGAGTGTTTTCTTTAATTGACCAAATGTTATGAGTTTTTCTTTCATTCACCAATTCAGGAGATGTTGATTCGCCTCATTCTGAAACGACACTCAAAGTCTCGTGATTATGAATTTCCGCAAAGTAACGCTTAATTCAATAAAAATCCTTTAATCGACTTGAGCCGTCTTTACCAGAACGAGCGTTAAAAGCCGAGCGTAACGGTTCAACATTATTTAATCTGCACAAAACCTAAAGTATTTCTCACTTCAAAAATTCTATATTTATGAAGTACATCTATTCTAGTTCTAATATACATATGTCTCCGAATGAATATCGAACAAAGTAGTGCAAACACATTTGAAGTCCGCTGATGTCTGGGGAAAAGATTACTTTCAGTTGGCAATATTAAGTTTTCAGGATCTGTCGTATACTTATTGGAATGTTGGTATTGTTTCCCTAAAGTCCTCTTTGTAATGTCAAACTATACAGAACCTATATTACCTCTATAAATATAGAAGTTAACAACAGATAATAGAACTGGGTTAAACCATTCGAAATAGCACTTTGTAGCAGAATAACTTTGTAATATCGAAACTTAGTTGTTAGATTGAACACTTGGCTTCCGTTGATATTATGAATCCCATATTACGTGGCAATACTCGATGGGTAGATAGATATTGAATATTTAAACGTAACTTAAATATGTATTGGATCCTATCGCGACCCTCATAACTGTTAGAGGCGTTACTACATAAAACTGATATTTACATATCATATTGACAGAGTTAAAGATTTCATGAATTTTAAAGAAGTACAAAATAAGAAAATATTTAATATTTAATTTGATGTAACGGAAATAATTTGTTCTATAGGCTGTTTAATGTTTTAATTTATGTTGTAAACAAAATTCAGGCTAGTTTGACGTTTAAATGATGGTGATAAGCCCCACGAGCGCCCCTCAGTATGCATGGAAACTTAAAAGCACCATTAATTTTTCTTACCTATTTATTATCTCAGAATACAACACAAACTAGAAGTAGTGTTCCATCACATTTCTACGCACATTGTGTCTAAAATAACTCCCCGCCCGCACCTCACCTCCCCGCATAGTCCACCCCACGGTCCATACATTACCGCTTTAAGACCTTATTCTAATAAATTGAATATTTCAATGAAATGAATTTAAAATATGCTTCTTACAGATGAAATGTTAATGCTTACATTGGGGTGATTTTATGCATACAGGGGGGTAAATTTTTTAGACGAATTCTCATTGCATTCCAGCTCTCGTCTCTCTAAAATTGCCTCCCAGCTTGACAGCAGAACAAGTAAACGCTGTGGTGTCTTGACATCCAACTGGCATCATGCACCAAAAAGCCTCCCACCGATATATCTGTAGCAATAAAAATGGAAAAATATACGTATGTGATGCTTTTTGAGTCCGTGTTTTATACAATGAACATATAAAATCAATTAAGTCTCAATAAGAAGTACATTGTGTCAAAATTTAGATACTGTTAATATCTAGATGGAGCCTTTTGTTGTTAGGCAACGCATGACAACAGGGCAGGCTTATTACAAAAATGCTGACTTTTGTTAACTTACGACCGTTCCCAATATTCAATCTGTCTCTTACTTGAGATAAAAATCGAAACTATTGTTGACTTTTCTGTCCCAATAAAGTTATCGATGGTAACTCACCTTATCCGTACACGCTGTCTGTCAATGGGACGGCGTATAGCTTACCAGCGATATAAATTTTGACAGCTAATTACTAACAGAAAAAGGTAGTAATTTATCTCTACCTGTAAATAGTATATTGGGAACGGCCGTTAAAAGAGCCTGTTTTGTCAACGTGTTCTAAGACAAACGAAACTGAATAAAAACGTTTAAAATATAAAAGTAAGTAACCAACCAAGTGCCACAACTCATCTCCATTCTCATTCTTTATGCATAGAGTTCTGCCTTCGGCTGTTAAATTGTGTTTACTTCTAAGAACCGATCGTCTTCGAATATATGTATTATGAAAAGTATGTTAAAATTTACATCTTTCTCAACATGCTATTCAAATATATTTTGTTCAAATAATAAAGTATAAAAGGCAAAGATTATCTACTTTAAATACCAGATGCGAAAAAGTATATATTTTTATATTATAAGGATCAATTTCTTACCAACAAAATATGTGCGTTAGAAATAATTTAGAATTTTTTATTGTATTTCTTTTTGTAGGACTATTTAGAAGAAACATTTCCACTATACATTAAATATACATGTAACTCGAACGGTTTTTGCGGACCACACCAGAATAGCTTTTTTTTCCAACTCATTTGACACTTATCGTTATTTTTTGGATAATTCACAATTTATCTTTATAAATGATGTGTTATTCTGATGTTTAAGCTATATTAGTAAATCAAATCAAAATAAAATCCAAACTACTGAATGGATTTTAATGAAACTACAATACGGACGTTCCTTATCTTTCTGTCTTATTAGTATAAATAGGTATGTTAAAATGAATCGTAATTATTAAAATTAATTGTATTGCAGTTGATATTAGATTTTAAATAATAGTTGTATAATAGGTACTCGCATCAGATTGCGATTGTGTGGACGGACGGACTGCGTATACAGAGAAGAGCAGATTCGAATCCCGAATTTTCTAAGCATTTTCGTACAAAATAATTTGCATTTGCAAATAAACAAAGGGCAAAAATGCATCTCTTTTAACGAAAACAAGTTCTAACCTTTATATATGTAATTCCTACTAACTCTTGAGTTATATAGAAGGACATATAGAGGGGAAAATTCAAAAATATCAGAGCGTCTCCGTCATAAACACAAATTTGACATATTGATAAAATTGTAATCCAAACTTTATGTACACACGCGTATAATGAATTTTGTCATGAAGTACATTTTGTGGCTTATGTATATATGCATTGGCATAGTGCATCGAGTGTGCTTGTTTCAGATTAACTAAGGATCTAGGATAAAGCATCAACTGGATTTGCTATTCGTGTACACCCAAAAAGGGATAAGCAATCCTATTACGCGGGCAATTTGAAAAGCAGTAGAACATGTTGAATAAACTTGACCTTTGTTCAAAGAATGATAATTTGAAATTACTATTTTCAATAATAATTAAAAAATTTGCGCATTGTATCCAATATTGTGGAAATATTTATATTGCGGCTAGTATGATTTTATCAATTTTTTAAAAATTTAGGAATAATTTAACTAAAAATGGTACTTATTTTTATGTTTTATGATCTCCGCTCACTATGGCTTTTACAGTCGAATTATGTCTTAAACTCGAAAAATGTGTTCCTCTCATCGGTCTAGATTCCCCATATTCGTAGGTAAAAAAAGAGTTACCCACGCTTTATGATACACACAATTTAAAACATATCACTATATGATATTCTTAAGATGAGTTATATTCAACACTCAATTACCACTTAACTTCAGCACTTAAATAACTGCTACTAACGCAATACTTACAAACTATGTTTTATGATCACAACCGTGATTCACGAAATTTAAATCTTGCAACCAACCGTCGTTTGACGGGTTAGTTTAGTAAAGGTGTGATCACCAAATAAAACAGAAACTCTGACAATCGCAAAACATTGTTTAGTTCCTTTTTATTCCTAACAGTTTATGGATTTTGTGATCTCGGTAATGCACAGTATTATTATTTGCTTGTTACATCCAGGTACGTACTTCATCCTAAATCTAGGATAATTAATCAATAATGCTCAGCAATAAAGATATACAAAGACGAAACCTTGATTAAGGATTTAGTTGTAACAACAAAAACCAAGAATGAGTATTCCAAAGTGGCTGCCCTACTATTATAAATTTTTTAAATATTTTGAGCGCTTTCGCACAACGTCCGATCCCAATCCGATCCGTACCCGTTAAAATACGGTTCGGTGTAATCGCAGAACTATTTCAAACGGTTGACGGAAAGAAATCGGATGACGGAAGCCGGACCTAGTGCGTAAACTACATCAGAAATAGTTCTACGACTACTTCGGATCGGACGTAGTGCTAATGCACTCTAAGCATTGCAGTCAAAAGAACATAGTATATACATCTTGTGTGATTTTGTTTTTGACTTAGTATTTCAGTAACTAATACCTAAAAAATATATACATACTGACATAATACAAAGTAAGTACTTCCTACTGTGCTGACACAGTGTTCTAACTTCTGCAATCTGTGGTCTGCGGTTTCCTTTGAATTGCGATCTGCATTGTTCTATACAACCTTAATTTAACTTTATTCGATACATAGTTGTTTTAAATGAATATTTTTACCCATTTATTTTGAATTTCCATGATTATTAAAATGTTGTCCTGTAAATGTTCAATTATTTACAATTAATTACAAATTATATTTATAATCAATATCGCGCCAACCGATTTCGATGATTCTTTTTTATTGCAACGAATAAACTTCAAAGGTAGTTTGGTGAGAGTTTGGTTAGGTACTTATTATGGGATGAATGACATATACTCTTCAATTCAATGGAGCAAATTAACGATACTCAGCCGAATCTTCTTAATTCTAGCCGGATATTTGAGTAACCTACCGTAACATAGTTATGGTCAAGTAATTGTCGTAGTCGAATATGATCAATGGAACTCCATAACGACTTACAGTAAGGGTTGGTTTCTGTGGAAGAATTTTAACTGTCTGTAATCAAATTGCAATTGGGCTTATGTTTATTGCTGCATTGCAATATTTAGTAGATCTACACATATTCAGACAAATTATTAGTAAGTGTACTCCAGATTCGTTTAAACCAATTGTCGGTGGAAGTTTGCATCATAATGTACATCATTTATTTTTTAGTTTTAACATTCTCTTATTTTAGAAGTTACAGGGGGCGGGGCAATTTACCACATTGGAAGTGTATCTTCTTTGGAAGTCCCCCACACAAGATGGACCGAAGATCTGGTCAAGATCGCTGGAATACGTTGGCTGAGTGTAGCGCAGGACCGATCTACGTGGAGATCTTTGGTGCAGGCCTTTGTCCAGCAGTGGAGGTCTTCTAAGTTCTAAGATAATAAACTAAATTAAAATCAAATCGATAATGTTCTCTTTGAAGTTGGTTGAAAATAATAACTGGAAAAATAACTTACAACACCAATTGTTAATATTTTCATCAGAATGGAATGTTCTGTGTAATATAAGCCTCTTTTGCTTCATTTTAAGTGAAGGCTCTGACCTGAATAATAATATATTGGAATATTTTAGGGAAAATCTGGCCGCAGTCCAGAATATTTTGAAAGCGAATTGGGAACACTAGCTTTAAGATATAGTGGATAAATGTTGTTATTATTTTCTATCAAAGTCTTTCTAGGAAAAGTCGTGGTATGGGCTAAATTGAATAATGATGACATTAACCCTGTGCTGGATCTTCGCTGTTCGGCAATTCAATTTAAAATATTTTTATATAAAATAGGATTTGAAATCGCTTATTGAACAACAAAAAACTACCAGTGATTCGAAATAGTATATCTCAGACCTGAAAAGAACAGACGTAACTTCAGCGTTTTTTTTCTTTTTTTTGTAATTATATATTACGTAGTATCGCATAATAAAATTTAACTTTACCACAATCTGTGGTATAGTTAAGGAAATCATTTATGTTATAGTAAACCTTTACCACACAAATGTTTTTAACAATTCTTTTGATTTTGGCAATACATTTGTTTTGTACATTTCCTGGGATCATGTTGTAACATCATAATACCCCTCTTACTACCTTGCTTAGTTTTCAAACAATGAGTCTGACCATCGTGGTTGCCTAGGAGACAGAGCCAAATTGGAGAGTCTTGAAAGTGATTAAATATGATGTCCAAAAGTTGGCGGTCAGCATTTAATCGCGTATAGACTAAATACTCGTATAATTTATATGAACCTTCCAATAAATTCACTGGTATTGCAGAAAGATTTTCGTTTATAATTCTTTTATCCTCATATTCAATCAAAATATTAATCTATTATTAAAAAGACCTTTTGTAGCATTTTAGAATTTAAAGAATTTCAGATTATAAACGTTACTTTTCTTGTTTTTATCAGATTCAACCGGAAACTCATTTCGGCAAAACTTTGTATAAAAATTACTTTTCTGAAACCCTCTAATTAGGAGATCCTATTAAATGATGCGCTACGGGAGTCGTTCCATTCTGATATCTTAACTGAAATATGTGTTTACCTTAGCCTTATTAAAATAAAGGGGAAAATACTGCTTCTTTATTGAAGTGAAACTTTTATAACATTGTCTCAAACTTTTTCGTCTGTGTGTTGCATGTCGCGTGACGGGCGGCGCCTATAGCTCGCAGCACCTGACCGTTTAGTGAATAGATTATTACTCCTATGTGCCAGCGCTCCACGCTATTTTGTTTGTTTTTGTCAGTGTTTAATGTAAATGTTGTTATTTATTATCATAAAATTAAGATCTATAAAGTGATTTTCATACCCTATATGGAATATTATTCCAAAATTTTTTAGTTAAATGTGAAAAAAAGTTTCACTTTTTCCGTCGTTTCATAAAACCACACAATCCTTTTATTATAAATAAATATTGACACACTTTTTAAACAAATTATCTTGCCCCAAATTAAGCACATATAGCCTGTGTTATGGGTTGCAAGACAACGATATATTTAATACAATATACTTACTTAAACATACATTTAAACATCCATGACTCGGAAACAAAC
Source organism: Leptidea juvernica (assembly GCA_949711755.1). NCBI lineage: Eukaryota > Metazoa > Arthropoda > Insecta > Lepidoptera > Pieridae > Leptidea > Leptidea juvernica. The sequence continues at coordinate 13,074,321 of CATIXQ010000002.1, read as the reverse complement.
ATCCATATTCATCATATAAATGCTTGCACCTACCGGGATTAGAACCCGGAACCTCTAGCTTAGTAGGTAGGATCGCTAACCACTCGGCTATACAGGTCGTCAAATCTCAATCAATCAAGATGTCGTATATAATGCAGAGCAGGCCTTAAATTCTGAGTGACACCACATTTATACTCGTAGATTTAAGACATAAGATGTTGTTAAGTCTCATTAGTAAAGTAATTTCAATAGCTATGGTGTCCTTCCAAGCGAAACATATGAAATTTGCACACAACTGCTTGCTTGCAGAATTAGTTGCTGCTTTTTCATTCCCGAAGTTT